>LPNX010991309.1:160059-192794 GCA_001517045.1 Pseudotsuga menziesii | reverse complement strand
AACATCTCCCTCATGATGGGATGTAGAGCACCTTGATACTCTTGGTGCAAAAAAAAATGAAAATGCAAATGATGTTGGATTAAATAGTAAATAATAAATTTTATTGATTTCATCTTAAATCTAGAACGTTAATAAATATAAGCTGTAACATGTTGTTTTGATAATAAAAAAATGCAAATGATGTTGGCTTAAATAGTAAATAGTAAATTATATTGATTTCATCAACCTAGAACACTATGTAACATGTCATTCCTATAAAATAAATACAAATGAAAATGAACGTTGGCTTAAACAAAAAATAATAAATTATATTGATTTCATCTCAAACCTAGAACATTATATAACATGACATTCCTATAAATAAATAATTAAAAATACAAATGATGTAAGCTGAAACAAAACATAACAAATTCTATTGACTTTATCTTAAACCTAGACTTTATGTAACATGTCGTTCCTAAAAAAGAAATAAAATTGCAAATAATGTAGGCATAAATGGAAAATAATAAATTATTTTGATTTGATCTTAAACCTATAGAACATTATGTAACATGTCGTTCCTATAAGAAAAAAAAATGATATCAGCTTAAATAAATAATAATAAAATATGTTGATTTCATCTTAAACCTAGATATCAACCACAAGAGGTCAAATTTCTTAATGTGTAAAAAATTTAAGATAAAAAAATTTACACATCAAGAAGTGGATCCCTCTCATATTTGGGTTGATGGATCTGTGCTGGTACAATAATACAACTTGTACAACGACATTTTTAAAAGTGGTAGATATATGTCCATGCCATTTTCCTTTCTTCCTAAAAAGTGAAAATAATAAAGATAACCACATTTTTAAAAGTGGTAGATAAATGTCCATGCCATTTTCCCCTCTTCCTAAAAAGTGAAAATAATAAAGATAAATAAATCAAATCAAAAAAATATGAGTTCGTTTGAACATGGTTGATTAAGTCTAACATATTAATCATGTGTAACTATTATTTGACCCTGATAGATTTTAGTGAAGGTTCACTATGGTTGACTATGGTTTAGTTTAGGTTGACCATGTTTGACCATTAGTAACCATGTTTAATGAAGTGTGGAAAATGATGGTTGACCAAGTTTGACCTTACTAAACTATGGTTGACTATTGTTATTACATGGGTGAATGTAAGCTAATAAGGGTCACTTTTGGCACATTAGATCTAATATAAAATGAAAAATTAGGCATCCCTCAACTTAATTGGATTTTTTGAGATACTTAGACAAAATATATTGCTTTGAGTAAAAAATATGAAATGTAGGAAATTGAATCACGTTCTTGAATGTATAAGTTTTATGTAATGAAAATTGTTATAACTATGTAAGTTTCATTTTTTCTAACAATCACTTTTTTATTTTCTAAGCAAATGATAAGGTGTATGTTTGTGTGGGTGCAACCTTTGAGGGATTAAATGACGGTTTCGGGCTAAAAACATTTGCAGGCATGTAGAGAACATATAGCACTTATGCAACACTATTTTTCGAAAATAAAATTAGTGATTTTTAATTTTTTAATTATTATCTAAGTGATCATTCCTCTAAAATGGTACGTTTTTTATTGGTGCAGTATTTGAAGGTATTAAGGAAATAATCATGAAATGGGTTTCTTATAGAATGTAGAGGTCAGTGTCTTCTAGTGCACCATATAGTTTGTTTTTAAAACGATTAAGAATTGAAAAAGTTATGAAAAAAACACTAAAAAGATGTGTTTTGAGTTAAGGAGTTAGGACACAATAGAATCTGAAAAAAATAAGAAAATATAATATTTTTAAATAAACATTACAGATTTAGAATCTGCAGAAAAAATGCTATTTATGTTTAAGATTTCATTAAAAATGATTGTGTGTAGAATACTATAACGAGTGTGTAAACAACGAATTCTTTAGAAACTGGAAGAAATGCCCAATTAGCTATGGTTTATCATATACCATAGCACGTGTTTGGTATTACCGAAGCAAACTCCAAACCATACACATAGGACTATTGGTAACATACAAGCAAGTGAATTGGCATGGTTTAGGCGCTACAAAATGAGAGTGTGTTATGTTTAAATTCAAATTACATTTTTTTCCCTTATAGAATTGGAAAACGTGCGTGTGTTATAGAATTACAAAATGCGTGCATGTTATATAACTACAAAATGTGTGCATGTTATAGATCTACAAAATGCATGCATGTTAAATCATTCTATAGAAGTTGATAGAGAGAGAGAAGATATGGAATAGGGATAAAGGCACATAGGGCTAGTGATTAAGGGAGAAGGGAGGGAGAGAGTGATAGAGGGATGTTGACACAAACCAAGCCACAAATCGTAGTCGACAGGGGTTCTGTCTCTGTCAATAGCCAAACCACCATGATCTCGCTAAGCACCAACCCATACAAGTTTTACCATGTCTAGCAACACTTGTAGAGAAGATGAGGTATCACCTGAGATGTTCGAGGGAGGGATGACAGAACCAAGTTTCTGCCGAATAAGAGAGGACAATGTGGCATCAACTTAACATCTCAATGCAACATTGACCGATATGACCATTTACTTAAGCATTAACACAATCATTCAGCATTATTCTTCATCAGATCGCATAATTCTATTGTAATTGCAGAAAACATACTGATGCACAAACATATTCAATAAAATAACATCATCTAAAGTAAGAAAACATCGCAGCATAGATCCATGTTGCACATTCACTTAACATTCATCATAGAGTTGCAAAAAATAATAAAATAGTAAAACAGAAAGACACAGTAATTCAGATCAAATTTTGCCTTGTCATATTACTTCTGCTAAAAAATCACAATTCACAAATTGACAGATCTTAGTCATTACTGAAAGATACTCTTCACCAAGCTCATATTCTTTGCCTCTCTAGAAGATGTATATCTAATACTTAGGATTCAACATCTACTTATAGGCTTGTGCCTTTACATTCGAGTTCCACTTAGACAGCTTCTAACTAATTCTTAACTGATTCTACAAAATGATGACCAATATCCACAAAATATGGTCCAAAACAACAAAAGGTGACACAAAATATAAAATATATTCTAATCTCCACTTTGCATGCTAATCTTCCTCTTGCACGGTGTCTTTGAGATGACACAAAATTCGCGATGCTGCGCAACTAATGTATCCAAAACCCATTTCCAATAGGCCCCCAACACAATCTTGTGGCTCGCCCTCGAGCCACACTAGCTAGACATGGTGTACTCATTGATCTTGATCTTAAATATTCATACTGTTGAGTAATTTCTTTCACCTATCCTTTGATCCTTTCAGTGATCTCCTGGCTTGTCATCAGGTCATGGGTGATGGGGTTCTCAGCCAGCTTCTCAACGATTTCTTTATTTCCTTCCTATGCGTCCTAGAGCACAGAAACCACTTTCATCGATAGTTGCACTCCAATCTCTTGGAACTCATATAACGTTGTGTTGTGTTGTTGCTTCCTTTCTCTTTCCTTCACTACCCACTGCTGCAGCTCCTTTAGCTCTGTTGAATTGGTAATCTGCATCATCAAGGGCATCACTCTCAATGATGTCTTTAGGGTCGCCATCTGTCCATCTGCTTCTTGCACTTATGCGGTCAGTTTCTCCAGCTACTCATCCTGCACTATGCTGCCCCAAAAATGCGTAGTCGTATCTGCCACTTTCTTTGCATCCTGCTCTAACTCATCAAGTTGTGTTTCCAACTCTTATATCTCACCCTTCAACGCTTATATTTTCTCTGGTGGCATGGCTGGGTGCACCAGAGCCTCCAAAATACTGTTCTCACTCTGCAACTTAGAAATAATGGCCCCGAGTCGCTTTTCTCTGGACACCACATATAGCTCCACGATACTCTCAAAGACATGCTGACAGGAATCCGCAGTTGCTGCTTCCAACTCGACTCAGCTATCAAAAATATGTTCTTTCTCAACAATGATGTGATCTATTTCCTTCTTCAGTTCTATGATCTCCTCGGCAGTCTTTACTCGTAACTCCTCTTGGGATTTCTTCAAGGCTTCGATCTCTTGTTATTTTTCTTCTAAGAACTTCTCCTTTGCTTGTTGCACTTCCTCAAACTCCTTCTGCTCTTTCTCCTTTTTCTCCTATGATCGTAAATATGGATCGCTGGCTTCTTTCTGTCTATCTACCAATTCCTTGTTGAAAACACGCTGCAAGTGTACCAACGTCTGTGTGGAAAACACATTGATATCCAATGATATATCCTGCAACTAGTGCAGGAAGGTAGTCAAATCCTCTCGTCCAACATCAATCACAGTCGAGGGAATTTGAAAATTCTCGACCCGCGGTTCGGTGTTGATTGACGCTAGATCCTACACCGTCGCTCCTTCCTCTGGTGCTCTCTTTAAAACAACATTGTACAAAGAATACAATTTTGTGCTTACCTCGGTGAATCCATCTTGTGATGATTTATTCAATTCCTTTTCTTCTGCATCATTTGCATCATTAACGGCCTTGATGATCTGGTTCAATTGTTAATCCATTGCTGAGAGGGTGCTACTACTCACAGCCTATTCCATGTGCCTCTTCATTCTTATTTCAGTGAGTATGTGTTGTGCTTCTGGGTTAGTAGGTGTCTCTATCAATGATTCTTCATCATATTCCTGGTGACTTTGTTGGTCATCTTTTCACATGGGATCATCAATTGCATCCTTCGGGGGTCCCATCGAAACTTTGTTTATACTAAGTGGTTCTCACCATTACGTAGGAAAATCATTGATCATTGCCTCCAAATATGTATCAGATACCTTGTACCACATCGACAACCATTTCTTGTCTGGGTCATGTCACGCTTGGAAATGAATATATTGTGGTCCAATTGCAAGCTGCATAATCCTTTGGTACTTTGCTGTGACTTCCCATGACACTCTTGGAATTTTTATTGTTACCACCTACAATTCTTCCCAATAGATCCAAAATTGGATTGAGCAGTCTGTCAACCTCTCTACTTCTCTTACCCACCATAAATTATGATATCTCACACCCTTTCATACCTCTATCGCTTTGACATCCATGCCATGGTAGTCATATAGCTCCATCCAAGCCACTAATGCGATCAAGATGAGGAGCCAACTACATGTGAATGGTCTTTCACCCGCCTATACTGCCACTGTGTCCTCTGCCAACTAGTTCATGAGAAAGAGTGACTAGTTCATCTGTACACCTTGCGCACATAGCTCATCACATGCGACCACCCCTGAATCACATTGGACAAGGCAGTTATTTCTTACCACCTTACTGGCCAAAATTATTGCGCTGATGCGCATCGCGCAGTCATTGATACTATCAATGCGGTATTCCCTCCTTTCGCACTCCAAAGCATAACGCTTCCTCAATGTCACAGCCAGCTTCTTATTATTATCTTTTTTGTGGAAATATTGTGAGGGGTCTAGCCCATCCTTGGGAAACCCCGTTGAATATGAAATCATCCCCATCGTGACTTCAACTGACTCATCTAACCATAAAAATCCTCCATGGAAGCATGCCAAAAGTTGCTTCACACATGCATTGAATTTAGTTGGCCTCCCAAAGTGCAACATGTTGATCAACCCGAGTAATCCGACTCTATCCATCCTTCTCACCCAGTCCTCTGGGATGCACTCTATCAGCCCACCTTTGACCGCTACCATTTGCACATATGGTTCATGCACAATGTATTCTAGTGCAAGCAATTCGTGGTCTTCATATTTCATCTGCATCAACACACACAGACTATCAGAATTGCATACCATCCCTTGTGGTATTTCCAACTTCCTTATTTTCTATTGCTGATTCTTAGTGGGATTCTTGGCCTTCACACCCGGCCGATTAGGAGGTTGTTTATTTTTTAACCAAGATACCAAACAATCTCCCAAAAAGAATGTTTCTCCACTGGTAGTTTTTTGATCATCAACACTTCCTTCCCAATATGAATTAGTGAATGATTTTAAATTAGATTGTTCACCTTTAGGATACCATAAGCAATATATTCCATAGTTCCTTTCAAATATTTGAAAATTCTTTTTACTTTTGTTACATGTGTTTTATTTGGAGCTGATTGGAATCTAGCAACCAACCCTACAACTGTCATTGCATCTGGTCTAGTGGTTGTCACATATAACATGATTTCTATCATATATCTATACATGGTATGATCTACTTCCAAGGACTCGTCATCTTTGCTTAACTTACAACCAGTGACCATAGGAGTACTAACAGATTTAGAGTCTTCCATTTTAAACTTTTTAAGCATGTCTTTAATGTACCTGGTTTGAGAAATGAATATCCCTTTATCTGATTGAGAAACTTGTAACCCCAAGAAGAATGTTAATTCTCCCAAAGAGGACATTTCCAATTCTTTGTTCATACCTGAAGCAACGTTTACACTCATGATTTGTATATCACTTCCAAATATGATATCATCTACATAAACAAAAAATGAATGATCGTAGTCTTATCTTTTATTTTTAAGTAGATATTAATTTTAGTAGCTCCTCTTTTAAATCCTTGTTGTTTTAAGTAGTTGTCCATCCTTGAAAACCATGCCCTTGAAGCTTGTTTGAGACCATAGAGTTCCCTTTTTAGTTTGCAAACATAGTCTCTATTTTCTTATAAGATAAAACCTTCATGTTGTTCAATATAAACTTCCTCCTCTAGCTTCCCATTCAAAAATGCATCTTGACATCCATTTCATATAATTTGAATTTTTTATAGCACAAGAGTGCTAGAAAGATTCTGATTGAGTCAAAAATTGCTACAAGGGCATAAGTTTCATTAAAGTTGATATCTTCCATTTGAGCATATCCTTTACACACTAGTATTTCTTTGTTCCTTATCACTTGACCTTCTTCATTGAACTTGTTTTTGAAAACCCATTTAGTCCCTACAATATTCTTGTTTTTGGGTCATGAGACAAGTTCCCAAGTTTTGTTATTATCAATCTAATCCAATTATTCATTCATGGCTTTGATCTAATCATCATGTTTGTTGGATTCTGCAAATTTCTTAGGTTCAATCACTGAAAGTATGGCTTGTTCATTAAAAAATAGTCTTCTTGTATTGACTCCACCTTTTTTGTTACCTATCATTAGTGTTTCAAGATGATTCATTTGTATTCTTCTAGATGGGGATTTTGTATTAGGTATTGGAGGATATCCATTTTCATTTTCTTGTAATTCTTCCTTTTCTTCTTCCTCTTCTTCTTCTTCTTCATAAACACCTTCATTCTTTTGTGAGGCTTCCTCTTCATTATTTCTTCTTATATCTTCATCCTGGATTTTTAATATTCTTGGTTTTATGTCATCCACTCTTACATCTGAACTTTCTAATATTTTGTGCAGCCTTCTTGGTGGATGAATATCCTAAAATATTCCTTCACTGTTTTTAGAGTCAAATATACTAAGATCATCTTCATTTATTTTTATGTAACAATTTCTCCCAAACAATGAAATATTTGATTGAGGCAGGTCTTCCATACCATAGTTAGTAAGGGGTTTTGTAATTATTAACCATATGAGATGTCCTATGTTTACTATATAAACATGTGTATATACTTCTTCTATTCAATCAATATCAGGAAGGTTTGCTTCATTTAGCATAGTCCTGGTAGCTTCTTGGACTATCTTGTTTTTTCTTTCCACAATGCCATTTTGCTCAGGAGTCTTTGGGCATGAAAACTATCTTTTAATTCCATGGGTTTCACAAAATTCAATGAATTAATTTGAAGTGAATTCACCTCCATTATCTGACCTTAGACATTTTAGTTTCAAATTTGTTTCATTTTCAACTTTTTCTTTAAAAACTTTAAAAATATCAAAAGATTCTGATTTTTCTTTGAGAAAGGTAACCCAATTCATCCTTGTATAATAATATCGAGCAACATGAAATAGTACTCTCCTTGCAAGATTTTATTTGTTATTGGTCCACAAATATCAGTGTGAACTATTTCCAATGGATGTGTGGTTGTGTTGAAATATTGTAACTTCAAATAATATTCTAAATGTATTTTATTGATGTAAAATATCGGAGATGTTTTATTCCTCCGTCGGGATGTTACTATTGTATTTGGTCATGATAGATTCACGGCGTAAATATTATGTTGTAAGTCGGGTCAATAGAACCCTCCTGAATATAATATAATATTGTTTTGTCTCTTCCTAGGTCAAGTCATTGTTACGAAAAAAAATTCCTATGGCTTGGGGTACCACAACAGACAGGGTGACTTTAGAAATCAATCCTTTCTTATATGCAAGAGAAACCAAATATCTAACACTAAAGGATCTCGACACATACCTTATTCCGGACGGTTGATGTAGATCCCCGTTGAGCTTTTCCACTCTTGCTTGTATTGATAAATTGTTATCTCAACACTCAGCAAACAAGACAAGCATGCTATATATAATTGTGTTATGTTACCACCTTGTTGCAGCTGTAACCATTCTCCCCAAATTTCTTAAATTTTGGGCCCCTCCTCGTGATGTAGCGTTGTTTTAATCGTTGGGTCCGTTGAATTTTTGGACATGTTTAATTTTGGATGATTCTAAAGATTAACTCTCGCCCTGGTTTTCAAATTTGATTGTGATGGAAATTGTTGCGGGTCGCAGTTTTATTTGCTTGTCGATCGGATCAAGTTTCTTTGTTTTGGGTCGCCGCTTCAAAGGTAAAGCCAATTTTTGTCCGTTGTTGAAATTCGAGGGCTGTCCAAAACACTTAAATCATTTTTATACATCAGGCGTCGAAAATATGTTTGATCGGCGACTATTGTCCTTTTCTTGTTTCGCCGTTGCGGCTCCCAAAGCGGCTTAGCATCCGAAGTGCAAAGCGCTCCGACCGTCGATGTTTGCTAGTCTTTTAATCGTCTGCCCGTAGCCTTTTCTCTTCCGTCGTTGCGGCTGGGAAAGTCATTTGGCTTTCGATGTGATGTCTTCCGACTTCTGACTAAAGCTTTTCCCGCCCGCATTTCGCGTGTCTTTAGCCCTTGTCTCTTCCGTAGTTGCGGCTCCCAAAGTAGTTAAGCCTTCGAAGTATAAATCCTTCCAAATTCCGATTAAGAGTGTTCCCGCCCACGGGTAGCGTATCCTTAACCTCTCCTTAGCCCCCGTTGCGGCAAGGAAAGCCTTTTCGTGTCCGATGTCGATATCCTTCCGGCTTCCGATTCAAAACTTTCCCGCTCAAGGCTCAGTCAAAACTCTTATGTTTGTTAAATTTTTCAGATTAAGGGGTGCTCCTGGCCATTTTCTTGTAGATTAGCCATTTTAGGTGGTTTAAGTTAACGTTTAAAATGCCATTTCAACGAATGATGCATAGTAATTGATTGCAGGTAGAACTCAAGGGACTGTTGGGGCGACCACGTGGTGAAGGCATAGCTGACACTTTGTAAAAAATCAAATCGAAACCGACCGAGTTGCAAGGGAGATGAGCGAAGGAAAAGACAAAAAATCAAAAGCAACAAAAACGAAGATCTGAAAGGTCCAACAATTACTCAATTGATCATGAGCATACGAAGAAAAGATGAAGAAGAGGAATATGAAGCATTGGGGAACAGAAACGCCAGAGGTTTGGGGAAACCCAAGCGGTCTGCTGATTTTGTTTAAATTTCTGAAAGTTAGAAGTTACAAGGACTTTTTTCCCTGGAAAAACTTGTACACCATTTGCTTGTAAGAGGAACTATTTTGTTTTACAATCAGAAAATGCAACTTTTTCCTGCTGGAGAAAGAGAAATGTGGAATGTATCAATGTTGAAGGGGAACTATTTCGTTTTCAGCTGTGTTTCATTAACTGTGAGAGTGTTTAACTTCCTAAACCTATGTTCTTGTTGAATGTTCTTCAGTATATTTTGTGATGTTTTCCACTGTGAGTAATAAATGTTGTCTCTAAACAATTGGCTATCTGGTTGTTCAAATATCTGTAATTGTTCATGTGTATTGAAAGAAGTATCAGCAATCTGTAACTCTTCATAATGCATGTACAAAATATATTACTCACCAATGAATGATAATCCTGCTCCCTAGGTATAGTTTAGGTAGTTAGTTTTAATTTCTTGTTGTATGTGATTTAGATGCTTGTGAATGCTAAGACGAGAGGTAAGAACCTGCGCATCACGTTGTGACTACTCCTTGCATCTTATCGCCCTGCATGGTTAATTAGGCACTTGCATATCATACATTAAGTCAAAAAATACAAAATACACGGTGGACCGGGCCGCAACCGGTAAAACCTTCGTTTTTTGTTACTTTGACCTACGGTAGCCGGACCGTAAACCGGATAGATTCCCCATACCAAACAGTGACGGGCTGGTTGGGAATGGAGACTGGGGAGAATCCCTTACTGTTGTTGCCTGCGAATTTTCAAGCATCAACACACCTAAGTTGTACTTAGTGGTTTTTTATCAAGTGAGGCTGGTGAACCGGACAAGGATAACTTGTTCAGATTTCAGAAGACCTTTAGTCTTGCTTCTGGGAAGCTTTGTTGTACTATATCACATGTTCATACCCCATTGGGGAATTGTAATAACTGTTCTAGCATGATAGTGTCTATAAAAGACTCAGTCTCTTAGACTTTATTTTTCAATCCGATCAGCCCAGGGTGTTTTTTCCCTTGGTTATTATTGGTTGTTGAATAAACAACTAATAATTTCTAAGTTTTTCACTCCATACCTCCAAATTTGGGGTGATCGGCTTGGCATTTAGGCCTACTGAGGTTATTAGAGTCTATGTGTCAATGTATAAACACGCTAGGAATCATGGTCAAGTCATATGAACATGTCTAAGTCCCCCTAGGTTTTTTCAATTTTTTTAATTTTTTAATTTTTTCAATGTTTTTTAATAAAATTTAATTTTTCCAAAACTTAGGCTATTTTTTAATAGTTTAATTGGAAAAATTGGTTTTGTAATAAAAGTGGGCTCGGATGTCAGATTCAGTCATGTAGGTGCTCATTTTAAAGCTAAGAGCACCCAGTAAACCTATAGACCCACTATTTCCTAGTTTTGAGTGATTTTCCATCACTCGGGTCAGAAAGCCCCAAAAAATCATTTATTGATTATTTTAATTAATAAATTAATGAATAATGGAGCAAATACAAAATCCTAGATCAGTGGATTCTCAACCGATTTGATTGAAATCAGTGAGATATGAACCAGATTGACTAGATCTGACAAATCCTTGACTGAAGGAGGTGATCTGGATAGATTTAGAGTTTATCTTTAGCATCCTTTATGGGGAATTACGCCCTCTCTCTCTCCTCCACATGTGTGGGCTCTCCTGGAAGCTCTGTGGATTGATGTGTCAGCTCAATTGGCCCCCCAATTGACAGGTAGGCTCAGTTTGGCTTCAGATCAGCATTGATTGACTCTCCTTCAGCTGTAGTGGTTTGTATCCTTGGGATTTTCACCCCCCCTAGGATGGATCTCTTGTTTTTTGTATAAATAAAGCTCAGGCTGCCTCTTCTGAGCTAGTTAGAGTTGGATTGAGGAGCCATTGCTGTTGTAATACTGTGTAATATCTTTTTATATTGGAATAAAGTGAAGCTTTGGAGGCAAGATGGTGTCATTTTATTGTATGTGTGGATGAGCATTGCCATGTTTCACTGAGGTAACATGTATCTATGTTCATAATTTGCAGATTGTTTGTGGATTCCTTGCTAAGATTGATAATAAGTTTATTATAATCTTGATAGGAAAGGAGTTTGTTAATAAGTTTATTGGCCATCTCTTTCCTTTTTTATGCATGTTTATAGATCTATATTCAGCATGTTTTATAAGTTATATGGATGTTATTCTGAAATCTCTATGTATGTATTGACCAGATCTCACAAGTATTTTGGCAAGTCTTTGGATTCATTTGCAGATTCATAGCTTGGAGAGGATGCTGATCTAGTTTGCTTCTTCACTCTCTCCAAAACCATTCAAAGGCATAGTCCCTCGACATTCCACCGGAAAGCTCCATGGTTGATCTTCAAGGCTTCCAACAAAAATTCTCTTTTTTCCTCTTCCTCCTTCAAATTTTTCTAAAATTAGTCCGGTTACTTGTTTGTGGCTTTAAAATTGTTTAAATCTATCAATTTCAGAGTTTATTTTACATAGATATTGTTTCCTTAAATCTCAATAAACTAGATTTCATTCCTAAAGAAAATTTACAAGCATTCTAGATCTAGTTTTAGGGAAAATTGTCATTTTTCAAGGTTGTGAAAGTAGATATAAAACTTGTTGAAGGCATGATTATTTCCTTAGAATATAAAAATTTATATTCAACAATTTAAGTGCTTGATATTGGCTGCACCAAAATCAGGCCAAGATCCCAAGGAAAGCTTGGTTCTTTTTCCGCTTCATTAAAAACTAGTTTTAACTTAGAATTTTTGGGTAAAAGGTTTGTTCACCCAAAAGTACTTTCAAAGTAATTTTGGGCATATTTAATTGTGATAAAATTTCTATTTCTTATCATTTGTAATAGAAAATAGGAGGAGGCGCTGTCCGGAAAGCATTTTTAGACCATTCGAAACCCCCCAGGGGGTCTCCGTCTTCCATAAATTTCAATTTTTTGCAATTTGTAAACCTTTGGTATCCCTCCATATAAGGACCAAGTGGATTAATTTCAGTTTTGTGATACTGTAATTGCTTCTAATAAAAATAAAAATCTTTTCGAATAGGCTCTTTCGAGCCTATTCACCATCCCCCTTGGGGGGGTTTGCGTCTGTGTCATTTTTTACTTTTTGTTCATTTCTTTTTTAATATAGTGTAGCTGTAATCTGTAGGGTAGTATAATTTTATTTATAATCATTTCCATATTCCATATCTGGTGGTTTCAAAGTAATTTTAATACTTACCCCACGAGCCTCCTTTTGAGCCGAAAGGTGAAGAAAGGGTCGTGATAGTCTAATTAGAAAATTGTTGTTTGCTTTTCTGTTTATGCTTCATATACTATCATCATTTGTTTTAGTAATCATAATAAAATCAACCCCTCCTTGATTCCCCAATTGAGGTCCACTTGGACTGAAAGAGGTTCCTGGAGGGTTTTCTTTTTAACAAGAACACGTCTTTTAAAATTTACTAGAATAACAAAGACTCCGGTGTGTATGATCTGTATTTGGCTACGGTTTGTTTGATTAGTTAAGCTAAATCAAAGGAATTTGAGTGACTAGATTAATTAGTCTTCAACTCCCAAATTGACAAACCATAAGGCGAAAATCCAATGCCTCAAACAAACTATAAACGGTGGCAAAATACCCAAAGGAGTGGGAACAACTGGAAAGTGACCTCGAGGTGTCGACCTCTATCATACCCTAACGGGTGCGTTATGAACAATAGTCTCTGAGAATCCATTCCATCCCACAAACACCTTGCGAGTAGCCGTGAAAGTTCACTTTTGGACATACTCCAAGTGCCCCTCGGGTATATCTGGAGTCCCCTTTTCACCTAATTTAATTCATTCACATTCCACATTAATTTAAAATCTACCAAGAGACATTTGCAAAACATTCATTCAAGTGCATGCAAGCACATTATTTTTTTTGTTTACTCCATTTAAGGAATTGGTGATTTATTTTGATCAATTCTTTCGATTATATATATATTGAGTGTCATTACTGTGCTTATATGATTTAAATCTTGCATCTTGTTATCTTTTGTTTCCACTAGTTAATTTCAAAACTCCTAAATAACTTAATCAATATAACACCATCACACTAAGTAATTATCCTTAGTAACTTAATAGGGTCTACCCCCCTTGGCTTCGTTAGGAGTTGAGCCTAAACGGAGGAGTCAAGAACAAGGTGACAACCTTGACTCGAGACTTTCCCCCAAGGACACATCAAGTGGCTTCAATATTTCTGCCACATAACCTAGGTGTGTGAAAGGTGGCAACATGTTAGACCTACTCTAGCATATATAATCAATAACATATAAGCATTTAAAAGCATCCATGGATTCAATACTCATTTAAATACACATTATTGGACAGAAAAAGATATTTCTATTAATATAAATCAGAGATTACAATAGTGACAACCTATCTGCACGTCTGCGAATCGGAGAAACTGAGTCCCCCACTTGGGCCTCCACCACTTCAATCCTCCATCTCTCGATAGTAAGCTCATAGGCAAAGGCAAGCTTGGGAAGAACACAAAGTTCTCCAAGGGAGAAAGGGATGCAGACTCAAGTATAAGCTCCGGCAACAATGGACTATAGTTTTCTTGCTCTTCAATTCCTCCCCCTTCAATGTATCCAAAGGGTTCCTTATATAGCTCTTCAATGGGGTAATGGAAGGTCAAATCTGAGCAATATCAAGGCATATGGAAGGGAAAAAGGCAAGTGATTCAGATCCATATCAAGGAAAACTCCAAAATAATTTGGCGTTTTGCACACATCTCGATGTATGCGAGTTCAAGGGTCAAATCCACGTATGTATGCCATAAAGGGATTAAAAGTCACGTATGGAAAATAATGCATGTTTTTAGGGATGATATTGGAAACATAAAAGGTACAAAAATGGTCCATGGGGTCCAAAGAGTCTGTAGAGGGACACAGAAGGCCATAAAGGTGTTATTTACCATGTGTGGTAAAATCAGCTGTAACAGATGCCCCTTATGTGTGAGGTTAGAGGGGTCATACGATGGCCGAAATACATTGTAATTCCATCCCATAAGTGGAGTGTTGAAGAACCCAGTGGAAGAACCAACCATCCAACCAGTACAATACAATGATCAAACTTTGCACATAACTGCAAGTAGATGTAGTAGTCCCGGATACATAAGAGTACAATGGCCATGAATAGGTATGATACAAAATATGACATGTGTGGTCATTGCCATGTACAATATAGATAAATTAGAATATCCATGATGAATATATATAAAGGATCATGATCTCCATGAAGGATGAAGATATATAATGGATCAAGATCTTCATAATGGCTGGAAATATCTAACATGTACTCGAATCAAGTCACGAGAGCTGAAATCTCATGAACACTGGCACGATCAAGGAGGTAGCATATAAGAGATGCCACCAATATGGAAGGTCTTCTACATAATCCACTATGAGTACATGTCCTACCATGTGAATAGAGGTGTCAAGGTCGAACATAGTAGTCCATTGTCTGATTACCGCTCATTGATGTATACCGTTAACAGACGTGAGATCACCCACCGCTAATGAAAATGGGAATCAAGGTACTAGAGTACAAACTAAAAAGTGTGAATAAATGTGTTGAGGTTGAACACTTGAGATAATACATCGATCAGGGGACATTGATGTATTCCCAAAAACTGTCGATGGTGAGAGAACCTACCACTGATGACTGCAAGTCTCAAGGCACTAAAAAATGACTCTAGATTCCTATCCCAGAATAAATGATCTGAATTCCATGGGATGAAATACACTGGAATAAGGGCATTAAGGAATCCCCCATCATCCAACATGAGGTACTCATCAAAGCTGTATAATGTGGAAGGACTCAATCATAATGTGCACAAACAAGTAACGGTACTAGGAATGGCCGACATGCAAAGTCAAGAGAACTGAGGAATGGATGACTCGGGATTCAACTTCCTTCGAACAAGAGCATAAAGGTGAATGGTAACTGAATGTAGGAAACATAGACTTGATATACAAAACTAGGACATCTCTACGACACAGGATGCATCGACAAAGGCTCCATAGGGACTGGAAGCTTAACCAGTCGGTGGAGATAAACTCAGAGAAATGAGTACAGCTCCTAAAGTCAAACTATTAACCCAACCAATGGATGTGATATAAAGTGCTATGTTTGAAGGTGACACGACTCGATTGTTGCCAAAGATAACATCTTGTCTTGTCTGACTTTTTGGTTTTTTAGTTTTTTTTTTTACTTTTTCAAATATTTGAAAAGCTTGAAAAAGAATAAAAGTGCTTTAAAGTTGCAGACTAGGAGGAGACGAGTGTCAAATGGGAAAACAACGTAGTTCCAAATAGTGGAACATACCTATGTTCAATGCAAGGACATATGTGTAGGATAGCAAGACTAAGGGGAAAGTCCCCTCCCGATAAAAATAGGGAATCAAGCTGCAAAGGATATACAAAATGGCTATACGTGGCTGGACATGGGACAAGCTCAGGCTATATGGCTAATACTCAAATTCATGGAAGCTGGCATAAGGCTCAATGAGGCAAGCAAAGCTTATCATAATGCAATTATAGCTCAACATAAGGGAGTCGTGGGGAAACATGCCAGCAAAAAGATCAAGAGGAGTATGAGGCTCCTGCGAAAAGACATGGCGATACTATACAACAAACTCCCACACCCTAAAGGACAAACTATTGGCATGGGCACCAAATGCAAACAAGGAGCTAACTAGGGCACCCATGTAAGGTCAAGCTCTACCATTCACATCATGTCACTTCTAAAACAGCAAGAAGGTTCTGTGAAAGGATAGAATGGGTTCGTACCTAAGGTTATAAAGAAAATGGTCATAAGGTCATGCAAAATGCAAATGGAGGTGAAATCTAGCCTATATGCCAGTTTAAAAATCATACATGTAATCAGCACGAATGGGTCAAAAAAATGGTCGAAACGGCACTCAAAATGGACTCCTACATCATCATATTAGTCAAAAACGGTCCAAAAGGGTCAGAAACGCTTCAAAACTATAGAAAGGGGGTAAAAATTTTCAAAAATTTCAAATTTTTTCTATAAATAGTAAAAAATTCAAAAATTACATATCATTTGAAATTTTTACCCAATTGAGCTCAGAACTTCAAATGCGAATTTCGAGAGTTTCGTTTGGCAAAATTCAACACCGTTTTTTCCAGGTAACTTCCCATGCACTGGTCTTCCATTTGCATGTAAATTTTTTCAATTTCCATGGTCAAAATAAATTTCTAGGCCATTCTAAGATGGTCATTTCAGCCCACATGAAAATTGGGGCCTTTTCCACATATAGGGCTGGCTATATGCAGAAAAACCACCCAAACCTGCGTACATACATGACTATTTTGCAAACAATCACATATGCATCCACGCTTATGGTTTTTTAAGGCAAATATTGACCAAAACTTAATTCTAATGTGCAGGATGGTTTTAGAATGGAGGGAGAGATAACATGGGGATGTAGAAGAAGCGGTTCATGGTGATCTAATGGCTCAACAAGCTCTACGTGCATGTCGGCTATATAAGTTTTGGTGTCTTGGCAGCCTGAGGGCCAAACCAAGACTCTTGCACATGCTAGTAGACTACTGGGATCCAGACTCAGATTATTTTTAGATCGATGGGATGTCCCTCACTATAGAGGTGGAGGACATATATTTCATTACAAGATTGTCCCGATGGGGAGAGGTGGTGAACCTACACTCTCGCGGGCCATGAGGTGGCCTCACCATTGATGAGTACATTGTTGTTTATTTTTTTTGGACATAGAAAAGGTTGGGATTCAAATCATGACAAACTCCGTTCAAGTGTTGGGGCCGAAAGCCATACTATTGGCACTCGGCAGGATAGCCGGTCTAGCATCACTCCATCAAGCCTCATGACCATTGATGTTCTATGTAGTGGAGTGCATGAGACCTACAATTTATGACTGGAGCACTGCATTGTTGAGTAACATGAAGCAACAACTCAGAGACTGCAAGATGGGTAGGGTATGAAACTTCAGTTTTGGCAGTATATTGAGCATGTTCTTCTTTAAGTGTGTTCCGAGGCTAATCCCTAGAGTTGAGGTTCCTCCTCACGAACTTCAAGATCTGGCCCAACGACATTGGGCAGATGCGATGCACAGCCTGGGTGGAGGTAGGGTGTCTAACCCCTACCTAGCTGATTTCTTTCCATGGTGGCAGAAAAAGATAGTTGCCATCGATGATTATCCCTATGCGAGGATATATTTTCAGGGAGACCCTGGCATGCCTCTACCACCAGGAGCAGCATACGGTGACATTGGTAACGGATCCCAAACCCTCTTTTTAATTTTTTTTTTGTGTTTTTTGATATATGGAATCAAAAGACATGTTTTTGTGTGATGACACATAGTGAAAATATTTCATATGTATGTAGATGTAGGACTACGGTGGCTTGACGGTTTCCCTCATCATAGATGGAGCGGAAGAGGAGATGACATCATGGGTGTGGATGCGGAGCAGACGCTCCGAAGAATCCACACAAACTTTGTGCGGTTGACACATAGAGTACCCATGGTGCAAGTCGAGGACTTGCCTAATGCCAAGCAGCGTCAGGTGGTGGGTGTACCACGAGCATGGGTGTGGTTATTTTGATGGCTAGATAGAGCCGTGGTGTGCTTCCATGAGTAGAACCCCACCCCCCTCCTCCATAGGCTTAGATACCTAGGAGTGATTCATTTTTGTACTACCGTGTATTATATTTTGGTGGCTTGGGAGCCCCATTTTTGTATTATGAGGTCACTTTTTAGATGTTTAATGAAAAACTTTTATGATGATCAATTTATTTATTTACATGTGTAAAAATGTATGTTTGTAATGTTCTTATGGTCTATGAAACAAATGCCAATCTAACACATAGTTAGCATATGAGTCAGCAACTTGATTATAAATTCTTGGAACATGTATGTATGTTATGTTGTCAAATTTCCGTTCTAACAATCTCACACATAAGTATCTTTGTAATAATGTTGGATCCCTAACATGATACAAGACATTAATCTGTGACACTACTAATTGTGAATCAATACGTACCTCAAGAGAGAGAACACCATGTCAAATGGCATCCCGTAAAATCTCAATAACGGCACTATACTCAACAACATGGTTTGAAGAGGGCCCTAAACATACGCCTTCTGAAAACAATACCTGACCCGTAGGAGTATAAATCGCTTAAGCAGCTAAGGATGCGTGTTGAGTGTGATGGCTAGCACCATCAGTGAATCCTATATAAGTAGAAGACTCCATTGACATCTGTCATAAGAAACGAAAGCTAATCAACAAACCCGATCACCATAAGAAAACCTAACTATGTAAAAAATTGTACAATAATATACAATAATCAGCCCTGGCTAAAAATCATGCATAGTACTTCTTAAGATAGAGCCCATTTCTAGGTTGCACCAAGGCTGTCCCCTTGTAACATACTAGCTCATAGGAACCATTCTCTAACACGCGTTTGACAACGTAAGGACCATGACACATGGGATTAAACTTTCCTACCCCCAAGGGTTCTTTAGCTTGGTCCCATAAAAGGACCAAATCTCCTTCACTAAACCTCCTCAGACAGACAAATTTATCATATTGGACCTTAACGCGATGCTTATCTACCTCAAGAGCCACTAAGGCATCTTGGTGCTGCTCATCAAGATGCTCTAAGTGGACCAAACGATCCTGCAATGTGGAAGTGTCTGGTAAGAGCTCCACAACTAGCTTCAATGAAGGGATTTTGCATTCAACCAGAAAGACAAACTCCACTCCATGTACACGCTGATATGGAGAAAAACTGGTGGCAGTCTTAACCATAGTCCTATAAGCCCACAAAGTAGGATATAACATGATATGCCAATTGTTCTTGCTTTGTGCGATGGTTCATTGGAGAATGGACTTAAGTGATTTTTTCACTACTTCAACGTGTCCATTCGCTTGAGGGTAATAAGAAGAGGAATGCTCCTGCTAATACCCTAACTTCGAGGCCAACTCTTCCATAATTCGATTCTGAAAGTGCCTACCATGGTCAGTGACAAGATCCTTCGGAATACACTCGAGTGATGATCTGGTTGAATACGAAATGCACGATTGTCTCACCATCGGATTTAACCATGGGCATAGCCTTAGCCCATTTCGTGAAATAGTCAACAACCACTATAATATAATGATGCCCCCCATTAAAAATAAATGCATTTTTATGTTGGTCCTCGAGTTGAATCTGGATCTGATTGTATCTAGAAAAACTGTCCATAAAGGAAAATACCTCGCTTCCTGCACACTCATCCAAAATTTGATCAATAAATGGTGTGGGAAAATTATCCTTAGGACAGACATGATTTAAGTCACAAAAATTAGTGCATATATAGATCGCTCCCTGCTTCTTATCAACCAAAACAGGGTTTGAAACCCACTCCATCAAGGGAACGGGATAGATAAAACCGATGTTTAACAACTTTTCTATCTCAGCCTTAATCGTGGGTGCTTTTCGAGGATTCACCGTACACAAGCATTGTCTAATAGGCTTCGCATTTGGATAGGTCTTAATTTCATGTTCGACATTACGAGGGTCGATACCTGGCATTTCCTTGTATGACCAAGAAAATATATCATGAAACTCTTTGAACAGCTCGGTATACTCTTGAATCTCAGCATGGGAACATTCTTCACTAGTATAGACATTCTCAATCTTGTGAGGATCATGAGAGATATTGATAGGAATGGTAGGAGATATATTTTCCATGTTTCCATTAGCCATCAGACTAGGAGAGCTCAATGGAACCACGGGAATACCAATCCTTTCACTAAGAATCTCCCTAAAGTCCTCATGCTCCAAACGATCAAGCTCTGGAAGAAAATAGGATCTATGATGTAACTCTTCCCAGGGTGGCTCAACCCCAGACATGGCCTAAATAATAGATTCATCTGATTGAAAAACACTATCAAGAAAATCATGTGCATGAGAAGACTCAACTGCCCATGCAGGCAGCACATACGAGTCCTCCTCCTCTATCCACAAAGAGGAAGAACTAGGATCTGCAACACGATCAAGATTCGCTTGATATGCTATCATTGTTGCAGGCAATGACACATCCGTTTTGATAGGTCTATTTGAAGGACTCGGTGAAGAAAGAATACACAGATCTTCCATATGGGTAGTGCAAAAAGACACCGAATTCAATGAAGATGAAGCCCCATCGAAACTAGATCCAATCATAAGAACGGGTGCAGGACAGCTAAAGGTTCCCATAAGGGATGGATACATACCTACACCCACACTCCCGGTTGCTGGCCAAGAATGATCGATAATCAGGATAGAAGCTCCCGATGATGCACTAACACTCGCATTCTTCAATGATGTCTGATCAATCGTAACAATCTTCCCATTAAATGGAAAGCATACAAATAGAAATAGAGAAGAGGCTACGACTTGCATACTATACATCCAATTCCTACCCAGTAACATATTATAATCAAGTGGTGCATCAACCACCTCAACCTCGATCGCGATGGTCATCCCTCCCAAACAGACTTTAAGAGAAGGAATAATTTTGTGCGGTTGAAACAATCTACCATCAAAGGAAGTCAACATGGTAGCGGATTTAGACAACTCGGGGGAACCCAAACCCTTCCAACATGACAAAGACATCATGGAAGCAGTAGCGCCTTCGTCAATCACATTGCGTTTAACGGTCATGTTAAGACATTCTACATGAATCGAGAGAGACACATAGTAAGGAAAGTGAGGCTATAGTCCCATGGTTTCAAATTTGATGATGAAACAATATTTATAATCATTAACACTAAGAGTAGAAAGCAAATCCTTCCTTTGCGAAGGACAAATCTAAAGTACTTCAACTGTAGACATCGCACAAGGAGTGTGGCCCAAATCCTCGACGACAGAATAGTTTTGGGCATCTTGGGAATTAGTTTTGTGCCCCTAACGCTTTAGGACTCCCTTAGGAATGTGAGGTGCAACTTCAGGTTTATTCACAGGGTTTTCAACATGCAAAGGACTCTCAGGTGGAGCAGGTTCCTTTCCAAGGTCTAGTTGTGACAAACCATAGTCCTTCGCATGAGTCACAACCTTAGTAGCACGCACCATATTGATGTACCCATGAATAGTATTGGCTTCCAGTGGGTCTTGAACTCCACCAGACTAATCATGGGTCCTCGAGTTCATGTTTTGATTATGGGGTAAAGGGTTGGTCAGCATAGCTGGGCCCTGTGCTATGAACCTCAAGGTGTCTTCCATACGAAGGCACAAGTGAGTGAGGTGGTCATCCTTACACAACTTGCAAGGAAACTTAACCTTATGTTTAGACTGCTTGTCCCCCCAGCATTGCGGGCATTCTTGTCATTAAAATTGGCATTTTCATTCCTATTCCCACCCTTATGATTATTTTTACCCTTTTTCTTATTCCTTCCGGGCTACTGGTTACCCTTCTGGTTCGACAATTGCACAGAAATCACACTTGTCATTTGGGTGGGATGAGATGAAGCCATGGCTTGTCTCAAGGTATATTGGTTGATAGACAATTGACTCACCTATTGCACAACCAAATCCACAGGTTTTGTACTCGTACAACCAACAATGCCATCGGCATGTGGTCCAAGTTTGACCTTGGGGTCGAAACTAGAACACAGAGCGTTAGGAATGATCTCATATAATAATCCAGATTGAGCATAAATCAAATCCAATTCATGCGCCCTAAAAATGGCTTGTTCCTTGTTCTGAACTCCGGATGTAGAAACATCCTTCGCTATGTAAGGCAGTAATGATTTAAGGAACCACTCAAGGAGAAACTCTGGCAGTATGAAAGCTTTAATCAACCTCTTTCATCTATGCCACTCTTGGATATGGTCTAAGATATGCGTGGCTTTATTTTTCTGAAATGTTGACAAGAGTTCTATACCAACGTCGTAATGAATTCGTAGCTGGAAGTGATTGAGGAATGTCATAGCTAGGTCATCGAACAAAACGAATGCCCCCCTAGGTAACTCTATGTACCATTTCGTTGCAGTCCCGGTGAGGGTGTGTTGAAATAGCCTTAAACAGATCGAATCATCATGTAAGGAATTAGAAGAGCACCAAGGTTGAAATGTAGTAACATGTTCACTAGGATCTTCTCTTGGTTTTCCCTCAAATTTGGGAATGTTCGAGGGAATCTTGTTAGGGACACCTGGCCAAGATGGGTCATTAGATACTAGATCGTTCATTAGTATTAACAAGTCAGGTAATTTTAATGTTGTGAGGAAAGGGAGACTAGGTTGAGCAGGTCGATGCCACACTCCCTGATAATTTTGGTTCACATAAGGCTGATTACTATAAACACCATGGCCATGGCCATAGTATCCTCCTCCCATTTGACCCATGTAGGGTGGCATGGAAGCACCATAATGTGGTGTACCTTGACTATGTGGAGCTACAAAGCCATAATTCGAGGAGTAAGCAGGTTGTTGATACCCGTACCCATAAGGTGAATAACTCTGTCCATACTGTGGTCCCTAATATTGTCCATGAGAAGCTCCATAAGATGCCCCATGAGGTGTCCCATGAGAAACTCCATAAGTAGGAATATGGGGAACTCCATGCGATAGACCATAAGACAATCCAGAAGTAGGAATATGACCCCCCAAGACAACAGGAGGTACTTGAATCTGAGACACGATGGTGCGAGTAGCTGGAGTATGAACATGACTAGTAGCAACATTCCGGCCCGAAGGACCATGTGAATGAGGGGGAGGAATAGCATTCAAAGAAGTAGGAATTGAGGATGAAGGGACATGTAAATGGTATTCCCTATGGTCACTCTTCTTGGTTCTGGTATCTGAATAGGACTACTAACACCAGCTCTAGGATGAACATGTGATGTAGCTTCCACCACCGGGATGGAAGGTGCAATGTGACTCGTGTTCCCAAATCTCTCCACATGGAAAGGAATAGGAGTGCCCCCAGGCATAGTGTTAGGTTCAAATTTCGAATCGGCATGCTATGTCGGATCATGTGCAGGGATACCAAAAATGCCGTAACTAACATAACTAGTGCTCACAGGTTCACGATGAGTCTCGTCGCTCGGAACCCAATACCGACGACCTGTGAATGAGGGATCATACCCAGAGTGTGTAGGTATATTAGGTGAAGGATCATATACAGGAATAGGATATTCTTCCCCAACATTGTGAGGTGGAGAAGACATATTAGGAATTTCATCTTCATGATCTCCCATCATGTGTGAATCAATGTGAGAAGTAGTCCGGCTGGACTGTCTGTTTCTCTCTCCCAAAGGAGGAGGATATTTAGAAGGTGGAAGTCCTGCTAAATGACGAGAATAACGAAAAAGAAATGACTCAAAAAATGAAAAAGACTCTTCTAATTATGCAAACCCTAAGCAAGCTAGCATGCATAGAGCATACACCTATATAATCTAAAGCCAATCACAAGCAAACAAGGGTAGGATATGTGAGCTCCCGAATGAAGCAGGTATGTCTCGCCTAGGAGAGGCTTGAGACTCCCATACACAACAAGCAAAGGTTCGTAACCAATTATTGTGGCCCTCATCTTCAATGCATATAGTGACAGTGCTGTCTGACCCCAACCTGGCTGGGACACCTGCAGAATAACCCCTGCAAAGTACCCCCTCCATAACCTAGGTAAGGAAACTAAGGTCACCTCAATATAATCAATGCTCATGCAGACAGTAGCATGCGGGATTGACCGTATGGGCAGGGTAGCAAAGCCCGAAACTCTCTAAAGAGCCCCCAGATATGAATACAATCCTGGAAATATTTCCAGTGCTACTCAGTTATGACCAGGGGTCATCCCAATCATTAACCGCTCACACTGCATCATTCTTAACTCCCTTGTAAGAGGAGGATACTGAGAAACACTAATTATACCAAGGAATTTCACACTCTCACTTGGACAAACACATACATGTTTTGTTTAGTGGTCTTGGAAAATTTACTCACAATGAACTATTCCAAGACCCTAAAATCTAATCTTGTTGGTGTACCCTATAAAAGAAAATAGTGTAATCCATTTTAATTAAGCGTTGATTTTATTTGGCTTATTACTCACAAAGGTAAATGATCGTGCAACCAATGGTGTTATGATGCAACATGAAGTAAAATGCACACCTAACAATCAATGAAAATGCACTGTGTTGAATGAAAAATAGGGCATGCTACTACGTGAAATGCAAAATTTTCTTCAAATGACAAATGCAATCATTCCTATATGAAATCCTGACTAATACTTCTCCAAGCAAACCTAGTGCAAGTACCATGCAAAATGCAAAGTGCGATGATGCATAATGATGCAAAGAAGCAAATATTTTTGTATTTTTTGAATTAAAATGAGATAATAAAGCAAAAGAATGACTCTACCACCCCCATACTCTGCAAGCACTATCAAAAAACACTCACACAAAGAGCTAAGGTAAAAGAGACCTAATGCACTAATCCCAAAACAAAAAATTGAAAATGCAATGACAAGAACATTCTTAAAAAACATTTACCCTAAAAAGCGTCTCTGGTCAGAAATAGAGGTGTATACAGACTCTAGAAGCATCTAAGGAGACTCAACAATCATCAAAACTCACCCAGCAACACTCAATCTTCCTCTAAAAGGAAAAACTCAGGGAATACATGACTATGTGCAGAAAACACGCGTATATATGCAGATATCTCAGTCAAAACCACATGTACATGCGATTGTGAGGAAAAAACTCGTGTACAGGAATAAAAAGAGATAAAAATGAAGGCAAACATATAAACTGAGACAAAATTTACTCCTATCAGACACTACCAGGAAAACATGCCCCCATACCCGACTCAGAAACAGAGAAATTAGAGAAATTCAAGAATATTGAATGCTAATAAAAACCCCCAGAGGAAAATGATTGGGAACTCCCCAGTGGAGTTGTCAATTCTGTTACAGAGAAAAATTCCTATGTCTTGGGGTACCACAATAGATAGGGTGACTTTAGAAATCAATCCTTTCCTATATGCAAGAGAAAACAAATATCTAACAGTAAAGGATCTCGAAACATACCTTATTCTGGATGGTTAATGTAGATCCTCGTTGAGATTTTCCACTCTCACTTGTATTGATAAATTGCTATCTCAACACTCAACAAATAAGACAAGCATGCTATATACAATTTTGTTAGAGCTACTCTAGAATATATAATCAATAACACATAATTATTTAAAAGCATCCATGGATTCAATACTCATTTAGATAAACATTATTGGATAGGAAAAGATATTTCTATTAATATAAATCAGAGATTGCAATAGTGACAACCTCTATCGGCACGTTTGCAAATCGAAGAAATTGAGTCCCCCACTTGGGCCTCCACCACTTCAATCCTCCATCTCTCGATAGCAAGCTCACAAGCAAAGGAAAGCTTGAGAAGAACACAAAGTGCTCCAAGGTACAAAGGGATGTAGACTCAAGTATAAGCTCCAACAACAATGTACTATAGTTTTCTTGCTCTTCAATTCCTCCCCTTTCAATATATCCAAAGGGTTCCTTATATAGCTCTTCAATGGGTTAATGGAAGGTCGAAGTCGAGTGATCTAAAGGAATATGGAAGGCCAAGAGACAAGTGATTCAGATCCACATCAAGGAAAACTCCAAAATATTTTGGCCTTTTGCACACATCCTGATGTACGCAGGTTTAAGGGTCAAAACCGCGTATGTACGCGAGAAGGCGATTAAAAGTCACGTATGGAAAATAATGCATGTTTTTAGGGATGATCTTGGAAACATCAAAGGTACAAAAATGGTCCATGGGGTCCAAAGAGTCTGCAGAGGGATAGGGAATGCCATAAAAGTGTGATTCACCATGTGTGGTAAAATTAGTTGTAACAGTCATCCTAGTAAGTTTATTGGGGCCGAATTGTTAGGGAAAAAGTCAAGTGGAAGAAAGAGTATAAATAGAAGAGGTTTTCTCCTCATTTGAACACAAACACTCACTTATGTATAGTGCATAGGAGAGAGAGAGACATATATTCTAGGAGAAGGAGCACATGTTTGGGGTTTTGTACTTTTACTTTTGAAACATCTATATAGAGGAAGTTTTGCTGAGTTTTCTTCCCCATGAGGGTTTCCCAAGATAAATATCTGTGTTCTTTTGTGTGGCTGTGCTTGTCTTTATTTCAGTGATCTTTTTGTAAATGTTTATGATATTATGATCTTATTAGATCTTGTATAACCATTAAAAATTTAGCATGGTATCAGATCCACCTTGAAAGAAGTCTTTGTGCAACCGAAACACTACTACAACTACAACTACTAAAGATTAGGGTTCCATGCTTGAAAACCATAGAAGACAAAAACTATTCATGTTGGGACTTTCACTATAACTTCATATTGGAGAAAGATCAGGATAGGAAACTTTGACGAGAAGAATATGAAATATTTATGTACCATGTGTAAGTGTTTCAGCCTTAATTCTCTATAATCGAGGAGATATGATCCCTCCAACTAAGAGTTCTTGCCTCTCCGATAATTCATCCTTAAATAGGTGACCTAGGGAGAATTGCTATATCTCGAGCTAGGAATGTCCAAATGAATTTTTTCAAGACTTTGAAGATAGTGAACGGACTTTAGTTTATGTGTTAAAAGTTTTAGACCTTGAAGGTGAAACGATGACATGTGTAATTCCATACAAGTTCTCTATGTTGAATAGTCCTTAAATACGTCATCTTGGTAAATTTTGCATAAGTTGCACTTGGTGAAACCAATTCTGCTCTAAATTGTGGGGTTGGAAAGAAGATAGACCAGGATACTATAGGACGAATTTTCATACCTTGAGGAGAATAAACTTTAGAGCTTCAAAAGAAATAATATCAATCAATTATGTAGAAGAAACTGCAAAAAAACTTGGGCTTTTTGTTCCAAGTACTTCCCTCCACTAATCAGTTGAAAAAGGAGGATGATCAAAATCTCCCTATGAGGGTGCATATTGTTAGTCTAAAATACTCACCTCCTCTAGACAGGAGTTGTTTCCCTAGGTCTGAATGGTTCAGGTCTAGAACAAAACAGAAACACCAAATGTTAAACTTCCACTTGATCTAGTTAATCACTAGAATGAAATGCCATGATACTTCTCTCAAAGTTTTTCCTCGCTATCCTCATAGATGAACCTAAAAAAGATGGAAAAAAATAAGAAAACATGATAGCATACAATATAATCAACTAAATCTATGCTTGTGACCAAGGAATCAAGAAATATATACAAATGACAAAGTAAATTTGGGAAAGAAAAGACATTTTTTATTAGAAATTATTGGAGAGATTACAACCATTATGCCTTAGTGTTGAAAGTTCCTTCCAATGGCTCTTTTCTCCTAACTTCACCTTGCCACCAAATAATCAAGAATTATTTTGACAAATTTTGGGTATGCAACACAATTCTTCCTCCTTTCTCCCATGGGGGATGAGACAGTATTTAAAGGCATGGGAGGATAGGTATGGTTGAGGATCTCATGGGTGAGGTGGAAGGGATATCCAAAAATGAAGGATATCGAGCTCCAGCTGATTCCTAAACCATAGGGATGAGGCTCCATGAAGGAAAGCTTCACGAATCCTCTTTAAGCTTCTCTTTTTGCCTTGAAAACTCGAGCATTGGTCCTCTAGTGAAGTAGAAAGGTGGTGTTAATGGGGTAACTCTTCTTACAGTAAAGCTAGAGGTGGTGGCTCCACTTCTTGCTCATGTATCAGGAGCTTTTTTTACTTAGGTAATGCTTCTTTTCAATGGGATAGGAGCGTTACCAACTCAAAACAAGGAAAAATTGCAAGGGGATAAATTGAATCTTCATTTCTCTAGGGAAAACTTTGAGGGATTGGAGCATACAAGGGAATACCTATCTCATAACATGATGGTGATGATATTTAAGTGTAACAAAATTCCCCCCAAAGTATGATGTCTAGAGAGAAACAATAGCCATAATACTTTGATAGAAGACTCGTGTAGTCCCGAGGAAAAGGTCCAACGATCGGAACTTCTCAAACATCACAAAATTTTTGCAACACATTTTGATACATGTCCCAAATGACTCACAGCATGGATGCTGACCAATACAACGCAGATCCATGTGAGTTACAAAAAATTCATGGCTAATAAAATACAATGTAGATCGATGCGAAGAAGACTCAAATTTGGACATACCTACCAAACATACAATGTAGATATATGTGATACATACGCAAATATGAGCACAACCACCAACATATAAATGTGGATTCATGCTAGGACTCATACAAAATACTCCATTGCAACCTAGGGAAAGCAATGAGCGCTTTCAACAGATACCTAGGGTCTTTGTCTCATCTTCAACAAAGTACGATTCTATCCGTGTGATTACAATGATTTGATTTATAACATGGTAGAAACTACTTGATTACCGGTTAGTGATGAGAACCATTAATAAGTGTGAGGGAGATCACCATTGATTTCATTTATTCCCAAGGTACCCAAGTACAAACTACTAAGTATGAATATATGATCTGGTTTCGAACACCCATTTGAATATTTCAATCAAAGGTCAATAATGTAAACCTATTGTTGAAAGCGATAAAATCTGTCATTAAGGAATACATACTTCAAGGTACTATTTTTGCTTTCTAATACCAATTCCTAGATGATGATATGATGTTGATAGGAATAGTCCACTCGAAGGAGGGCCATGATCAATCCCACATCAAAGACACGAAACTCATAAAAAAAGTTATGGAATTTATAGTATGATGTAGCCATAGGACTGACTCAAAAGTAATTGTTAGCTGGAATATTTCACCTCCTGCGGATGACAAGGTGTTCCACTGATCTGAATGGTTCAGATCCAGAACAAATAGAGGACAGAGGTTGAAGACTCTCCTTAGATGTCGTAGATACCTGGAATGCAATGATTTGATAGTCACCCTGTGTACCTACAATCAGATCAACAAGAAATAGATCAAAGCAGCAATAATATAATCTACTAATCTATGTTAGTGACTAAGGAATCCAACAACATACATGTGAAATCAAACAACAACAATATATGTGGGACACAAATCAACTTGCATTAATTTAGAAATATGAAGAATTTTACAACCAAGCCTTAGTGTTGACATGCATCTCCATGAAACCAAGCATTCTCATCTCCATAAGCTCCGACTCTAGCTCTCTCTATGCTCTCCAATGGTATGGACCAAGTAATCAATGCAACAGCATAACATAACCTTAAGAGTTCTCCCCCTCAACCATGGCCATAAGCTTGTATTTATAAGGCTAAATGGATAGGGTAGGTTGAGAGATAAGTGGGTGAGGTGGCCTCTAAGATCCTAGGATGGGGGATCTCGATCTCAACAAACCCACAATGGTAGGGATAAGGGATATCTCGAGGCTTATCATCTAGAAGCCTCGAGAAACTTCTGTTTTTCCCTTTTTACTCAGGGTATCACGTTTTTCCTTCAATGACAGAGTGGTTCTGGTAAGAAACGCTTATGCACTAAGGGCAATAAGTGGTGGCACCTCTTGTGGATACCAAGGGATAGGCGGTGCGAAAAAGGTACCACTCCTATCTAACAAGGTAAGCGCGGTGTTGAGAATTTTTATGTAGAAGATTAACAAATGGTATGAGTTTCCTCTCTAGGAGGTAGGATTCAGGGCAAGTAGGTATGTCAAAGGTCTTATCACATGATGGTGATAGGATTTTGGTATAACAGGATGCCCCCCAGAGCATGAGTCTTAGAGGGATACGATAAACAAGAGCTTTGAGAGAACAAGTCATTGCCATGAGATGAAAATGTCGGCTGGATCAGAGCATGTTGTCAAGTAGGCATCTGTAGTACATCAGTATGTTGACTCATAGACACAAGTAACCAAACTCATGGATGCATACCAATACAAGGCAGATCCATGAGAGGAATAAACAAGCATGGCTACTAGAATACAGTGTAGATCCATGTGATAGAGGACTCAAACTTGGACATAAGTACCAAACATACAATGTATATCTATGCCATATAGATGCAAATTTGAGCATAGACACGACCATACAAATGTGGATCCATTCCAGATATACAAAACTCCATTGCAACCTGGGGAAAAGAATGAGCACTTTAAACAAATGCCCAGGGTCTTCGTCTCATCTTCCACAAAGTATGATTCTATCCATGTGAATACAATGATCTGAAGTCGAACATGGTAAAAACCACTTGATTATCGGCCGATGATGTGAACCATTAACAAGTGCGAGGGATATCTCCATTAATCTCAATGATTCCCAAGGTACTCTAGTACAATCTACAGAGTGTGAATAGATGTCCTGATGTTGAACACCCAATAGATTCTATCAATCAAAGGTCAATGATGTGAACCTATGGTGAGAGCGAGAGAATCTGTCATTGAGGCATATAGATCTCAAGGTACTAAACATTGTTTCTAATACTATTTCCCAGATGATGAGCTGATGTCGATGGGAAAAGTCTCGTTGAGCCATGATGAGTCCCAAATCAACGACACGAAACATGGAACATAGTTCTGGAATGATGTGAATGTAGTAACCATAAGACTAACTCAAAGATATTGACATAATGACTGTGTAGACTGTAGAGGTAAAACTTCTTCAAATCCCCTTTGAACATTAGGCGACACGACAAAAGGACTTGGTAGCATGACTGAGCGGGACAAACACACAATGTGACAGTGGACAATGCATTCTTTTGAAAGACTCAAAGGAGTGACATGACTCATGAAAGTGGATCGTCATGAAGATTAGCTGACTACCCAATTGATTGACATGATGTGCAGACAAGTGCCATGTTCAAAGGTAATGTCAAACAGCTGCCATTATTTGCAAAATGATTCCCTTCCCATTTTCCCCATCATGGTTGACGAGTGCCTCTTTTTGGTTTTACGAGTTCAAAGAGGGTAACAAACACTTGATATATCTTGTTGGAAAACAAGTCCAGACTCATATGTTTTACGAACCTGAGAGAGGAGGGGTTCGTTCCCAAAACGAGTCTCTCAATGTTTAATTTAACGATTCCACTGAAAGAAAACTCTGTATCGTTCATGTTTATGTTGATTTTTCATATGCTTTACTAAGACATCAGTATATCATTTCATTTTTCATAATAAAAGCATATAAACCAAGATCACTGAAACAAACAATATCACAAGAACAACACAGATTTATCCTGGGAAAACCCTAAAGGGAAAAACCCAGCAAAAGCTTCCTCAATATAGATGCCCCAAAAGGGAAAAAGGTAAAACCAACAAGGAGATCAAAAACCTGATTCTCCTCCTTCTCCAGCAACTCCTCTCCTCCACAAGTGCGCTATTCCAAGTGAGTGTGTGTGTCGCAAATGAGGAGCACTACACCTCTATTTATATTCATCCATTTACTTAAAGTTTACTCAATTAACATGTCGGCTTAAGTTAACTCATGTAGGCTCGAGTTACACATGTAGGCTCAAGTAACCACACTGGGGCGTTGAAGACCCACCTTTACAATTAGAGGGGACTACCTCATGACTCTTATTAGTTCTTTCGATTAGGAGCATCGGGGTACAATCTAATACAAGTGGTTCTCCCGGTTGGACCATTGGGGACCACAAAAGATACATAAATAATATTCTTCGAAGTTACAATATTTCAACACTCCCCCTTAACGAGAAGGGTATTCTACATCAACAACAACAAGAGTAGAGATAGCGGACATCATCAACATCAGTAGGGTAACACACCTATAAATCATTGGAAGCTTTTCAACATCATGTAGTCTTCATCTTCAATCTTCAGTCTTCATCATCAACAACATCTTCAACATTTTGATCTTTCAATTTGCAGCGACATATTCAGCACTTGGACCTTTCGATCAACAACAATATCTTCAGCATTTTGATCTTTCAATTAGCAACGACATCTTCAGCATTTTGAACTTTCGATCAGCAACATCTTCAGCACTTTGATTTTTCGATCAGCAACAACATCTTCAGCATTTTGTCCTTTTGATCAGTAACATCTTCAGCATTTTGACTTTTCGATCAACAACAACATCTTCAGCACCTTGACCTTTCGATCAGCAACAA
>LPNX010991309.1:43086-156760 GCA_001517045.1 Pseudotsuga menziesii | reverse complement strand
GAATCATCAATGATCTTCTGGGATTTGACCAAGTTCTTCTTGAGAAAGGATTCTAGCCTCATCTCCCTCTGAAACTGGAACCTCTATGCTCATGTAGGTATCCAATCCATTTTCTTCAGAGAGATCATATACTTCTAAGCTTGGAAGTTGTCAACTTCACCAAGATTATCATCAAGCTGATGTTATAGATCACTTTCAAAAGAGAACCTCAAATGAACATAGCAAAGGATTAGATCTTACCGATTTGAGGTGTCCGTCCTGGTTCCGGAGCTGGCTGATCTAGGGTTTGTCACAGAAACCCTAATTTTCAAAACTTGGAATATTTCAGATCTGATTAGATAAACAGATAGATCTCTTCAAATGGAGCTGTCCAATGTACTCCTTTTCTGAAAACAGTGAAGGGAAACTCCCGGAACAGGAAGCCCTAATTTTCTGATTTCTTCTGCAGAAATGCCTGTTACTATTTCTGTGATATCTCTGAAATTACTGATCCTCTGTGTCTAAAATTTCTCACTGAGTTAAACTAGCATTTCCATAATCCCAAACCATAGGATTCATCAGAATTTGTTTCACCATTTTGGATTTAGGATCCTTTTCCCAAGGTGACCTGTTACAGGACTGTTCAGAACAGCGAAGTTGTACGGCCTTCCACGTGTCACTGGTTCATCTTCTGATTCTGAGATTCGTACCATAGAAATTAAAGTCCGTTCCCTTTCTATAACATCTTCAGGAATTCCATTTGGACCTCTATAGCCCAAGATATGGCAGATCGCCCCAGGTGTCCTGTTTATGGATGATTTCTGGAAGAGGCTAGAACCCTAACGTGGAGAGCTCATATATCCCAGAATATAGCGAATCAAAGGCTTCCCTTTGGACACAGTGTTCATCAATATTGTATCTTCGGCCCTTGAAAGTTTCAGCTTCTGAGACATCGCCAATCTCAGAATATAGCAACTGTACCAAAACTTAGCAGTTTTAGTATTTAGGGTTTCTCCTAGCTCAGGGTCAAACTAGGGTTTGAATTTCCCAGAGATTTACCCAACCAAATTTACTGATCCAGGTCTCTAAATTTCGGTTTTTATGAGGAGAAAAATCCTATGCTAGTCTCACCCAAAAATTCCTCTTCTGTAAAAATCCCTAATTTCCACATCGAAAATTGAAAATGCTCGGAATCGAATTCCGCTTCGACAGAACGATGCACCCTTCAAAGGAGAGTCAGCCTAGCCTTCTTTTGATGATTGATTGTGGAGAGAGAACCAAAAAATAAGAATCCATAGCTTCTATAACTTGTGAAAGCTACCCTATTCAGGTTAGCTCTGATACCATGTTGATTTTTCATATGCTTTACTAAGACATCAGTATATCATTTCATTTTTCATAATAAAAGCATATAAACCAGGATCACTGAAAGAAACAACATCACAAGAACAACACAGATTTATCCTGGGAAAACCCTCAAGGAAAAAACCCAGCAAAATCTTCCTCAATATAGATGCCCCAAAAGGGAAAAAGGTAAAACCAACAAGGAGATCAAAAACCTGATTCTCCTCCTTCTCCAGCAACTCCTCTCCTCCACAAGTGCGCTATTCCAAGTGAGTGTGTGTGTCGCAAATGAGGAGCACTACACCTCTATTTATATTCATCCGTTTACTTAAAGTTTACTCAATTAACATGTCGGATTAAGTTAACTCATGTAGGCTCGAGTTACACATGTAGGCTCAAGTAACCACACTGGGGTGCTAAAGACCCACCTTTACAATTAGAGGGGACTACCTCATGACTCTTATTAGTTCTTCCGATTAGGAGCATCGGGGTACAGTCTAATACAAGTGGTTCTCCTGGTTGGACCATTGGGGACCACAAAAGATACATAAAGAATATTCTTCGAAGTTACAATATTTCAACAGTTTAGAGAGTCTGAAAAAATGCGGAAGAAGACTCCAAAATGTGTCCTTTTTTGTATGATTTAGTCTCTAAGGTCCGAAAAAGTATAAAATCATACCTTAGAGAACTCTTCCAGTCATGCTTGGCTAGAGTCTTCCTTTTTCGTAAATATTCCTATCCAAACCGAAAAAGAGATAACCTACCGTCGGAAGGACGAATCTTCAAATACTTTTACGAGCATGAAGAAGACAAGTACTCGACAATATTTTCATATTTAGAGAGCCTAAAAAGAGTTTAAAGAGGGCTCCATTAGAATTTTCATGTTTGAATCCAGAGTATGAAAAAGTAATAAACTAAGCTCAAACCAAATTTCATGTTTTAACCAGAGCACAACAAATGAAAAGTAAGCTCAACACCATCTTACTGTTTTTAATGAGCTCGAAGATCAATTGAAATAACGCTCAGGGATTGGTTTCATTTTTACGCAAGCTTGAAACCAATGGGTAAACTATGCTTGAAAAATCCCATTAACGTGATATATAGAGGTTGGAATCCTACCCCCAGCATGATTGCTAGTGAAGCTTACCCCTAGCACGGTTGCTAGTAGCTCGACATGCCCCCAAGCTTCATTTCATCTGACGATTCTTCTTCCATACCCAACCTAAAAACCTGGTTACTAATGTGAAAATGTTCACTAAGGGGTTAGGAAGAATGAGAATCGGGAAGGCGAAGGTTCAAGTTCTAACACTAAAGTGAAGACTCGAATCAAGGGAAGGGGATCTATTTCATTTTTATGCAAGCTTAAAACAGAAGGTAACTATGCTTGGAACATGGTTTCATTTTTATGCAAGCTTGAAACCAGAAGGTAAACTATGCTTAAGGAAACCTACTTCATTTTTTAACGAGCTTGAAATAGAAAATGAACTATGCTCAAGAATGGTTGCATTTTTATGCAAGCTTGAAATCAAAAGGTAAACTATGCTTGAGGAGATCCATTTCATTTTTTAATGAGCTTGACACAAAATGGGAACTATGCTCATAGGCATCCGTTTCATTTTTTAACGAGCTTGACACATAATGGGAACTTTGCTCAAAGGAATGGTTTCATTTTTATGCAAGCTTGAAACCAAAAGGTAAACTATGCTTGAGGAGTGGTTTTATATTTTAACAAGCTTGAAACCAAAGGGTAAACTATGCTCTCAGGCATGGTTTCATTTTTATGCAAGCTTGAAACCAAAAGGTAAACTATGCTTGAGGAGTGGTTTTATTTTTTAACAAGCTTGAAACCAAAGGGTAAACTATTTTCTCAAACTTGCTCCTACTAAACATGATATCCATAGGTTGGTAGGTTTCCCCCATTTCATAAAATCTAGCGGCTTAGCTCCATTATGATGTCCATATACTAGAGCCATGCCCCCCATTTTACCTATGATGGGAAGAAGCTAACTAGAAGAAGGGAAAGGAACCACAAGAACATGCGGCATGTTCAGGGCAGTATGATTAATAGGAGTAATGCGCTAGTCAGGTGTAACAAAGGAAAGATGATCAATGGTCATAATATTCCCATCATGGGGAAAATGCAAAACTCTAAAGAGTGTGGACACAATAGCCTTCATGGCATAAACATAATCATGTCCAAGGAGCAAATTGAAATCTAAAGGACCTTGGACCACCATAACATCAATGTAGACAGTTTTCCCTCCTAATGTAATAGGAAAATAAGGAAGGGTCCCTAATGGTGCAGTAGGCATTCATTAAAAGCCAGTATTTGATCGGTGGATGGCACAAGCTAAGGAGAGACTAAATCTTGCCAAGCAGCTGAGGATAGAATACTAATAGAATCCCCTTTGTCAACAATAGTGCGAAGTATCCGCCTAGCAGTAACATTCACAACTATCTGGAAAGGAACACTTGAATGAAGACGAGACTCTGTTAGGTTACTCCAGTCAAAGGAAATAACCTCATTACTTGGAGAGGGTTCTGTCGAAATAGACAAAATTTCCCCTTATCGAGAACAATCAGAACGAAGCATAAAAAATTCAGCAGTTTTTGGTTCAATCTCTACTGAAAGAGAAGAACAAGATGAAGATTTGGTCAAAGAGACTACTTCAGTATTAACACTTTCTGATGAAAGAGTGGGATCGGGTGGAGATTACGTCGACTCGACCACTTCAACTTCACTCTTCAAAAGAAGAGTGGGATCAACTAAGGATGGACTTAGATTGACCACTTCAATTTCACTCTTCAACGAAAGAGTGGGATCGACCAAGGTTAGAACTAGATCAACAACTTTATCAACCAATGGAGGTTCAAGAGACAACTTATGATAACCTGTTGGAAGTCGTTGACAAGAGACAACAATATCTTCCAACAATTTAGAAGCTTCATCCATGAGAGGATAAAGGTAAGTAAAGTGCATGTCCTTACAAAGCAAGCAAGGATTTCTAACTTTACCTTTCCGACTCTTAACCATAGGGTCATTGGCCGAGGGGGGATCATCAGTATGATGACCAGAGGCTGATGACATCGGTTTCCAGGAAACATTAGACCACTCTTCTAAAACTAGGGACAGACCATGACAATCTTTCAGAAGGTGATCACCCTTGCAAAGCCTACAAGGGAATTTGGGTTTACACGGTCTTTAGGTGTGCATATCGACATTGTCCGCACTGGGAGGAGTGATTGGTTGAGACTTGGTTGTTTGTTTCTTCTTCTTAATCTTCCTTTTATTCTTCTTCTTATCCACCTGACTAATAGTACTACAACTTTCAACAGGCGAAGAGGTAGAAATGGGATAATACACATCTGGTGAAGAAGGAGAGGGATCAACATGAGGTTGATGCTCTTGCGATGAAGGATTAGGATAAGACACAACTGGTGTACATGGGATAACTGGATTGGAGAATAACAAAATAGGTAATCCAATAGTCAATCCAGGAAGTCTTAACGTAGCCATGAGAGGAGGACCAACATCCCCATATGGAGGGAACACAAAAGACATGTTTGGTAAAGGAGTCTCTTGGTTGGTAGTCCTGAAAGGTGAAGCCATAACTATGTAACAAAAATATCTCTCTCTTGTAAAAAATCCTAACCGTATAGATAAGAAAGATAAAAAATGCTACTCAAACTAAAAGAAACAAGCAAACACGTGAAAGGAGTGGATAATAGTTAGGAACCTCATAGGATAGGCCAAAAGGATAACTTAGATGGATAGGGTATCCTAGTGGGGTCTCCCGATATACACAAGGTACGTGGGAGCTCAAATGAGTAGTAGTGATGTCGAATGCATAACCGTACACAAGGGGCCTTCCGATATACAATCGAGTACGTGAAGTACCTTTCTATATACCTCAAGGGTATGTGAAAGGCCATTCGATATACCGACGATATGTGGAAGAACCGCGTGAGTCCCAGGATGTAATTCTGACAAATAACGACAGCTCCCACATTTAACGACGCCTGAACATGTCTCTAACCTATTAGACAAATTGCTAAAAATTTTAAACCTAAGCTAGCGCTTAATTTTATCATGTGCGTTTAGGTGGAACCATGGAGTGAAAACTTGAAATTAAAGAAGATGCACATTGATCTATATTATAATGCAATTTTTCCTCTTCAATGAAATTCTACCTAAGCGAGGGAGAGAGAGGTTCAATTTATTTGAAACATAGAGTAAATCCCTTACAACAATGAAACAAATTGTTTATATGATCCGTTCTTAACTAAAACAAATAAAAGCTTCTCTTTTGCACTGAAAAAGAAGTGAGACCTCTAATGAAAAGAAAAAAATATTGTTACAAATTTATACAAAAGTGTTCATATTTTTCAACTAAAGTACGAATGAACTAATCAAAAAATCATAGAATAAATTTCATATGCACTTTTCCACAAATTTATGAAAAAAGGAAAAAACATACAAAAATCATGTATAACAGATGAAGAAAAACTAAAATGAATCTTTTCTTGTTCTATCAAAGAAGACAAAAATAAGAGATCTAACAAAACTAAGTTCTATTCAAAGCCAACTATGAAGCTTTAAAATACCAACATCAATCAAAACTCTTGAGAATAACTATGGATTCATACATGCTCAAGGGGGGTCTTGGAATGATGCCTACCGGGCACCGCGCTTCTCTGGTGTTGACAGAGTGGTTCTATCCCAGCACCTCTTCTTGCCAACAGGATACAAGCGGTATTACCACATGTCGTCCGTGTTTCATCCACTCTGTTCAGGCGGTGACACCGCTCCTCATACACTGCATAGGCGCGATTCCTTGTAGATGACCAAAACACAAAGAGAACGAAGGATCCAGTCAGAAAAATACTAGATCAAGGTAAACACTGCTGAATTGAGTATGGAAACAGAGCATAAAATATCGAAATGACTTAGATCTGAATAGATTTGGAAGTTTCAAACCCAAATAGACTAAGTTAGAAAGTAGATCTGACTAAAGAGAGTTGAAGAAGGAGCCTGGATTCGAACAAGAGTTACAGACTGAGCAAGATCAGAACAACTGATACACAATTCTAATCCCCAGGAGATTCACCGGATTTGTTAGCTGGAATATTTCACCTCCTATCGACAGCAAGGTGTTCCACTAGTCTGAATGGTTCAGATCCAGAACAAATAGAGGACAGAGTTTGAAGACTCTCCCTAGACACCGTAGATACCTGGAATGCAATGCTTTGATAGTCACCCTGTGTACCTGCAATCAGCTCAACACGAAATAGATCAAAGAAGCCAGAATATAATCTACTAATATATGTTAGTGACTAAGGAATCCAACAACATACATGTGAAATCAAACAACAACAATATATGTGGGACATAAATCAACTTGCATTAATATAGAAATATGAAGAAGTTTACAACCAAGCCTTAGTGTTGACATGTATCTCCATGAAACCAACCATTCTCATCCCCATAAGCTCCAACTCTAGCTCTCTCTATGCTCTCCAATGGTATGGACCAAATAATCAATCCAACAACATAACAATACCTTAAGAGTTCTCCCCCTCAACCATGGCCATAAGCTTGTATTTATAAGGCTAAATGGATAGGGTAGGTTGAGAGATATGTGGGTGAGGTGGCCTCTAAGATCCTAGGATGGGGGATCTCAATTTCAAAAGACCCACAATGGTAGGGACAAGGGATATCTCGAGGCTTATCATTTAGAAGCCTCGAGAAACTTCTCTTTTTCCCTTTTTACCCAGGTTACCGCGTTTTTCCTTCAATGACAGAGCGGTTTTGGTAAGAAACACTTATGGACTAAGGGCCATAAGCGGTGGCACCACTTGTGGATAACAAGGGATAGGCAGTGTGAACAAGGTACCACTCCTGGATAACAAGATAAGCACGGTGATGAGAATTTTTATGTAGAATATTAACAAATGGTATGAGTTTCCTCTCCAAGAGCTGGGATTCAGGGCAAGTAGGTATGTCAAAGGTCTTATCACATGATGGTGATAGGATTTTGGTATAACAGTAACTGACACAAAAAATTGTTTTGACTACAGGTGTAAACTCTCAACATGAATTCCCTTTGAACATCAAGCGATACGACCAAAGACTTTGTAGCATTGACTTGACAAGGCAGAACACAATGCGACAATGGACAATGCATTATTTGAAGACTGAAAGGAGTGAGACAAGCTGAATACCCAATTGACTGAATGAAATGCAGAAAAGTGCCATTTTCAAATGTGACTAATAACTTCCATTTATTTAAAATGAAATGTATTTCCCTTCCCTTAATTTCCCCATCATGATTAATGAGTGCATATTTTAATTTTTACGAGTTCAAAGAGGGTAACAAACACTCGTTTTAGTTTGTCCTTCGGACAAGTCCAAAATCATATGTTTTATGAACCTAAGAAAGGATGGGTTTGTTCCCAAAAAGGGGTCATTCATCATTTTATTTTATGAGTTTGACGAAAGAAAACTCATATGTTGTTTCACGTTTAGAGAGTCTGAAATGACTAAGAAGACTCCAAAGGGTCCTTTTTTGTATGATGTAGTCTCTAGGGCCCAAAAACGTATAAAATAATACCCAAGAGAACTCTTCCAGTCATGATTGCCTGGAGTGTACCTTTTTCATATGTAGTTCCCCCTGGCCCAGAAAAGAGGTAAACTATCACCAAGAAGGCGACTCTTTAGGTCCTTTTACGAGCGTGAAGAAGACAAGTTCACTCGACAATATTTTCACATTTAGGGAGTCCGAAAATATTTTAAAGAAGACTCCAATAGGTTTCTTTTACGCGATGAATAGGTTTTACGAGCCTAAAAGGAATCAGAAAAATACTTGAAACTTTGATGCTATGTTTTGGGAGCATGACCAAAGTGTCGAAACAAATGCTCATGGGCCTTTCCCATTTTTAGAAGTATGAAAAAGGCAAAAACAAACTTCCCCATAGACAGATTTTTTTATTTTTCGTCCCTGCAAAAAGCTTATTAGTGTTCCCAAAATACTTTAAATGACTTTCATAAACTATGTAAAAGTGTAATTTTTGATAAAATGATTTTAAAACATTAAAATAATAAAAAAACCCTAAAAATATATTATAAAATCTAAGTAAATAGTAAAAACAAGTCATTGTACCATTTACCATATCTTGGAGAGCATTTTGGGAGATTTGTAGTGCAATATTCAATTGGAGATTGCGGAGCCATCCACCATCCATGTTTCACATCGTTAGGTCCAAGTAAAAGCTTGAACCCTTCCCTTCCTTTTTTATGGTTTGCAATTTTTGATTTTGATGCATTTTTGAGCTCAATGGGTGAACCTAAAAGACCAATGGAGGGCACTGTGCTTGGCCTTTATGGGAAAGGCGGTGCCTGATGAAAACCACAGTTTTTTAGTTAAAATCAGGCATTGGCACTACTATGTCTTAGCTGGACAAAGGTGGTGCCGACTGTGAGATCCAAAAACTACTTACCCTAGCCACATGAAAAGAGTTTTGGGCATTTTAATGGTAAAATGTGTTTCTAATTATCTCATTGATGATTTTTGGCAGGTTTATTTGGTAAAAAATGGTATTCTAGAAGGAAAGACAACATATGATGATGATGTTGGTGCCAAAATATATGCACGTTGTGTGGATGCCCTATGAGAATGTGTCCTCAAACGTTTCTCCTCCTATGCTCACCTATTGATCTAGGCTAGAATGACAATGCAACAACATAACCCGTCTCCCTCTCAACCATGGATATGAGCCTACTTTTATAGGCCTTGGGAGGATAGGGATGGTTGAGAAAATGGTGGGTGAGGTCGATAGGATATCCCAAAATTATGTATCTTAAGCCCAGGTGGTCCTCATATGTAGGGATAAGGGAGCCATGAAGCCTTTCTTCGAGAAGCTTCGTGGAATCCTCTCATTTTTCACTCTTTACCAAGCAACCGCTTCTTCCCCACTATTATAGAGTGGTGATAGGGAAGAACTGCGCCTTGTACAAGATTTAAAGGTGGTGCCACCACTTACTACCAAAAGATTATAGCTGGCGATGAAGAAGGTAACGCTCTTTGACTAAAAGGCAGGAGCGGTGCTGGATTTTGATATCCAAGATTGATATCTGGACCAGGATTTTACTTCATGAATTGGGATTGAGGGAAAAATATTGTGTTTAGGGTCTAATCACATGCTGATGATGAGATTTATGTGTAACACATATTTATATGGATGAAGTTTCTCATTCTGTGGGTTTTCAATTTTTTGACGTAACACTACGGATGGGGAAAAATAGGGCATTGGATATTTTGCAGTTATGTTCACAGTTGTGGGAAAATGAGTATGCTTCTTAGCTCGCCTTGAGTAGGAGCATATTTCTATCTAATCATATATGAAATAACCTAAATTGAAAAATTAGGGTTTCTCTGACAAATCTCAGGTCCACCAGAAGCAGTATTCTAGAAAATTTTTCAAGCAAGTATTAAGTTGAAGCAATCTCATTGGTAAGTTTTATCCTCTCTATTTCAATTTGAGGTTCTCATTTTTATCATGACAACAAAAGTTAAAAATATTGAGAACAATATTTAAGGAACCGATAACCTCTAAGCATGGAAATATAGAGAGCTTCTCATACATAAATAAGAATGACCTGGAGGACTATGTCAAAGAAGAAGCCACATATCCAGATGGAGATGAAGACAAAGCACAAGAAGGACTTAGTCAAAGTCAAGAGGATTATTTTATTTTTCATTGGACCTCACATGTATCATCCTTAGAGAATCCCAATTTAATGTTCAGTATGAAGGAAATAATATCAACATGAAGGTGACATTGAGGAACTAGTTAAAGGATGTGAAGATACAGAATTCAGAGACCATGCATCCCCACTTCACAAGGGTTTCTCAAATCAAAGAACAAATTGAAGTAGTCAAAGAGAAAGATATATTGTTATGACCACCTTGAATGGTCTCCTAAGATCATTGGACTCATTCATTCAAGGATCATGTGCAAGACAGAATTTTATCTCTTTTAGGAGACTATGAAAATAATTCACACTAGAAGAAGCTCAATTCATAACAAGAGAGGAGAAGATGGGAGAAATTGTAGATCAAGCTCTCACAGTTCACTTCATAATAAATCATATAAAAAAGGAAAACCATCATCACAACATTAGAGGAATTTTGGGGTCTAAAATGGGCCTCCTAAGGAAAATAATAAAATAATAGTTAAAATAATAAAATAATGGTTAAAATAATAAAATAATATTAATTAATTTTGGAGGAAGAAAGAAAAAAACTACTTTTTGTGTTCGTATTTTCGACATATCTCCCTGTGTTTTTACTCAAATTCCGATTGGGAGAGTTCGTTGGATGTGGAATTTTATTCTGCATCCAACGAGCTTTCCCAATCGAAATTTGAGTAAAAACACAATGAGATATGTCGAAAATACGAACAAAAAAAGTAGTTTTTTTTAATGACAAATATGCCAATTCAACCATTATGGTTGAATTATTTTATTGAAATTCTATTGGTTCTTGAATTCCAACTCTCAAAAACGTATTTTGGCACATTTTCTTATAAGGCCCATTTTAGACCCCAAATTTCCTCTAATGCATATGTCAAAAGGAATTCATAAGAGATCCTTCCAACATTCGATGCTACACTTGTGATGATAAGGGAAACTACTCCAAATATTGTCCTAGAAATAGAGGCTTCTTCAAGAAGAAGTCAAATAAGAAACTACATCATTCTCACACCATTGAAGATTCCTCAAGTGATGAGGAATATGAATTCTATTGGTGAAGAAAAATATCATAGTCTTATCCATTTCAATGTTTGGATAATAAAGAATGAAATTAGTGACACTCAGAACTAGTACATAGGTTCTTAGAATCAGTAGAAGGCTCCAGGACATAAGGGTCAAGAAGGAATCTAGCAAACAAACAAAGATAATTATTTGAATTTTCTTTTCCTATATATCTAGTTGCTTATATGCCACTGTTTATTTGTGTACATATCTATGAAATGCATTATGCATGATAGAATGTTTGCATTAATGAAAAATATACTACTAATATGCATGTTATGGGTAAGTATCCTATGGTGCTATAAAGCACTACATTTCTACTTATATAGAATGAAGCCTCTTTGGTGACATATTGAGATTAGTGCACAATCTCAATAATGTTATGGTAGAGATGGAAGGCATTTGGAAAGTTTCTGTGTGTATACATTATATGGATGAATGTTGTATTGGATAAAATAGTTGCATGCTTATATATTTATAAGAATTTGTCATTATGAACATGCCTTATGAAATGTTTCTAACCATGCAACTTGTGCATTTGACTAGTAAGAAATATCTTGTACAATCTCCTACAAGAAAAGAAGGATGCCACTTGTTCCAAAGAACACGTGATGACAGTTCATGATTCACTCCAATAAACATACATGAAGATGATCCTGAATATCCCAAGGTCAGAGACACCCTGACAGAAGAAAGATATTCAGAAGAATATAAGAAAGTGGTAGATCCACCTTGAGAGATGAATACCACCTTGCGAACAAGAGATAATTGAAGATGAATAAAATTATGACAAAACTTCCAACTAAAGTAAGAGCCTGTAGATACACTCTAGTTATGTGGCATAGTTAAGTGACATCATTGATGCATACACTTCGAGCTATGAAGAAGTAGCCAAGGAGAAATGGAATAAACTATGATCAAATAGTACTAGTTGATAATGGGATTGATTCCTAGGATGTGGTTTCAAGACCTAAAGAGAAGTCTGTAGTGTCTTCCATGTGGATATACAAGAACAAGTATACAAAGAAAGGTTCATGGTTTCTCTCAAAAAGAGGGAGTAGAAGATGGAATGACATACTCCATTGATCAGAATCACTTCTCCAGTAAAGTAGAAGCATATCAAGCAAAGATCCACATGTTCATAAAAGGATTTGTATGAGCTCGGAAGGAACCCCTAGATAAGCACATCCAGTTACATAAGGATCTTGAAGATCACATAGAGTGATGAATATCTTAACCTTTGCTAGAAGGCTGAAGATGGAATCCTATAGAAGACAACAAGATCACAGATGGGTGAAAGAGGAAATTTTCAACAAAGTTCAAGATAGTGGATCCTAGTATCTAGTGATCTGAGGTAAATGCATAGAATATTAGTAGTAGAGGATGCTACATACCACTCCAGTACATAATGTTTTGATACATAGAGTACAAAATGAAGAGGGAGGATGATCCTTTGATTCAGGGGGAGCATCTGCAGAAGATATCCAAGTTCGGGATGGTACAATGGGATGGACAAATTCCTCATGGACTAAGTCTTTACCAAGAGTAAAGTGGGTTCCAACCTTTAAGGTTGAATGCAGAATAATGGGATATGTCGATGACCTGACATGATAAACTCATTGTATATGCAAAGAGAAAGTGATGTGGACAGAAAGATAACCTTAGGATGTTTGGTATCTAGTATGATATCATGAATAGGCTGAGTACATTACAGCATGTTCATCCTATAGTGAAGCAATGTGGCTTAACAAACTATTGCTAGGGAAAGTATGCTGTGGAAATATTAAAAGTATTTGATATGTCAGATGTAAAGCCATGGCCACACCCATGGATACCAACTTGAAGTTGTTATATGATGAAACAACACAGTTAGTTGATGTGACTCAGTACAGACAAATTAGTGGGTCGTGTATGTATCTGATGAATACCAAGCTAGATATATTCTTTGCTGTGAACACCCTGAGTCCATATCTATTTAAACCTAGACATGTTCACCTGATAGATGCAAAGCATGTGATAAGGTACTTGAAAGGCATGATAGAATTTGTACTATAATATGATGGAGATCATGGCTATAGTCTGTATGGTTATACATCTGTAGATTAGGATGGAAATACCTCAGAAAGGAAGAGCACCTCAAGTGGATGTTATTTTCTGGGATCCACCATGATCTCATGGTTTAGCAGGAAGAAGTCTATTGTTTCTCTCAGTACGGCTGAAGCAGAGTATATAGCATCTTGTTCTGCTAGTTGTGAAGCCATATGGATTCATAATTTTATGTCAAGTCTATTTGATTTGGATTTGGATACCATGACGATTCTATGTGATAACTAGAGTTGTATAAATATGACATACAACCCAGTGTTTCATGATAAGTCCAAGCACATAGAAATCCATTATTTTTATATACGGGACATGGTACATAAGGGATATATAAAGCTCTAGTATGTGAGAACTGATGACCAAGTTGCTGATATATTAACCAAGCCTATGTATGGAGTAAAGTTTGAATACTTCCGTGACAATCTTGGTGTAGTACGAAAATAACTTCCTCATAAGGAGGAACAATGATTATGATGTTGTATACTTTCTTCGTAAGGAGGAACAATTATGATGATGCTAGAGAATTTCCTCCTAAGGAGAAACATTGATGATGATTCTATAAACCTATTGAAGCCTCAAATATGTAGGTTACTGGAATGTGTTCCTAGGATCACAACAGAGGGGGAAAACCCAGCAAAAGGCCTCAGATAATCCTATGCAATTATTATCCTATACTTGAGCTATTTGGTGTGGTTAACACCCACAGATACTAAGTCCTCCGCTGGCACTTGTGGTTTTTTATCCTGATAGGACCTATTTCCCAATGAAGGAAAACTAGATAGGTGAGAAAAGTAAAAGAGAAATCTAATCTAACTGTGAAGAAGACCTAAACTAAGTTTATGCTAATCTAAGAAATATGTTCTGGTTTGTTCTCAAATTAACCTAGGATGAAATAATGATAAGTATTTAATCAGATTAATAAAAATGTAAACAAAATAGATTACTTATCAATTCAATTTACAATCAACAAACGAAAGTTTAACTGTCAATAACTTGAAATTAACACGTTCAAGATTAACCTGTAATCAGTACGTTAATTGAAAAATTAACATATATAATCAAATTTATTGTGTAATCATTTGTAGAAATAAATAAAGATCTTAATAGAATAAATTCTTTTAATGCTTTATGAACACATGAATCATTAGCAGATAGAAATCAAGGCTATAAATAAATGCACTTATTGATGGCAAAAGATTAAAAGTAACATTGATCTATCTGAAATGGAAAAATCATCATTTGTCAAGGAAATTTAATCAAATAAACAGAAAGAGATCTGAAAGAATACCATCATTGTATTAGATAAAGTTTGCAAAAAATTACAAAACCTCAAGTAAACAAAGTATCTCCAATCTCTTGTACATATTTTTCCCTCACAAAGAATCATCCCTAGTACATGTGAAGTCCACCCTTTAAATAATTATTACAAGGAATAGATCCCCCAATAAGCTGGGATCGGTAAAATATAAATAAAACTAATAACCAAGAAAATCCTGCCATCTATTCCAAATCCGTAACAATTCCTTAATGTTGGGATAGTTAGTTGATTCGAACCCAAGTTGAGCATCACATTTATAATTCTCCATTTTGTTTTTAGCTAACTCGTGTTAGATGCGGATGTAAATGTGGATCTTTCCCTCAATAGCCAAAGGTTGTCTGATTAGCTGATCCATATCTCCAATGCTGATATGATCGAGTCCCTAAATTTTCTCTCTTGCTTCATCTCGTTGACGTTCAACCTGCTTGATCATTATTCTTGGTGGGTAGGTGTTCTCAATGAGATCCACTGTGGAAAAATACAATGTCTCCATGAGACCATCAACAACATACCACCTTCTTCCACACATGGCCTGTGCTTTCTTATTAGTATTTTCAACCATCTCATTAAGGTCAAGTCAAGCTCTTAGTACAGTTCTGACCTTTTTCATCTAAAATGTCTTGAGGATGATAATGTTTTCTGGCTTTCCCTTCATATATGTTTGCCAATCCACAATAACATAATAAGATTTGGATGCTTTCTCTCTTTTTTCTACGCGATCCTCAAGGACAACATACGTCTTACCAAAAGAGATATGAGTTTCAAAAATATCATCGAGAGTTTGGAACAACTCACTTATCAATTCATGATTCTCCTAATTAGTTTTGATATCCAATTCCTTCAACTCATGTTGTGTAAACCTATAAAATGTAGAAGAAGTTGCACTTGCAGTTGCATCTTCACATTTCTTTTCAATTAAAGCTATCCTTTGTGTAATGATGGCATTTGCAGTCTTCTCATTTTGCAATTCAATCTAGAGGGAAATATTCTTCACTTTCAATTCATCATACTTGTCTTGAGATGCGTTCATAAGATCAACAACATAAGCGTCATGTTCCTTTTTTAGTCTTTTCCAGTTCTTCCTTCAACTTGCTTATCTCTTCCTTCCTTCTATCAAATTCTATGTTTAATGTATTAACTACATGGAGGTTTGCACATGTGAATGCACCTAAAGAAGCAATAGTATCTATTGAATCCACCTGAGGATCACCATACTGTTGAGTCTAGACTATCTGATTGGCGACAGATGCATCCATACCACCTTGATCCTTGCTCCTCTTTTTTCCTTTTCTAACCACTGCTTTATTGGATTTGCTGTAGTAGTAGTCCCAAAGAGATATTATAATATCTTCATCAAACTCATCTCTTGACTCAGTAAATGAGGAAGTCCCAATTAATCTGGAAACCAAAGAGGATGTCTGAGTGATGGTGGGAGGAGGCATAGACATGGTAATGTGGGTGGTAGGTAAATGAGAATAAATTTTTTGAACAACAACTGTTGCAGAAGTTGAAGAGAAAATTGGAATAGAAAATTCAGAATATGGAATGTGAATTCTAATAGCTAGAAGTGATGATGAAGACATTAAGATATTTTCAGAAACTAATGATGATGTTAGAGTAAATGAAGCTAGGTGCAGAGGGGTCTTAAATAATTGGGCTTCTTCAGTAGTGGATTGCAGCAAAGGGTGTTGGACTGAGATCGCTGGGATAGAAATAGGAGGCAAGGTCAAACAATGACATAGTTGGGATAATGGGAATGATGGAATGACCCTAGGAGGAAGAGTGGAAAGAGTGTGGATGGATGAGAGGAGGAGTGCCACAGTTGATGAGATAGGAACATAAACATATTTTGGGATGCTTAATTTAGGATTAGAATTTCCCATTCCATTATCATTAAACAAATATGCAAATGTTTTCAGAGGCTCAATCACTTCTTTTGTTACAGGCACAAAGGAATGCACTTCTTCTTCAAAATTAGAGTCACCAAGGTCAATGGTAGGTATTTGAGAAACAATAACCTGTGTTTTTTGTTTCTTAAGTGGCTTAACATCAACTTCCACTTGTTTTTCACCTATCGGAGTAACTGTAGTAATCACCTAAATTCCAAGAATTGGCTTAGCACTCGCAGGTGCCTGATTATCCAATGCAGAAGTTATCTAAGCCAATTTATGCTTTGACTGCCGAGAAGTGTGCACCAGAACCTTCAATTGTTGAGAGACTGTCACTTCTAGGATATCTTTCATAGGATATTTTCCCTTATTCTCCTTTGTATCAGTTACTACTGATAGAACCTTTGTTGATTGGGCTTCCTGCTCTTCCTTGTCCTTTCTTACCTTTTCCAAGAGGTCCAATTCCATTGCTATGTATCTATGAATCCTGTTTTTGAGTTCCTTTTGATACTATAATATTTGAATCTATTATTCTTTGGTTTTGACCCTGGACAAGACCTCAGAAAAGGTATCTACCCCCTTGTAGATAGAGTCATCAGGGAGTTCCTCATGAATATAATCAATTTATGGCATCCTCCTCTTGCAATTTCGAATCCATGGGAAGGCTAAAGATTCTTGGATGAGTTAGATGGATAATACACTTGGCCATATGCATCATAGGTCAAATTTGGGATGAAATTTAACTTACAAGGGAAATGAAGAGTCATTTTGGAGCTAGTGAGACACTTGGACTAGATTCCCTATCCCTATGATAACAATAATGAAGATGCTATTACACCTATGACACAAATCAGATCTAAAGGATGGAATATAACATATCTAACATGTTAGTTCGAAATATTCCATCCAAGAGAGATCTCATGTGAGTTTGGGAAGCTCAGTGGGATCCTACTCAAATTTGGGGAAGGTGGAAGGCTAGGAAAGAGGGGACACATGTCAATTCATGAGCACACACCCTAATTTGACTTGGATTAATTTTGTGGATGGATTTGGAACCTTATAACGCTAAGAAATTTTATAAAATATAGTAATCAGCCAAGATAATGGCTTTTGATCATTTGAGAAATTGTCATTTGTGAATTGTGAGAGCTAGTGGATGACTAGATTTATTGCCTTAGCTAATTTCAAGGGTGAAAGATTCCCATCCAAGTTGGTGTTTGGAGATGCCACTCAGTATTTCATGGATATTTAATGGAGTCTTATTTGCAGGTTTAAGCTATAGAGAATATTTTGTGTTCTTCTATTGTAGCACTTTCTCTCAACCATTTCTAGTTTTTATGGCAGATTCTTGCTCATGGAGGGATTACGCTTTGGGTGAGCTATTGATATCTACGGGGAAGGTTATAATGCTCCATTATTTTATTTTCTAATTTAAATTCTCTGCATTTCAAGTTCAGAATAATCTCAGGCCAAAATGCCAAAATATTTCATGTAAAAATGTTAAACAATGAAGAAACAATGCCATTTCCCCACTATCTTGTTGTGCACCATTGTAATGATAATGATTTCGAATTGGGATAATATTTTCATTGTCCATTAATGATTTTAATAATATAAATATTATATTTTCTTCATTCTCAAAAATTACCAGGTTGAAATATCAAATGGTTGTATGGAAAAGTGATTATTAATGAGCAAACAATGACCATTTCTCCACTGCATTGATGCATGCTTTCATAATGTTGATTATTTAGAATGAGATAATGTATCTATGATAAGTTTATTATGAAATTACTTTCATTAATTTTCATTACAAGTTTCATGTTCAGTACTGAAGCATCAGAAACCGTTTTACTCATTTTAATTGCATTGGGATAAGATTTGGTGCCTTTTCCCCAAGGGTCGAAATTGTGGTTTGGGATTGTATAAAATGAGCCATTTTGCATATGAGATATTAAAAATTTCCCCAACTCATCCCCTTCCTCTGTTCAGAAACTCAAGTGACTTTGGGATCATTTGAGAAGCCAGTTCTGGCAATTACCCAAGGGGAATTGGAGCCCGATTTGCTAGTAAAGACTCCTACTTTGAACAAAAAATTAAAAAAGTTTGAAGAAGTAATTGGGGGGTAATAAAAAATTCATTAATATAATATTTAAGTTATAATATCATTCATGTACATTTTGAGAAAATTTGGGAGCATTTGGGTCGATTTGGAGGTCTAGACATCAAAACTAGTTAAGGTCAAAATTGGGGAAAAAGTGGAAAAATTGGTCATTTAATAACATTTCAAAATAGGGACATTACAACCTCCATCATTTAATACCATAACTAAATATGGAACCAATTCTTAAATAAGTTTGAAGTTCATTAATATTTTAATCTCATTCTGACTTTGTTCTTGAAAAGCAATCAACATTTAATTTATAACATTATTTTTACACGAAACTTTGAAGTAAGAAGCTAATTTGAACCATAATGTACCTTATAAAATTATTACATTATTTTTACAGGGAATTTTGAAGTAAGAAGGAGCTAAGTTGAACCATAACGTTTTCAAAACATTTGAAAGTGGATATTATATTTTATGTAAAAGATTAACTCAATGACTATTATTAGGATATATAATAATCGTAAAAAATCTTGGGGGACTCAGAATGAGACATTTAACTTGAGTTACCGCTCAATCATAAAAAAAATTGCTTCTTCATGAATCTACAAACTATTCATTAAATATTGTAATAACTATCTACCTAAAAACTTAACTTCCAAAATTTAATTCAAATGGTTTATATATGAGAGACATGAACACTTCATTCTGTTAGAGAGACTAACAAAAATAGATCTGCTATAGACTCTGATAGAGTCAGATGGAATTAGATATGGATATGCAATTAATTAATATTTCCAACACTCCTACTTAATTATGAGAAGGTGGGGATCTTAACACAAAATATTACAAAAATTTTCAGAGCCTAAACTTGCTCTGTTCATGATAGAGTTCACTGTGCAGAAATTTTCATTCTAAGATAACTTCCTAGATATTGGAACGTACCCCTTTCTAATGGTTTTGTAAATATGTCCGCAAGTGAGTCTTCAGACCTACCAAATTCTAGACAAAATTCTTTGTTGTTCAAAAATTATCTTATGAAATGATAGCTTGTGTCGATGTGCTTGGTTCTTTTGTGGAACACATGGTTCTTTGATAATGCAATGGTTGAACTATTGTCACAAAAAATGGTTGTTGGTTCTTGCTAGTTCAGTGACAGGTCTTTATGCAACACTTGTAGCTGCAACATACTCTGATTATGATAAATACAAAGTTACTATGGGTTGTTTATTTGAATCCCATCACACAATACCTTTACCAAAATGAAATGTGTACCTAGATGTGCTCTTCCTGTCATCTGTGCTTTGTCCATTGAACTGTCGGTGTATCCAATGAGATTAAAACTTTCTAAGTTTGAATACATTATCCCAAGATATTTTGTGCCACTTATGTACCTCAAAATTCTCTTACCTGCTTTCCAATGAGAGCCTTTTGGTGACTCGGTGAAACTTGAGATCAGACTTACTCTATACATGATGTCTGGTCTTGTCATTGTTAAATACATAAGGATACCAATAATCATTTTAAACATCGTAGGATCGACATTTGATCCATCATCATCCTTGCTCAATTTTAAACCTGTTATTACTGGTTTTGGGGTTGTCTTGAAATTAGACATATTGAATCTTTTTAAAACTGCACTTGCATACTTTGACTTTGAAAATAATAGTAATAATATTAATAATCTATCTTTAAGGTCACCGCCAAGCGAGACACCAAATTGGTGTATGAGACCCCCTTGTTTGTGGGACACGTGACCCCCCTTTGTGCAACGATTTAATTGCTAAAGTCTACATAGGTATACATACACTACCCCCCTGTCAACACCCCAAAATTTCCGAAAAATTTAAAATTTTTAAATCTACCAAAACATTAGTGTTAAACAGATTAACTAACATTAATTAGTTATGTGTTAACAGCTTGATAATGAATTTATCAATTAGTATGTGTTATCATTGAACATATTATCAACTTACTAACTTTTGTTTCATTTGTGACCATAAGGTGAACTGTTATGCATAACTGGGCTTACCTAGCTTTCAAGCTAACGCAACGGTTTCTAAATTTTCTTACAGATGTACAGGTAAGAGGTTATGGCACTACATTTGTAATTCTAGATTATTTATTAGAATATCATTGTAAGCGACAAGGTTCGAGAGTAAATAATAAATAGTTCATTTCAATATTTGCTCAGGTAAAATTATTGTTTTCTTTCTAGTAAATTAAATTATGTTCCTATTGATCTATGATCTTCTCTATTCCATTACAGTTGCAATTTATACCTATGTATCTTTAATTCTTTTCAACAAAAAAAGAGTATAGGAATCGAATTTAAGAAATATTATAATAAGAACTAGATATAAGCAAGCATTTCTATTCAAAAGAAAACCGATAAGGGTTTTTCCTATAATACTGCGAAGGTTTGGCCTAACCCTGCCAAGTTCTCGCTTTATGAGGGTATTGTTTATAAGTAAAACTACATCTCCACATGGTAAATTCTATTTTCTTTACATTAGTAATTGATACTCTAGATGCTATCTTAAACTGTGAAGAATAATTCATACAATGATTACAGGCAGAAAAGAAAATTATACCTAGCTCTTACTATCATGCCTTACTTTAAGTGCTTCTAAACTATGCTAGTCAATGAAGGGACTTAGCTTATAAAAGTTAGAAGTCCATAAACAAATTCTACAATACTTATCATAGCCTTGAATCATGAATTAAATATAAGACTACCCATTTTCAAAGGGGGGTTTTTATAGTATTAAGGAGTTATTTCTTCAACCAAGGTTGATCTCCAAGGTTAATAGTAATACTTAAGCTATAACCCAAAGGTTATATAACTTACACTAAATAACTACTTAAGGTCTTATAATATGATTCTTGACTTCTTATTAAAGGACGTGTAGCCAATTTATAATATAATGAACAAGTTTATTAAACTTGTGCCAAGTTATTCCATATATTCTATATATATAATATTATCCTCACAAGCATATAAACTATATTAACAATGATAATATTTGAAACAAAACTTACCAATCATATATTTTGCATTCCGAATAATCTATAGTCTTATGCTATTGTTCTTTTGACCTTTTAAGGAACTTAAGGTCATTTAATAGTATGAAGGGAAGAATTTATGTTTAAAATTGTACCAAGGTTATCTCTTTATATTATAATATATATTATCACCCTTCCATGCATAAAAGCTATAGTAAAAAAGCCAGTAATCTAAATCGAAAATCTTTCCAACCAAAAAGCTTATGATTACCATGACGGTGATATTAGGTTTTGTTAGGTTTTGTATGATTTCTAATGATTAAACAATAGAAAGGAGAATGATTTACAAAAGTCTTTACATGCAGCGTAAGAACAAGGGACCTCGTTCCATGACTTTGGATAACTTGATCATTTGAATGATTGACACCAATCATTCCTCCTTCGGGAAGTGGTTTGAACTATATGCAAAAACCCACTCTACGTTAAAATATTTAAATGCTATCGTGGCACTCCCTTAGCCAAGTGTTGCATGGTTAAAAGCATGGAATGCTAACCCTAACAGCATTTCAACTGTCTCCCTCGGCGCTGGTCGCTCTGCGACGGTGTTGTGCACCTATGTGTGACCCTTCTTTGCAAGGTCTCCTCTTTATCGTCTCTGGGCTGTGCTTGCTCCATAAACTCTATGTTGATGTTCGGTCCTTTGTCCCTCCGTCACGTTATCCTTTTCCAAACTGATCGAACCCTCGCCTATGATATTTCCCTCCTCCATGAGTTTCGATGGCCTGACCTATTGCACTTGCCTTTTCTACACAGTTGCAAAAACGCTTCTCGCTTCCTTCACCATGGTAGGTTCAGCTTCTTGTGCTGTCAGTTTACCATTATTAACGGTGGTTGTCTTCTTGGAAAGAACAGGTAAGAAGATGGGTCTGCAAGCCCTTCTTGCCTATTTGATATTTTTGTTCTTATTTTAATATTTATGTTACGGCATTATTAAAGAGTTTCTACTTGGTGTTTACAGGTTCTTACTCTCCAGCAAAAGGTGGCCGTGGATAAAGATTTGGACAACCGACAGCATAACCTGGTAAGCCTGGTTACACCATGGCTTGTTCTCCTTATGGTTTGCACTGGGTTCTTCAGGGGTTGGATTTTAAAAGCCTGAAACCCTTACGGTCTTGGTTTAAAATATACATACTGCTGGTTATGTGAGTTAGCAGATGAAAACCCCTCACACAGCATGAGGGCGTTACGTCTTAGGCCGAGGTTGTAGATTTTTGTTGTCTTTTATGTAAAAAGAAATGATGTAAAAGAAAATCGAGGATGTAAACCAGCTGTGAAGAGGTTAAGACCTCGAATTTTCGTTTCGAGTATAATTTAAAAGTTTCAGGGTTTTTACCCAACGCTTATGATATAAATAACATATTGTTTGTCCTTAATTTTTAGATTTTATTACAGCATATAATTTTTTGTTTGTGAACTGTATAGAGTAATAAATTACAGGCTTAAATAGCCTTACAAAGTTAATTTATAAGTGGCCGTAAAATAAAATAATGTTTTATTCTTACAATTTGTATTTATTTACTTAAGTTCAGAAATATAGGGTCAAACCCTAATTTCTACAGTTTTTAAGAAACAACATAATTTCTTAATCTAATATTATGTATTATATATAATCTCTATTTGAATTTGAGAATAATACAAATGATTTATTATTAAAGTAATTAGGCTCCATAAGCGAGCAGTATAATGTACTATTACTTATTCTTGTTTTTAATTTATGTGACTGAATTATTTTACTATAGTTAATTTCCTTTGTACAAAAATAATACTGTCAGGTTATATACCTAGGTTATACCTCGATGTACTGGTTATGTAATTTCTGTTAAATGATAATTAGGGTTTATATTTTAACTTATATAAGTTTTATATTTTGCTTTTTACTTTATGGAATATCCCAGAGAAGTCTATTTATCCTCGAAGACCGAATGTATTTAATTTGTAATTTAAATATTTATATTTATTCAGTTTTAAAAGAATAAAGTTCCTATACTCGATAATATACAGAAATAGTAGTCATGTCTTTAATTGAGTATTAAGTTCTCCAAAAGTATAACCTTGATTATTTACAGTGTACAGAGATGGCATTAAGCTATTTTTAAATTCCTGTACTGATATGCAGATACCAAAAAGGTTCTGATAAATTTTATTCTTTCTATTAAGTTATTATTTTACTTATGAAAAATAAAATAAAAGAATTACCTAACACTTCTTATAACTATCTTATATAACTATATATATATATATATAGTAACATACATTTTTAATCCATAAAGGATAGACTTACCATTCTAAATAATGTTAGAAATTAATTTAATAAAAGAAATGGAAAAGTAAAGGAAACCCTAACATTATTATAATATCACAGTTATAACTAGCTTGCTTGATTATTGAATTAAATTTCCATTTGTTTTACTTCTTCCAATGCTTCGTAAATACATGTATTAACATGTTTATAATCTGAATTAAAAGAAATAAAGCTCTGTAACTTGTTCTTGCTATAAGTTAATTTCTAGAAATGGAAGCATCCGAAAACAATGAAGGAAACTATACAGCAAAACAATGTGAACTCAGTCTAACTTCTGCTTTCTATAATGTACAGTAGCTTTAATTGTAAAAAAAGATACAGTACTTATAAATTGGAGAAACACTAGTGGTTACTATAAGTAACTAAGTAGGAAACTCAGTTCAGAAGGATATTACTTCATAATACCGAAATAATGTGCTGGAGTACGGTCTGGTGATACCAGATGTGGAAAAACACAGTAACTATTAACAGATTTAACTACTCATATTCTAAGATACTAAATTTACTGTTACTAACTGGCTCTTCAGACATATAAAACAACCACAACATGCATCCATTCATACTCAGTAAACATAAGGAAATAATTCATAGAACCTGTTTAAGCTGTGGACAATAACAACAACAATGGGAGGTCGTTCCTCCCTACCAACTCCTGGAGAGTGCTCAGACAGCGACTTCTCAGGATCCCCGAGCTTGCTCTAGTGTCCCCGGCTGGAACTAGGTGCAACAAAGTCAAATACCAGTCTTCAACTCAGTATTAACTCAGAACTATCAGTCAGTTCTCTCAGCCCAAATAGCTGAAATAAAATCAAGTTACTGCAGCAATCCACTCAGAACACTTCCTTACTGTTTTTCCCTCTTTCCTCAATGAAATTCCTGAATAACATTCCCCTGAATGAATTCTTTCTGGAATAAAATCTGAGCAGCCCCCAGCTCTCTTCCTTGAGTACTTTTTAAAATATTGCCTAGGTCTTTGTTGGGTTAACTGTCATTTAATGAGCCACCTGCTCTGATTCCACTTTCTTGGGGAATCATGACCCCAAATATAGGGAAGTTGCCACCTGCAACTTAGGAAGTGTTTGAGGATGCTGCCACTTGTCCTTTTTGCCTTTCCACCTAGTTCCATCCACCAGTTTGACCAGTAACCTCTTTTAATAGCTCTCCCATGCTGTTGTCTCCATAATTTATTTATTTATAATAAAATATTTTGAATTACACTCCATTACTGTTGACTCTGTTGAGTCATCAATCCCTTCTTAGGATTTAAGTTTAACATAATGTTTCAGAATATAATAAAACAATTTACATAATTTTACAAAATTGGGGTATGTGACATTCACACCCCCTTAAAAGGTAACATCGTCGTCGATGTTACTTATTCTTCTTCCTCAGGAACCTCCTGGAACAGATTCGGGTATGCTTCCCGCATCTTACTTTCCAGTTCCCAAGTATCTTCTTCAGGACTAAGGTGCTTTCATTTCACCTTCAGCTGTCCAATTGTGCGGTTCCGTAGAGTAATTTTCCTCCTCCCGAGGATACAGTCTGGTTCCACCAGAGCTTCCCCTTCTGGTTCTACCTGTACAACGTTCCAATCAATCACATGAGTAGCATCATGAACATAATTTTTGAGAACAGAAATATGAAAAACATTGTGCACTTTTAAATTAGGGGGTAACGCTAGCTGATATGCAACTTGACCAATTCTAGATAAAATTTCAAACGGACCACAGTAACGTGGCGCTAATTTTGCACAACTCCCTAGTCTTAGGGAACTCTTCTTTGGTATTACCTTTACGAACATGTGCTCACCCACCTGGAACTCTTTAGGAGTTCTTTTTAAATCTGCTTAGATCTTTTGTCGATCCTAGGCAACCTTCAAGTTCCTGCACTTGTTTTACAATCTGTTCCATTTCTTTTAATAATTCGGGTCCCAACACTAATCTATCTACTGGATTATTCCAGGAGATAGGAGTGTTACATTTACACCCGTACAGAATTTCAAAAGGATTGAACTTAGCTGATGATTGATAGTTGTTATTGTATGCAAATTCTGCTAAATGCAAGTAATCCTCCCACTTACCTGGTTGATCCTTGACGTACATTCTTAACAGATCTTCCAACACCTGATTAACTCTTTGAGTATGTCCGTCCGTTTGAGGATGGAAAGAGGTGCTGAAATTCAGTGTTGTGTTTAATCCCTTAAACAAGGATTTCCAGAAATTCCCTGTGAATTTAGGATCCCTGTCTGAAATAATAACCTTCGGTACACCATGTAGCCGAAAAATATGTTTTAAGAAAATGTCTGCTATATTTGCAGCCTTATAAGTGGTTTTAACAGGAATAAAATGTGATGCTTTACTTAATTTATCTACTACCACCATAATTGAATCATTCTGATTTTGATTTCTGGGTAATCCAGTAATGAAATCTAAGCTGATTATTTCCCACTTCCAATTGGGAATAGGCAAAGGTTGCAGTAACCCAGCTGGATGTTGATGTTCTGTATTCACTTGTTGACAGTCCAAACATCTAGCTATATACTCAGCTGCTTCAGATTGTATAATATTCCAGAAATAATCTTTTCTCAACATGGTGACAGTCTTTTGGTAGCCTGGATGCCCTAAATAAGGGGTTTTATGCACTTCATCCAGAATCAACAATTTAACTTTAGACACATTTGGCACATACAATCTGTCCTTAAACAATAAAAATCCCTCTTTATTTAGACTATAACCCTTAATTAAACTTTCTGTGGGTTCTTCTTTAGCTGTAGCTTGTAATTTTTGATAAATTTCATCCAATTTTATTACTTCAGTTAGCTGTTCATTTAAATCAGAATTATAAGTACTGATTGCTGTTGTAAAATTCAATTTTGCATTTCTACTCAAAGCATCAACTACTTTATTTTATTTTCCTTTTATGTGTTGAATTTCGAAATCGTATTCACTGAGGAAGGCTAACCATCTTGCTTGCCTTGCATTTAAGTTAGGCTGATCTAAAAGGTATTTTAGACCCTTATTATCAGTCATTAAAGTAAACTTTCTGCCTATTAAGTGGTGTCGCCACATTTTTAAGGCATGAATAACAGCAGGTAGCTCTAAATCATAAGTAGCATAATTATTTTCATGAATCTTTAGCTTCCTTGACTCATAGGCAATGACATGCCCATCCTGAGTCAACACTCCGCCTAGACCGTCATTACAAGCATCGGTGCAAACCACGAAATCCTTATTGGGATCCGCTATTCTTAGAATAGGCGCAGTTGTTAATAAAGTTTTTAGTTTCTTAAAGCTTTCTTCGCATTTTAAGTTCCAATCAAATTTCTTGCCTTTCTTTTGCAAGGAAGTGATTAGGTTGGCTATTTTTGAAAAGCCTTCTATGAATCTCCGGTAATAACCGATGATTCCCATGAAAGACCTAACATCTGTTACGTCTTTTGGTACTGGCCAATCTTCGATTGCCCGGATCTTTTCAGGATCAACTGAAATCCCTTCCTTGGTCACCATGTGACCTAAGTACTGGATTTCATCCTTGAAGAAATCACACTTACTGAACTTCGCAAAGAGCTGTTGCTCTCCCAGTTCTTGTAAGACTATTCGTAAATGTTCCTTATGTTCCTCTTCAATTTTAGAATAGATTAAGATGTCATCGATGAATACGACAACAAATTTATCTAGGTATTTATACATTATGTTATTCATTAGACACATAAAGACGGCTGGGGAATTAGTAATCCCAAATGGAATTACGACAAATTCGTAATGTCAATACCTTGTTCTGAAAGCTGTCTTGAATATGTCCTCTTCTTTGATTCTCACCTGATGATAGCCTGATCTCAGGTCTATCTTAGAGAACACCGTAGCTCCACGCAATTGATCAAATAGATCATCTATGCGGGGCAACGGATATCTATTTTTAATTGTCATTTTATTTAGTTGACGGTAATCTATGCAAAGTCGCATAGTTCCGTCCTTCTTTTTAACAAAAATTACTGGTGCTCCCCAAGGGGACACACTAGGATGAATATATTTATTATCGATTAATTTCTTTAGCTGTGATTTTAATTCGTTAAGTTCCAGAATAGCATACGGTACGGAGCCTTCGAGCTAGGTACAGCACCTGGTACCAGCTCTATTATGAAATCCAGTTCCCTCCTAGGAGGTAATCCTGGAATTTCCTCCAGAAAAACATCAATAAATTCATTTAACACTGGAATATCCTCTATTTTTATTTTATCTTTTTCAGATTTACTCGCCTCATCTGTAATAGTTACAGCATAGGCTTTACACTCTTTCCTAACTGCTCTTTTGAGCTGTAAGGCAGAAATCTGCTTGATTACAGTTTTCCTAGGTATACCTTTAACTATTACAGGTTGTTCATTATTATTCATACACGTAAAAGTTTTATCAAAACAGTTTAAAACTACCCTGTGTTGTTCTAACCAGTCCATACCAATAAATATGTCATACGAGCCAAGTGGCAAAACATTTAATTTAACAGTAGTTTTAAAATCATTCATATCTAAAGCACATTCCTTAACATAACAATTTACCTTTCTTTTTGCTCCTGTGGCTAGTTGAACTAGCCAGGAGTTATCAAACTTTTCAACAGTCAGATTACACTTTTCTACTATTTGCGGTGAAATATAGCTAAGGCTAGCACCTGGATCTATCAAAATAGTTACAGGATTTTTGTTAACCATACCTTCTACTTCCACCATGGAAGTTTGGTAATCGGCTTGGCGATTCTCCAACGATGCATTGATTCAAGGCATGGTCCTTGCAAAGTCTCCAACAGTCATTTTATCTTGTATTGTATGAATATTGTTGTTTGGCTTCTTCCGATTTGGGAAAAATGAAGCATATTGTGGGCCATTGCATTCCCAACACTTAACAGGTTCCTTCCTTTCGAAATTCTTAGTGAAATTTCCATGATTGTTAGAAACCTCCTTGTTGCCCTTGAAGTTATTGGAATTATTAGAAGCGCCATTTTTGCTTCCCTGGAAGTTCTTACCATTAGAATGGTTTCTGTTCTTGTTATTCCTGAAATTTTTCTGAGGTACAAACTCCTTTTTCTTGAATTCAGACTGATTACCATTCTTTTTAGCCTTCCAATTGGCTATTCCTTCCTTCTTTTTGTTCTGTTCAAAACAGAAATTAGCTTCTCGCATGGCTTCTTCCAGAGTTTTGGGGTTATCATATTTGATTCTGTCCTTTATATGGTAAGGCAAACAGCTGAGAAACCGCTGTACTTTAGGTTTCTCATCAACTAAATACGGCACATATCTTAACAGACTTAAGAACTTACTGTTTAAGTCCTTCATAGTCATGGAACCAAGCTTTAACTCATAAAATTCCTTGGCCCTTTATTCATAGTATTGTTTAGACATAAACTTCTTTGAAGTACCTTTTAAAGGTACTCCAATTGACCTCTTTTTCTTTTATCCCTTTGACCCTTTTCAAATCTTGCCACCATATATCTGCCTTTCCAGAAAGGTTATAGATGGCCATTCTTACCTTCAGCTGATTTGAATAATTATAAATCTGAAAATATTTTCTCATCCCGAATAACCAAGATTCTGCCTCTTCTCCTTTTTCAGTTTTTCCATTGAAAGTTGGGGGTTTTATTTTCTTGAACTCCCCAGAAATCTCTTCATAAGGCCTGTACTTTTTCTTCCTTTTATACAACTCGGCCTCAATACTGTCACTAGTAGTGTAATAGCTCTGTTGTTCCTTAATCCCTTCTGATGATGAAATGCTATCACGTTTAGCTAGTTTCATATTTTTGGACCCTTTTTGATTGCTAGCTTCTTCAGATTTAGACCTTCTGTTTTTCCCTTCAGTCTGAAATTTCTCTATCAGAATTTGATTTAACTCCTCCTGAGTCTTCAAAATTCTTTCATTATCCTTCTTGACTGATTCTATTTCAGTCTTTAAACTATTTACGGTCTGCATCAACTCTGAGGAGTGAGCAGTTACCTCCTCAATCACAGGTTCTCTGGACATCTGTCTGGTCTCAGTGTTTGGAGATTCCTCCTCAGCATATTCTCCTAAGTTCTCTATACCTGCCTATTAGATTCTAAAAAAGTAATTTTCCGCCTTTCACATAAAACAAAATATAGGTTAGTATATTATTTTACTGTTCTGCGGAAATCAATTGGGCCACATCAAGGCCTAGTGTTTGAACCATGCTCTGATACCACATGTCAACACCCCAAAATTTCCGAAAAATTTAAAATTTTTAAATCTACCAAAACATTAGTGTTAAACAGATTAACTAACATTAATTAGTTATGTGTTAATAGCCTGATAATGAATTTATTAGTTAGTATGTGTTATCATTGAACATATTATCAACTTACTAACTTTTGTTTCATTTGTGACCATAAGGTGAACTGTTATGCATAACTGGGCTTACTTAGCTTTCAAGCTAACGCAACGGTTTCTAAATTTTCTTACAGATGTACAGGTAAGAGGTTATGGTGCTGCATTTGTAATTCTAGAGTATTTATTAGAAGATCGTTGTAAGCGACAAGGTTCGAGAGTAAATAAGAAATAGTCCATTTCAATATTTGCTCAGGTATAATTATTGTTTTCTTTCTAGTAAATTAAATTATGCTCGTATTGATCTATGATCTTCTCTATTCCATTACAGTTGCAATTTATACCTATGTATCTTTAATTCTTTTAAAGAAAAACAAAGTATCGGAATCGAATTTAAGAAATCTTATAATAAGAACCAGATATAAGCAAGCATTTCTATTCAAAAGAAAACCGATAAGGGTTTTTCCTGTAATACTGCGAAGGTTTGGCCTAACGCTGCCAACTTCTCGCTTTATGAGGGTAATGTTTATAAGTAAAACTACATCTCCACATGGTAAATGCTATTTTCTTTACATTAGTAATTGATACTCTAGATGCTATCTTAAACTGTGAAGAATAATTCATACAATGATTACAGGCAGAAAAGAAAATTATACCTAGCTCTTACTATCATGCCTTACTTTAAGTGCTTCTAAATTATGCTAGTCAATGAAGGGACTTAGCTTGTAAAAGTTAGAAGTCCATAAACAAATTCTACAATACTTATCATAGCCTTGAATCATGAATTAAATATAAGACTACCCATTTTCAAAGGGGGGTTTTTATAGTAATAAGGAGTTATTTCTTCAACCAAGGTTGATCTCCAAGGTTAATAGTAATACTTAAGATATAACCCAAAGGTTATATAACTTACACTAAATAACTACTTAAGGTCTTATAATATGATTCTTGACTTCTTATTAAAGGACTTGTAGCCAATTTATAATATAATGAACAAGTTTATTAAACTTGTGCCAAGTTATTCCATATATTCTATATATATAATATTATCCTCACAAGCATATAAACTATATTAACAATGATAATATTTGAAACAAAACTTACCAATCATATATTTTGCATTCCTAATAATCTATAGTCTTATGCTATTGTTCTTTTGACCTTTTAAGGAACTTAAGGTCATTTAATAGTATGAAGGGAAGAATTTATGTTTAAAATTGCACCAAGGTTATCTCTTTATATTATAATATATATTATCACCCTTCCATGCATAAAAGCTATAGTAACAAAGCCAATAATCTAAATCGAAAAGCTTTCCAACCAAAAAGCTTATGATTACAATGACGTTGATATTAGGTTTTGTTAGGTTTTGTATGATTTCTAATGATTAAACAATAGAAAGGAGAATGATTTACAAAAGTCTTTGCATGCAGTGTAAGAATAAGGGACCTCGTTCCACAACTTTGGATAACTTGATCATTTGAATGATTGACACCAATCATTCCTCCTTCGGGCAATGGTTTGAACTATATGCAAAAATACACTCTACGTTAAAATATTTAAATGCTATGGTGGCACTCCCTTAGCCAAGTGCTGCATGGTTAAAAGCATGGAATGCTAAACCTAACATCATTTCAACTGTCTGCCTCGGCGCTAGTCGCTCTGCGACAGTGCTGTGCACCTATGTGTGACCCTTCTTTGCAAGGTCTCCTCCTTATTGTCTCCAAGCTGTGCTTGCTCCATAAACTGTATGTTGAGGTTCGGTCCTTTGTCCCTCCGTCATGTTATCCTTTGCCAAACTGATAGAACCCTCGCCTATTCTATTGCCCTCCTCCATGATTTTCGATGGCCTGACCTATTGCACTTGCCTTTTGTAAACAATTGCAAAAACGCTTCTCCCTTCCTTCGCCGCGGTAGGGTCAGCTTCTTGTGCTGTCAGTTTACCATTGTTAACGGTGGTTGTCTTCTTGGAAAGAACATGTAAGAAGACGGGTCTGCAAGCCCTTCTTTCCTGTTTGATATTTTTGTTCTTATTTTTATATTTATGTTACGGCATTATTAAAGATTTTCTACTTGGTGTTTACAGGTTCTTACTCTCCAGCAAAAGGCGGCCGTGGATAAATATTTGGACAACCGACAGCATAACCTGGTAAGCCTGGTTACACCATGGCTTGTTCTCCTTATGGTTTGCACTGGGTTCTTCAGGGGTTGGCTTTTAAAAGCCTGAAACCCTTACGGTCTTGGTTTAAAATATACATACTGCTGGTTATGTGAGTTAGCAGATGAAAACCCCTCACACAGCATGAGGGCGTTACGGCTTAGGCCGAGGTTGTAGATTTTTGTTGTCTTTTATGTAAAAAGAAATGCTGTAAAAGAAAATCGAGGCTGTAAACCAGCTGTGAAGAGGTTAAGACCTCGAATTTTTGTTTCGATTGTAATTTAAAAGTTTCAGGGTTTTTACCCAACGCTTATGATACAAATAACATACTGTTTGTCCTTAATTTTTAGATTTTATTACAGCATATAATTTTTCGTTTGTGAACTGTATAGAGTAATAAATTACAGGCTTAAATAGCCTTACAAAGTTAATTTATAAGCGGCCGTAAAATAAAATAATGTTTTATTCTTACAATTTGTATTTATTTACTTAAGTTCGGAAATATAGGGTCAAACCCTAATTTCTACAGTTTTTAAGAAACAACATAATTTCTTAATCTAATATTGTGTATTATATATAATCTCTATTTGAATATGAGAATAATGCAAATGATTTATTATTAAAGTAATTAGGCTCGATAAGCGAGCAGTATAATGTACTATTACTTATTCTTGTTTTTAATTTATGTGACTGAATTATTTTACTATAGTTAATTTCCTTTGTACAAAAATAATACTGTCAGGTTATATACGTGGGTTATACCTCCATGTACTCGTTATGTAATTTCTGTTAAATGATAATTAGGGTATATATTTTAACTTATATAAGTTTTATATTTTGCTATTTACTTTATGGAATCTCCGAGAGAAGTCTATTTATCTTGTAAGACCGAATGTATTTAATTTATAACTTAAATATTTATATTTCTTTAGTTTTAAAAGAATAAAGTTTCTATACTAGATAATATACAGTAATATTATTAAACAATATTACTTACCAATGCAAAATAGTAGTCATGTCTTTAATTGAGTATTAAGTTCTCCAAAAGTATAACCTTGATTATTTACAGCGTACAGAAATGGCATTAAGCTATTTTTAAATTCTTGTACTGATATGCAGATACCAAAAATGTTCTGATAAATTTTATTCTTTCTCTTATGTTATTATTTTACTTATGAAAAATAAAATAAAAGAAGAATTACCTAATACTTCTTATAACTATCTTATATAACTATATATATATATATAGTAACATACATTTTTAATCCATAAAGGATAGACTTACCATTCTAAATAATGTTAGAAATTAATTTAATAAAGAAAATGGAAAAGTAAAGGAAACCCTAACATTATTATAATATCACAGTTATAACTAGCTTGCTTGATTATTGAATTAAATTTCCATTTGTTTTACTTCTTCCAATGCTTCGTAAATACATGTATTAACATGTTTATAATCTGAATTAAAAGAAATAAAGCTCTGTAACTTGTTCTTGCTATAAGTTAATTTTTAGAAATGGAAGCATCCGAAAACAATGAAGAAAAATATACAGCAAAACAATGTGAACTCAGTCTAACTTCTGCTTTCTATAATGTACAGTAGCTTTAATTGTAAACAAAGATACAGTACTTATAAATTGGAGAAACACTAGTGGTTACTGTAAGTAACTAAGTAGGAAACTCGGTTCAGAAGGATATTATTTCATAATACCGAAATACTGTGCTGGAGTATGTTCTGGTGATATCAGATGTGGAAAAACACAGTAACTATTAACATATTTAACTACTGATATTCTAAGATACTAACTTTACTGTTACTAACTGGCTCTTCAGACATATAAAATAACCAGAACATGCATTCATTCATACTCAGTAAACATAAAGAAATAATTAACAGAACCTGTTTAAGCTGTGGACAACAACAGCAATGGGAGGCCGTTCCTCCCTACCAACTCCTGGAGAGCGCTCAGACAGCGACTTCTCAGAACCCCGGAGCTTGCTCTGGTCTCCTTGGCTAGAACTAGGTGCAGCAAAGTCAGATACAAGTCTTCAACCCAGTATTAACTCAGAACTATCAGTCAGTTCTCTCATCCCAAATAGCTGAAATAAAGTCAAGTTACTGCAGCAATCCACTCAGAACACTTCCTTACTGTTTTTTTCTCTTTCCTCAATGAAATTCCTGAATAACATTCACCTGAATGAATTCTTTCTGGAATAAAATCTGAGTAGCCCCCAGCTCTCTTCCTTGAGTACTTTTTAAAAGATTGCCTAGGTCTTTGTTGGCATAACTGTCATTTAATGAGCCACCTGCTCTGATTCCACTTTCTTGGGGAATCATGACCCCAAATATAGGGAAGTTGCCACCTGCAACTTAGGAAGTGTTTGAGGATGCTGCCACTTGTCCTTTTTGCCTTTCCACCTAGTTCCATCCATCAGTTTGACCAGTAACCTCTTTTAACAGCTCTCCCATGCTGTTGTCTCCATAATTTATTTATTTATAATAAAATATTCTGAATTACACTCCATTACTATTGACTCTGCTGAGTCATCAATCCCTTCTTAGGATTTAAGTTTAACATAATGTCTCAGAAATATAATAAAACAATTTACATAATTTTACAAAATTGGGGTATGTGACACCCCCTCTAGACAAACATGTACCACTTTCATATTGTTGGAATTCAATGCCCAGGAAAAAAAACATAAACCCCAAATTAATCATTTCAAATCCACTTTCCATCACTGTTCTAAGATCCTTTATGCTAAAGTCACCAGTAAATATTAAATAATATACATATAGGAAGACAATTAACATGTTACCTTACTCATTAAATTTGGTGTACATTTTCGGTTCACTTCACTTCTGTGAAATCCATTTTTGACAAGATATGAATCAATGTGACTGTACCAAGCTCTAGGAGCTTTCTTCAAACCATAGAGTTCCTTTTTCAACCTGTACACTTTGTGCTCTTGACCTGGAGCTTCATAACCTTGTGGTTGTTCCACATACACTCCATCCTCCAAATAGCCATTCAGAAATGTTGATTTAACATCCATTTGATAAACAGACCATTTGTTTTGTGCAACCATGGCTAGAACTGTTATGACTGTGTGCTACAGGTGAAAAAGTTTCATTTAAATCTATGTCGGGCTGCTATGTGAATCCTCTTGCAACCATTATTTTCTTATGCTTCTGCACACTCCCATTAATGTCTTTCTTTGTTTTGTAAATCCATTAGACAATGATTACTTTCTTATCTTTTAGTACATCTACCAACTCCCATGTTTGATTCTTTTCAATGCATTATATTTCTTCATCCATGGCTTGTTCCCATGCTTCTTCTTCAATCGCTTCCTCAAATGTTATGGATCATCTATTTGAGAAAATAATGCAAAGAGAGATAATGAATTTGGTGTGCCGACTTTTTATATCTCACACACACTTTGTTTCTTCACTAGAATTGTCGATGTCAACCTAGGCGAAATGCTTGATGGAGTCTTTTGTCCTCTTGGTGTGCTTATTAGCGTAGCTTGAGCTGCGACTTGTGTCGACGTTCCTTGGGTTGAACCATGTCGTGGTGTCATGGGAGTGGACGGTGTTGTGTTTGGTTCACTTACATGTGGTGTTTGAACCACTTCCTCTACCATGTCATCATGGTCGACATTCAACACAATCTTGACATTATTCTCGATGGTTCCATCCCATGATTCATTCTCGACAAATTGAACATCACTACTGATGATCACTTTCGTTGCAATAAGATCATACAACTTGTGTGCTTTTGTGTCTTTAGAGTAACCCACAAAAATACATTTATGTCCATTCATATGGGAGACGTGAACACTTCATTCTGAGAGACCGAGAGAAACAAATATGCTATAGACTTTGAGAGACCGAGAGAAACAGATGTGCTATAGACTCTCGCAAAGTGGGCTCGAAAGCCAAACAGATTCACATACGCAGAGCTGAAAGCCGCGACTAATAATTTCAGAGATGAAGTGGGCAGAGGAGGATTCGGGACGGTGTACAAAGGTGTTCTGCCCGATCAGAGACAAATTGCACGGAAGAAACTCAAGGGCGTATCTCAAGGCGAAGGGCAATTCTGGGCAGAGGTGACAATTATAGGGAGGATCCATCATCTGAACCTTGTTCGTATGTGGGGTTTCTCCACAGAAGGTGAATGCAGACTGCTTGTGTACGAGTACATACCGAACGGATCATTAGACAAACATTTGTTCAAGTAACACTCGGGGCAATACAGCTGGGTTGGGGTGGAGCACACGATATCGAATAGCAGTGGGGGTAGCGAGAGCCATAGCCTACCTGCACGAAGAGTGCTTGGAATGGGTTCTCCATCGTGATATCAAACCGCAGAACATATTGCTGGACGAGAGCTTTTGTCCGAAGATCTCAGACTTTGGGCTGGCAAAGCTGGTGGACAGAGAGCGCAGTCCGAGCGTGTCAAACATAAAAGGGACTCCTGGATATCTGGCACCGGAGTACTGGATGCAGAAGAACGAACCTATAAGTGCAAAAGCAGATGTATACAGCTTTGGGATTGTGCTTCTGCAGATTGTTAGCGGAAGGAAGAATATATGCTTCAGTCAATCAGCTGTGGAGGGCAATCAGTGGCTCTTTCCAAAGAAGGCCTTTGATTGGGTGGTTTTAGAGAAGAATGTGGAGGCGGTCGTTGACAAAAGCATTGTGAGTGGAGTAAGAGATGATCGCCTTCAAATGGAGGGGATTGAGAGAATGGTGAAGACAGCATTTTGGTGTATTCAGAGCCGACCAGATGAGAGGCCTTCCATGGGAAAGGTTGCTAAAATGCTCCAGGGAACCGTGGAAGTTCCCCAACCTCCTAAGCCCGATTTCTTTGTCAACTTCTTGCACGGCGAGAGCAGCGTGTATGGAAATCGCATACAAGAGTTGCTTCCTTCAATGCAGGCACTTACAGGTACAGAGTAACTAGAAGAAGATTTGTTATTATAATGATATATGAATTTCCTTTTGATTTAAGCTAATGTTTGTTATTATTATTATTATTATTCAGCATAGGGCTATGCTCATGTATTCGCTGAACGTCGATGGCGCACACGGAATCGTTGTCATCCAGGTTTTAGTTACTAGTTATCGAATTGTAAATTGAGATATTTTATTTTCAAATTTAGAAAGACTTATTAACAAAACAAGACAAAACTTATCATATTTTGATCCATATTTAGCACCAAGGCTTTTCTCTGCGGAGTTTTTAGCTTTCCAGCACGCCAAATATAGAGAGATAACAAGAATATTCAGCTTAGATATTCTACAACATTCAGGTGTATTCATAGTCGACCAGATGAGAGGCCTTCCATGGGAAAGGTTGCTAAAATGCTGCAAGCAACCCTTGAAGTTCCCCAACCTCCTAAGCCCGATTTCTTTGTCAACTTCTTCCACGGCGAGAGCAGCGTGCATGGAGATCACATGCAAGAGTTGCCTCCTGTGTAGTCACTTACAGGTACAGAGTAGCTGGGAGATGATTTGTTATAATGATATATGGATTTCCTATAGTATATTGTTTGCTTAATTTTGACAGTATATTTGTCTCATTTCTATCCAATTTAAGAAGAGGATACTATCGTGATCCAATTACAGAATAACAACTTTGTGAAGAGTAACAAGATCTTGATTTCCTCTCTAGTGATCTTTGTAATTTCTATGTATAACATTAGGTTTTCCATTTGTCCTCCTTTCCTTCTGTTTAGATTTACGTGTGTTGTTTCTTTAAAGGGTTAGATAGACGCTTCAGATCACGTAGATTTAAATTGCAAATAATTTATGAAGTCCTTCGCATTAAAATTTTCAATATAATCTAAACATAATTAAATATAATCTAAACATTATGTAATCTAAACATAACTTGATTTTTTATAAATGTATGGGTTATGGAATCTAGACATACCCTGATTTTAAATAAATGACATTGATTTATATAAATGTAACATTGATTTATATAAATGTAAAGTATTGACATATTTCTATTTAAAAATATAAATATAAAGTATTTTCATAACTTTGTTTCCATAAAATATATTTAAACATACTATTAGTGACATTTTATATATGTATTAAGTATAATTATAACAAAAAAACAAAAATTAATGAAGGGCACACCTTACAAATAGACATGTAAAAAACTTGTGAGTGGCATTTCAATACAAATATAAATATAAATAGACATGTAAAAAAACATGTGAGTGATGTTTCAATACAAATATAAATATAATGTATTTTCATAACTTTGTTTCTATAAAAATATATTTAAACATACTATTAGTGACCTCCCTATATATGTATTAAGTATAATTATAACAAAAAAACAAAAATTAATGAAGGGAACACCTTGCAACTAGACATGTAAAAAACATGTGAGTGGCATTTCAATATATTAAACATTATTTGTGATTTTTTCTAAATTCCTGAACCATAACAAAAACAAAGACAATATATTTTTTGTTGGGAGTGCCAAATGTTTTGGGGTCGACCCACTTGTACAATTCCGTTGAGATATTATAATCCATAATTATCGAAAAGGAATAAATTACATCATCACATAGCATGAAACAATTTCTTAGAAATGAGGTCAACATGTTGGTTATGATCACAAAATAGAGAGAAAATTATTCTCTAAAAATTGTGAATAATTGCAGCTCTTGCACCTAGATGTTGGTGGAGTTATCCTCTAACCAAAGCAGAGGGGTTAAATTTAAGAACTAAATTGGACCCATTATGGTATGCATACATCGAATTACACTCCCATCTTTTCATGCATTTATTTGACACAGAAAAGAAAACCCAAGTCACTAAAATTCAAGGGTATTGAATTTAATTACATTAAACATAAGATCTTCTTGAGATTTACAATCATTATTATCTTGCTTTATAAAATAAATTAATCTAAAATAGGTTGTATCGGTTTAACATAATGAAATGCAATGTGTTAAAATAGGTTGTATCAATTTAACATAATGAAATGCCAAGTGTTTTTCATGTGGGATATATGTCCGTTAAATGAGCGTGCCACTTGCCAATTGGAATTACCTCCACTATCTTGTAATCTTACTACTATGTACGCTACCTCATCAATATCACATGCTCCAAATCACTGCATTTATATCACACTTAATGCACAATATTCCATTTCCATGATTGAACTTTAGTTGATATAATTGCAATTGATAATTCGAATTTGGGTTTCTCGTAGTTGGAGTAGGTCCCCTTTGATTTTTTGCTTTAATCTGCTGTCGATCTTCAGCATCAATTGTAAGAAAAGTTTTAGTTAAAATGAAAAGAAAAATTAGGATAAAGAATATTTCGGTACCATAACCCATCCCCATGTGTCGGTGAAGGAAATAATGTGAGTCGACACCACATTTGTTCAATCACACATTTCAATTGATTTGATCAATTTCTATGAAGTATGATTAATGCATAAAAAAATTGAAAACAAAACAAAGGAGGTCTCGGGTGCATATGGATGAGAATACCTCCGAGTGCATTAAGATGCTCGTAGGTCCATCCTGTCATAGTCAATCCAGAGGGATATCAATAGTTGAATTAAGAACTAGCTAATTGCAATAGTCATGGATGATGCTGACAGATAAAGCAAAGCGTAGAAAATAATTCTTGCAAAATTTGGATGTAATAAATTTTATGCAAACATTCCCCGTAAGATTCTAGATATTTATATTGAATTTATTTTCCTGAAAGTTGGACCAAAATAAAATACATATTTTATTTCTTAATGATAAGATAGTTTATTCGAGGTGAAGCTGGTCGAAACATAGGGAGGATGGAGCAAATTAATGAAACATGTCCATCAAAACAATACAACAATTAGTATTCCATTGTACCTCTCAAGTACCTAAGAACATTATTTGATTCAACCCAATGGAATTGGTAATTCTATTTTAGAAGGTATCATCAACTGGGAATCGGGACCTCTTGTGATTGAGGTTTTCTCAACATACATGCATAGACAATGGGGTATTAAGCCCTGGCATCAAACCCTACCTAGAGTTTTCAATGTGATCCTGCTGATTTGATTTTAAATTTAAAGAAAAATGATTGAAATCAAGAAGATTCTCAGCAGTAGCTATGTCAAATTCTAACAGAATTTGCCTTCTATGACACTATTGATTGGGTTGTGTTGATTTCAAAAAATTCATTGAGTGAGGACTCATGAGATCAATCGCTCCTCTAACTTGATATTTTTCAACTTGAGTGAGTGAGGATTCAGGGGATCAACCGCTCGTCTAACTTGATATTTTTAAGAACTTTAAACTAAATGAATAGGTCTATGAAACTCAAGCCTCGAACTAAAGTCGCCTACAATTATCGATGAGACTCCTAGAACTACACAATACTGCTAGAAGGATGCCTTATTATTATCAAATTATTCTTTATATTGTTAATTGATGTACAACGTGACGTTATAAAAGAAGACTGCCAAAAAATAGTTTCTATATTAATTTAAGCAATTTTATTGTGATGGTATACCTGAGTAACGAACAATCCTCCATAGCTTAGCTTTGGCTTTAGAAAAATCTCATAGAAATATTTTGTGTACAATTGATAACAACGACTTCCTTCCATAAGATCGGCGAGGTCTCCTATTATGACGTCGAATCGTTCATCTCTATGCTTGAGCTCATCCCTGCATCGAAGAATTTCGATTAAAGATTTAAAATTTAGGAGGAACCTAAGAAGTATAAAGTATAGTTTGAGAAAATGAAGCATTAAAAATTCGTTACCTAGCATGATTGATAATGATGCTCAAGGCAAGAATTACAGAACGATTCTCTTTTCAAAACAAGGTATTTGCAGCAAAAATAAACAACATCCTGGAAGCAACGTTTTATTTAATTCCATAAAAATTCAAATAAAAACAATAAAACCATAAATTAATGGAGATGGGAAGTTAGACCTTATCAATGTCACACATCACTTCTTTCTTAACGTTCTTGTGCCATAATACCTCCCTGGCTGTGTGCTTTCTTGACGTTCTTGTGTCGTAATACCTCCCTGGCTATGGAGCCTTCGCCACCTCCCATAATGAAAACAATTTTGAGGCTGAAATCACACATCATGACTAAAAATTAGAATCATGTAAACCAATTCTTTGCTAACAAGTAAAGGGATACAACTTAGGGATATTACCAGATGCAAATTACTTAATTACTTACTTTGGGTGAAAAACGAACATTGTATGCACTAGTAATTTGTGATTGATAAACTCATCCACTTATGTGCTTTGCAAATTTTCATCTATAACATGCATCTTCCCGCAAGAGCAAGCAAGCCTTATTGATGTTCAGAGAAAACGTAATTCACAATATTTTATTTTATATATTTATAGACATTGTACTGCATATATTTACCTTATGGAATGGTTATGTATCGATCAACATTATATCCAAATAGTAATTGCTCACTCCGGTATGAATAACTGTGCGAAGAAAGCGCTTTGCAACTTTTCGTCTATAACAAGCGCATGTCTGCAAGAGCAAGCAAGCTTCATTGGCGTTCAAAGAAAAGGTATTTCACAATATTTATTTTATATATTTCTAGATAGTGTACTACGTATATCTACCTTGTCGAATGGTTCTATATTGAGCACCACTATATCCGAATGGTTCACTGGAATTCTCTTCCTCTTCATTGTACTTTGCAAACCCACTTTCCCCTCGAAACGTTAAGGAAACTATGACCAGTAAAAGAAGCAAAATTGCAGAATGGTGTGTCATTTTTGAGTTGAGATCGATAGATTTAATTAAGTTCCCATAGATACACTAAATCAGATAGAGGATGATGACCTTCTTACATAATGAGAGCATGCAAGGAAGGAGAAGGACAACATCAAGGTGGATTTGGTACATGTGCATGTATGGAGAAAGACACCTGGTGTCCATGCACTGCAAGGAGGATGACAGAGGTTTGAATTTAGGGATTTTGCATTGACACGAAGGCCTTGGGTGTTGAAACTACAACAAAATCCTATGATTAGAGTCTCTTTTAGCTTCCTTTTTAGCATCCACTATCACTTTTAGTGTATTTTTCATCATTTTTTTGAAAAAGTGGGTGGTTTTCCACGGGATCGTGCTTTGAATGGCATTATTTGCATCCCTTTTTGAAATATGGCGCTATCTTGGATGCTAATTAGCATCCCAATTAGAGTCCTAATTAGCGTCCCACTTAGCATCCTAATTAGCATCCCAATTAGCATCCCAATTAGCATCCCAAGTAGCCTCCCAATTAACATCCCAATTAGCGTCCTGTTTTAAAAGTTGGCACTATTGTGGATGCTAATTAGCATCCCAATTAATGTCCCAATTAGCACCCCAATTAGCATCACAATTATCATCCCAAATAGAATCCCAATTAATCTCCCAATTAGAGTCTAAAAAAACATCCCATATAACGCCCAAAATAGCCTCCAAAAAAATGTCCTGAATAGCATATGACCATATATTAATCTAGGGTTAGCGATAGGAATTGCGCCATGAATTTTAGGAAGGAAAACATCCAACATATAGTGAAGTATAGAGCCAATAATTGCGCCTAGAAAACATCCAACATAGCACTAGGTATAGTGCCTGGAATAATACCATAAATTTCGGAAGGAACCGTGCTAGGAATTGCACTAGGTTTAGAGCTAGGAATTGTGTTCAAAAAATGTTTGACATAACGATAGATATATTAATGTCAATGTCAATGATAATGATTCATGTGATAGTACTTTTGGTATTTATTTATCATAGTGGCACCTAAATGATAATAATCATGACACTTTTGGATCTTGATTAATCCTAACGAGGGGTAAATTATCTTCATTTGTCACCTAAATTTCTCTAATGACATTTGAGTGTCCCTAGCAACATTTGATAGACCCTAATGGAATATTATTCGCCCTAGAAACATGACTATGATGCATTACGATAATTATGAGAGAGCGTATGGATATGATTTGATAAGTATAAGACTATATCATCAATTCTTATGAGGTAGTAGGGCTCCTTGCTCATAATTATCACAATTATATTGATGATGACTATGATGACGACAATGATGTTGATTTATTGTATGATGATGATGACGATGTAGATGTCAATGATGATTATGCATGTGGTAGCACTTTTGGATCCTAATTCATTCTAATTGCACCTAAATGTCTATAATGACATCTAAACGACCCTTCTATCATTGAAATGACTGTAATAACATATAAATGACCTTAAAAATTACATGTCATGAATCCTAATGGCAACAGACTGGCACCAATAATTAAGGAATTGTGTATGGAGTCATGCCAATAGCTAGAAGCCTTCAATATTTTTCCCGCATTAAAAAAATGCAAAAAATGGAAGTGTTATTAGTGGTAGGGATAGTAGGTGTCATCGATGAGTTTGTTAGTGAACTGCTCGCTTATTTAGGTTGTGAGTTGAAAGAGATTTCTCTATTTGGTTGTGGTTAAGTGGTTCAATTTCTCTATTGTTTTAAATTACTTAAGTTCAAATAACTTGGATACTGGAATATATTTTAGAGCACATATCATGCTTACATTAGTTTGATACCTATGTTATTGAGGGTGTTTGTTTATCACTAGATAATTGCAATGTAGAAAGTTGACTGACAGTGCCCTAGAAGCAATATGTATTCTGTGTTGCGCACTGAATTCTCTCACCCCGGACAACCTTTCTTTCTTCACTGACACAACACTTTTCCACCTTGAAAATGGATGTAGATGCCTTCAAGCCTTATCATTAAAAATATGTTCATTCATGTTAGTGAATGGTGCATAACTATTTCTAAGGGGTGTGAAGTAAAATTGTTGCAAGCAACATTCTTGTTGAAAGTTTTTGATAATGCTTTTTATGCATGGTATTATGATTGTTGTTTAGTCTAGAGTTTAAAATAACCTTTATAAACCATATCATCCTGGTCCTTATTTAAATATTTCCATTGCTAGAACAACCCTTATTTGTTGATGACTTTGATGCAAGAAGCATCCAATACCAAGCCGATATACTATACTTTTGCAACTGAAACTCTTCCTTAGATGCATTTTTTCCTTTTTTTGGTATTTAGCTTGCATATGTCTAAACCACTTCTGGGATATAACATATCATGTATTTAGCAGTACCATTTGATTTCTTTCTGAACAACTTTGGGATATAAATGTATTTTTTTAATTCTCTTTCTTAGTCCATTGGTCCCATCAACTAGGTTTAAAATATCTTTTTTATGGAGATGACAACAATATATATGCTTAGTATTTTTATTTTTTGTTTACTTGGATGAATGTTTACAAATTTTAAGTAGAAATTTTTATATTTAACATCTACATCCAAGTTTTCGGTGGTTAATTTAGTTTGGTATAAAGAAAATTGGCATTTCCTAGGTATTGTCTATAATGTAGCCTTGTGTTTTTTTCCAATGGTAACTTTGCAAGGAAATCTGTGATGCTTCCCAACATTCCTTGATGGAATCCCTAATAAACCCATTGGCATAGATTAGTGCATGTCACCCAGGATGATTCGAACTAAGCACCTACTAGCATTGGCACTAGCCATCGAATACCAATAATGGTTCCATAACCTTAAGATGCCATCATTTTTTGTTTGGAACTCATCTCATTATATACATGTCCCTTGGTGAGTCATGTGGTTTTGTACAAAACTCATAGGAATGTCTCCAAAACTTTTGTTGGTTTATAATGGCATTTGGTATTGAGTAATTTACAAAAGAACATGATATTTTCCAAAACAATAAGGCATAAAATGTTCCTCATCTTAGTATTCTCCAACATAATGTCACTGCAAATTTAATGAACGTAAATCATACATATTAAGTGTGTGTTGGTGTATAATAAATAGTCTAAGTCTCAAAGAGTTGAGTCCTATCATACCTTGTGACCATTCAATGGTATTTAAAATGTCACAAGTATTTGTATCAATCATCACATTCATTATCATCATTAAATTTTTATCCTTATGGGATTTCAACTATATCTTATTTAACCAGATATTTTTGGTTATGAAAATTGTTATTTGGAACTACTAACCATAAGTGAGAAGAGGTATCTATGGAATTCATCACTATTTTGTCACTCTTAGAAGGTAAATATTATCTCCTTGTGGCGATTAACTATTTATCTTGCAAAAATGTGCAATTAAGGGCATACAGATCTCAATGAACATAGTATTCAGGTTTATAAATTTTTCAAATTGAATGCTTCCTCCTAAATTTGCTACCCATTTGTTAGAGAGAAACATACCCCTTGGATTTGGCACATCAATGACACCAACTATCCATAAAAAATACAACATCCAAGTATGTATCAAGTCTTACCTGTAAGTATTTGATCAATACATGGACCTTGATTTTCCTTGGGTCCGTAGCACATATAATTTCATAAGGTATGGATATTTGCAGGCCAACATTATGCATAACATCGAGGGGAATCACATTGTTTGAGGCTACTAATTCAAGCATACAATTATGGAGCAACCCATTATTTGCATGCCTGATGAAGGAAGGAAATCAAAAGGTTGTATAAACCCACGTCTTCCTTCAATGTGCTTGAGGTAATTAATCTGAGGTAAGGAAAAAGATAGTATGATGCACATAAGTAAAAGAAAAGGAAATATATGATTGGTCATAGTGCCAACCCAAGAAAGCACAAACATATAATAAGTTAGGTAGTAGTAAATTAAACAAGGTAGTTCTTAGGCACGATCTCTGAAGTGATGACATTATTTAGTTAATCCAAGAAGGTAGAGAGTTCTAAATATCCCATGAGTTGCAAAAACAAGATCATTGACCAACAATGTAACATAGAATGAAGAATGAGTAATGTTCCCTCCTCATTGGTTAACACCTTGACACAACTCACATCTCCTTGGTCTCTTTCAACTATAATATATTTTTTATTCGAACTATTTGGACTGGGATTTCATAAGTTCAATGAGGGCTACCTACACTTTTTCCTTAGAGATTTCAATAGCCAAATCAGTATTGAGAACATCACTAATCAATATACCTTGGGCTTGTTTGACATGCTATTTTGTTTGTTGATTTGTTGATGCCTACACACATAATTCTTCAATGGAGAATTGGTCTACACTGAAAATGGAAGAGCAATCCACATGTGTGATTTCATGCCAAAAATAGACTCAAGGCTATCACGCATCATTAGTAAACTCCATGATGTGGTCTCTAAGGCTTAACCACTTATAAATAAGCATGAAAATGACTAAGAACGAGGAGGAAGAGGTTAAGACATTAATTGATAGCCACCAATCCACACAAGCTCCATATTGTGCTACATCAAGAGGTTTTAGGACAATCAATTTGTTTAAAAGAGTGATTTATGTATGCCACCTACTTACTCATAAATACATTACTAGATTTCTTCCTTATACTATGATTTCTTTGGCCCTGGATTTTAAGAGTGAACCTACATTTTCTTCAACCATGACCATTACTAGGAGTAGGTTGATGCCACACAAGATTAAACCTAGGGCCTTGTCAATGTATGACACTCTCTAGAAGGCATTATCTAATATGGACTATGTGTTGACACTTACATTATTGATACAAATAATTAATAGGCTGGCTCCTTCCTAAATACGTGTCATAGAAAACAATTTTAGTTGATATGTTTCTTGATTTACTCTCCTTCACATGACAATTTTCTTCTTCGTGTGACCTAATGTCTATGTTTTTGTGTTTTTAACCTTGTGCTTGTCTATTTTTTTTCATTTTATCTCATTTTAAAATTTTGTAACAATTAACTTTAAAATATATAAATCTCATAGCATTATATTTATCTTAAATGTATAAAAAATATTTTTATACTAAAGATTGGAGAGAACATTATTTCGGAGAGAACATAAAAATCTGTTTATAATTTTCATATTTAATTGCCATCACTGCCATGGATAAAAAAACATTGGAGAGAACCTGGAGGTTCTTGAAGAGGTGGGCCATGAATTCTGCAGCTCTAGAGTCAATATCTCCTTCTTCCCTTACAAAAACCCTGGTAATTTTCTTGGTTTAGTGTGAATTGATAAATTTTTCCTCGTTATAATACTAAAGTGTAGGTAGCTACGTTAAAATTGTTGGTAAGTTTCCTTTTTACTGCGAATTTTTATCTTGTACCTAATAATATTGTTATAATATTGAAGCTTAGGTAGGTAGGTTAATATCGCAGGTAAGTAGGTAAATATTGCATGTAAGGAGGCAGGATTTATGAGGGAGGGTAGGTAAATACCCTAGTTTTAACTATATCCTCGATTTATGGCTGAAGCAAGCTTAATAATTTGGTTGGGCGTAAAGCACTCCATTAAAAAGGTTGGGTGGATTTATTGTTGGGCATAAAGCACTCCATTATATTGGTGGATGTACTGTATTGTATTGGTGGATGTATTGTTGGGTGTAAACAATTTTATTCCATCCAATGTCTTTGTATAATTTCATAAATAATTATCCCATGGAATTTCCCAACCAAGGCTTGTCTTTAGTAGTGTAGAATGCCTCAAGCATGATACACTCCTCCACAACCAACCTTGGCTTCTCTTCACACTGTTTAACAATTATTGTCCTTGTTTTCTTCAACATGGACCACTTTTAATGCTTTATTGCCTTTGACTCTCAACTATTGTCATTTTAGTCTTGAAACATTTTCCTTGGTGAAACTATTAGCTAGGTGTATCATTTCACATACATGTTAGGCTATAATGATGGGTGTGATAGGTTAATGCTAACCATATTACTATGATGTAATTATAATACATGTATAAGAATGTTGTACAATTGTACCTAATCACCCTCCAAGTAGATGGTTTAGGTTGTCCATTTATCTTTTTGGAAACCGACAGCGGCATGCCATTGACTAATGCCCCTGAGTCTACTAGGCAGTTATGCACATTATGGTTGAAAATTCCAAAAGTAAGGAGAAAAGGTGGATTCTTGCTTTTAGGCTTACCTCCCATACATGCTTCACCAATTTCTTCTTCTTGAGGCTGATTGTCAATGGGCAGCCTCTCCTCTGATACTTCAAGTGCTTTCAATAGCTTTTCTTTCTGTTGCGGCACATTGCACATTTCAAATAATGAGATGTTTTACCTCACCTTCTTGATATACTCCACAATGTCATAATCCATTTTATGTTCTATGATATTCTATCTAGCATTATTTATTTTTTCCTCGTTGGGCTTAGTAGGCATGTTGGCTTGTCTAGGATTTTGACTGGTGATGGTAAACTCCAGAATTTTATTATCTAAGGAGCTATTTTGAAATTTCTTAACATTCTTTTGAAGTCTTTTGATATTTAGGAGCATAAGACTGTTTTCCTTGATCAACCCCTGGCTTCTTGTCATTACATTTGTTTCCAGGATGCCCTCATGTCTTAGATCCTTTTCTTCCTCGACATCAAACAACAACACACAGTCCCATAATACCATAGCTTCATCCTCCTGTTTTTCTGTTGATTTATTGTTATCTTTCCCTTCTTCATCGTTGTCTTCAGTTAATTTGGAATCCAAAACATGATTCATCACCAACTTCATTGAATTTATCCATTGAGGACAATTCTTTTCAGAATGGGGTTGCTGGTGGAAAGTGAAAAATTTGTCCATTACTACCTCTATTAAGTTCATAGATGCAGGGTTGTGCGGAGGGGGTTGGGATTGATTGCTATCTTCCATTTTCTTGTAATAAGGCTTGTAGAACTTTTGGGCTTCCTTTTCCTTTTCCAAGTCTATGTTTCTGTTAGAAAGCTTCTGCATCATCTTTTCCATTCCCTCAAAATCTGGTGATTGCTCCTCTTTAGGCTTTGTAAACAACAAAGCTTTCTTCCCAATATTTTTTTCTCCTGACCGTTCAGGATAATCTTCGATACTTTCCCTTTCAGCCTCTACTCTCTCCACTTCCTCATAAGTCTCTGCTAGAATAGGTTTGGCCTTCATTTTGGCAAACATGGACAACTCGGGTCCTAGAGCTGAGGTATAATATTCAATCAGGACTTTATCTGAGGGTTTGTCAGATTCAGAAAAATTCTTAAGATAGGTTGAGAATATTTGGGTAAAACTATGCACCTTCTCTTTTCTTTCTTTATTTAAGGCACATAGTCCTTTAATGAGAGCTGCATGAGTTTTTTGGGTTGCATACTTACTTCTAAAAATATTTTCAAAAGTATCCCGATCAGGGATAGAGTTTGCAGGAAAACCAAAGTACCACAATGCTGCAGCTCCTTTAAGGGTGTGTGGAAAAAGTCTACAAAATACATCCTCATATTCCCCAGCCCTTAATCCTTCTATTTCCAAATAGAAACTTTGCAAGTGGTCATCTACTAACATCTTCTCATTTGCATCAAACTTGGGTAGCATCTTTTCAAAAGATTGAGGTAAATCATGCAAAGGAGGTGTTAGGTTTAAAGGTGATCTGGTTTTCCAGGAAGGTGGTGGATTTGGTGGGTTAGGTGGTTGATTTGTGTTTATGCCTGCCATGAGTCTGGGTGGAGAGTGAGGTGGTGAATGAATAGGAGTATTAAAAGGTGAACCGTAAGGTGTGTCTGGGCCTACTTGATTCAAAGGTTGTACAACTTCCTGTAAGGTTGTTTCTACAAGTTCTTCCAAATCTCCAACCAACACTAAGTATTCCAATATAGGACGGTATTTCCTTTTATATTCTCTTCTGTGCAATTCAGGGATTATCGGTAATCCCCCAATATTCTTCACGTATGCCCTAGTATGTCTTCTCAGATCATTAACAACTTCATTGTCCATAGAATACAAATGTTCTCTACCCTTCTCTTCAGGAATAGGATTGGGAACCAAACTGCCTTCTGAAATGTCATCGGTGGAATAATCTTGAGAAAACGGGTTTCCTCAACCAACCATGCACTAGCGGCCCTCCTTCTAGCACGAGAAACTATTGAGGCCTGGAAATTTGTAGGAAAAAACAGCAAGGGATTCTCCCCAGTCAACGTTCCCAACTAGACCGTGACTGTTTGGTGTAGGGAATCCGTTCGGTTTGCGGTCCGGCTACCGTAGGTCAAGTAACAAAAATAAAAGGTTTTACCGGTTGCGGCCCAGTCCAACATATATATTTTTGTATTTTTTTTTACTTTGAGTATGATATGCAAGTGCCTATCTAAAATGTAGGTCGATAAAGAATGCAAGGAGCGCTCACATAGTGATGTGTAGGTTCTTACCTCTTGTCTTAAGCTCTCTTGCATCTAAATCACACACACAACAAGAAATTAAAAATAACTACCTAACCTATCCCTAGGGAGCAAGATTGTCACTTATTAATGAGTAATGTAGTTTGTGCATGCATTATAAAAAATAAATCACAGATAGCTGATACTTCTTTCAAACACATGAACATTTAAAGATATTTGAAAAACCAGAAATTGTCTATGAACAACATTCATTACTCATAGTGGGAATTATCACAGAATAAACCAGAGAACATTCAGATAAGAACATAGGTTCAGAAAGTTAGAACGCTCTCACAGATAATGAAACACAGTTGAAAATGAAATAGTTCCCATTCAACATTGTTCATTTTATCACATTCGAACATTCCACATAGCACCTTCTCCAACAGGAAAAATTTGCAATTTTATATTGTAAAACGAAGTAGTTCCTCTTACAAACAATGGCTCACAATTTTTTCTAGGGAAAAATCCCCTATCCTCTCTCACTTTGCACTCTTTATACAAAAACAACAAAACCCTTGGGCTTCCCCAATCATCTGACCTTTGGGCTCCCCAAAAACCGTTTAATCTCACAATTTTGTCTTTTTTAGGAGTACTCATGATTCATATAATGCGTTACATTTCAGAATTCTATTTATGAGTACTTCATAAAACGGGATCAACTCGGTAACTGACGGACCCCTTCCAAGCCTAGACTTTTGTTGCCATCGATTCTGCCTTGTCTTTTATTTGTCCTTCTTGAGATCCCGTTGATTTGAGAAAAAAACTCTGCTTATCACTTTTCAGCCAAATTTCCTCAGCTTTATCCTTTAGCTATGTATTCTCGTAGCAATAATCTGAAAAATCTTCTAAGTCCATCTGCAGTGAAACCAAATTCATCATTAATTAGGAATGCATCTTTTCAATAAAATTAAATTATACTAATAACAAAACTGATCATCAAAATGAGGCCTTGTGCTATGCCCTCGCCGTGAAAGCCTCAACAAGAATCAAAAACCAACGTTGCCCACATAGGGGTTAAAAACTTCACAAAACGATGGGAAAACCTTATCGGCGGCTTGAACCACTGAGACATCGGTCGGATAATCTTACTTAAAGCCACAACGGCGGGTTTCAGATGGAAAACGCGTTTCGAGGGACCATTAAGTCTATCGCAGTCAGAAGAACTAAATGCCAAAGAATCGGGTGGTAAAGTTCCCTATCGGCGAACGGGACAATATCAACGTCGGGAGGTTAGTGCATTATGCCACCGCAATGGCGGAAGATGAAATGGCTATGGGCCTCACGGCTAAAAGATGAAACAGTGAAACAAGGACAAAGCATCACCGAGTGGAGCAATTATATGGCGGATACTTAGTTCGCTCGGGAGCCACAACGGTGGAAAACAATTAGACTACAACCTTCGATCAAAGTCATAAACCTTTTGCTGTGGCACAAAAACAATGTGAAAACATTAAGTGTTCAGAACTTAAGGTCGTGTAGTGGTCCAAAATCTTGTCTCACTTCCAAAATAGTAGCTTCACAAAGATCAAACAACCCCGACTCAAATTTCGACTAACCTCCGATAATGCAAACCAGTCAAAAAAATAACAACCTGACATCGGAGAAATCAAGACTATCCTGCGGAACACTAATCATTCAGCTTCCGCAACAGAGGACACATAAGGAAATATGGCTTCGATATGTTGTTTAAATGGCCTCCAAACAATCAAACTAAAAATGTTACTTCAGCTGGGCAGCGCTGAAAGTTTGTTTCACCTTCACAACAGTGGTGAAAAATGAGAAATAGAATTCTGAAAACAAAGAAAGAAGTCACAGATCAAAGGGAGATATTTCAAACCAAAATCCAAATTCCACCACCAAAGCAGTTTCATACATAAGCAATTCTCCGAAAGCATGAAGACAGTTAACCTCAAAACAATCCAAACTTGTAGCAGAGGGAAAACAAGAATAGAGTTCATGGAACCAGACGATTCTAGGCAAGATAAAAATTAAGAGGAGGGTCCAAAATTTCAAAAATTTGGAAAAACGGTTGCAGCTGCAACAGGTGGATCAGGCCGTAACTGGTAAAGATTTAAAATTTTTTATCTACGCTAGATGAACCATTAACTAGAGGGATTCCCCACACCAAATGGTGGACGATCTAATCGGAATTTTTTATTGGGGAGAATCCCTACTATCGGTACCTAAGAATTTTTCCAGGCATCAACATATTTGGTGCTAGAAGGAGGGAAGCTAGTGCATGGCTGGCAGAGGAATTCTGTTTATAAGAAATAATCCCACATGAACTATATCTGAAACTACTTTCCCACAATATTTTGTTCTTGAATATGAAGAACAACAAAGGGTAATTATTGAAGAAGAATATTCAGAATGTTTATACGCTATCCCATTTGAAGAAGTTGATAATTTTCAGAGGTATACGTGATCCTACATTAAGAAGCTTGGTGGGTTGAAAGTAATTCCTCTGTTACCTAGGAGGAAAGCTTCCAAGAAAGCAGTCTCATACACTCAAGATTCAGTTCTTGTGGAAAAATTAGAAGAACTTTTTGATTTATCTCTACAAGAAATCACTGAACCTCTTTATTAGTTGGGACCAGAGTCCCCTACAGGTCAAGTTTTCCCACATTCTACACTGCAATATCCACCTTGAATTATGACTGAAACTGTTAATCAACCCACATGGAAGGCCAGAATGCCACTCAACCTGGTTGCACCTTTACACGATTTACCTAAGAACCTAGAATAAGTGTTACCAAAGTTTGATCCCAAAAAAGGTATTTCTGTAGAATACCATTTAAATTTTTTTATCTCGCTATAAATCTATTAAATGTTGAACATGAATATGTTGTATGCAACTTGTTTCCATATACTTGTTTCGACTACTTGTCCTGATGATGGTTCCTGATTCGGAATCGAAACGTCGACTTAAAAATGACTAATGCAGATTTTCTGGAAAATCCCTACATCAACCTAACTCACTGCAGAAACTTACAAAGTGAATTCTTCATGGTACTTTAGTCTACAATCCATTTCAATAGAAAACTTAGATCGTTTTGAAAGGGTATTTATAAGTAAATTCGGAAATAAAAAAACTATGGCTACCCTTATGAAAGAGTTATTGTCTATGAGGATGGAAAGGAAAGGAAAAGTTCAATATTTAGTTATAGATTCACTACTTTAGTAAATAGTTTTAGTGCTGCAACAAAACCAACTAAAGAGTCTTTGGTAGAATATTACACCACAACACTTTATCCTCCCATAGCAGTGTTTGTAAAAAGAGTAGTTAAAGCTAAATTGGTAGAAAATTATGAAGAATCCAAGAAGGTAGAGGCTGATTTAGATAGTATCACAAGACATACATCCAAACCAGAAGTGAAAACAACAGCCAATAAAAAACATTTGCTATTAAATAGGCCTAAACAAGAACATTTGAATGAGCTAGAAAATGTGGTGAAAATGGTGCAGAAATTATCAAACAAGATAGTAGATTTGGAAAAGGAGAAGGGAGTTCCTTCATTGAGAAATCCATTCAAACCTTACTACAAGAAAAGAGAAGAAAGTGGGAAACCTCAACCGCCTCTAATTAATTCTGTTGTTCTAAATTTCAATGAAGTGGGCATGGATCATTTCTGTACTTTTCATCAAGAACACCATTCTAAAAAATGTTTTCCACAATGGATAAATTTGATGAATTTGATTATGAATTAATTATTAGATGCTCAGCTACCAGATCCATAAGTAGAAGAAGACCAAACTAATGAACATGAATAAACAACATAAAAGACCACAATGGTATCATTGGGATTGGGAACCCACATCGGGACTGAACACAGATGAGTAGAATGAGGAAGCCCAAGTATCATTAGTTAATGTTACAACTAGGAGTAAAGGACCAGTGGTAGATCAAATATTAGTGCTTCCTAAAACAAAGAAAATAAAGGAAACCTTGAATAAAATTATCAGCACTAATCATACACAACATAATTTCAATTCGGAAAGCATGAAAACAAATATCCCAGTAATTGATAAACCTGTGAGAATTGTGGTAAACAAAACAAAAAAAACTTAATACTATAACATGGGATATGATATTGTGGGAGATATCAAGAAAAACAAAGAAAATATCCCTTTATTTGAATTATGTAATATTCATCGACAAAGAAAGAAACTACTGGAATAATTTGAGCCACAACCAAGCAATACTTTAGAATCCGTCGAATAAGATGCTGAGATTAATGAAGCAAACATTGGTGTAAATAGAAATCCCAGACTTTTCCTTTCATGTTAACATTTAAAATATTTAATAATAATGCTCATAATTTTTTGGTAGATTCGGGAGCCTCGTCCAATGTTATTCCTCTTTCTATTTGTAAGAAGATTAATGGCCAACCAACACCATCCCCCTCTCATATCATTCAGTTGGATAGGTCTATTATTAAGGTTATAGGAGATATGAAATATGTGTTAATTAGACTATCTGTAGATCCTACAGTATGTCAATTCATAGACATCATGGTGGTATATATATCTGAGGATTATGGATTAATATTGAGAAGGGACTGGTCAATGAAACTTAATGGTTATTTTGCAACTGATAAGTTATGGATGCCATACCAAAACAGTATAAATCAGATTAATATACTAAGGGAACCACATATGAAACAAAATGTGACTCAGTTGGAAGGAAAGAATGAACCGGTGGATTTCTTAGCTTTAGTTTTAGGAAAATATTTTTTAGACTTAGAACCAGAAAATTACAAAGTTGAGGAAGTCAGTCACGAATCATATACATAGGTCAATCTCCTTTGATTTTTATGGACTGATGATATTGATTGTAACATAGTAAATTTAGATACTAATGTAGGAAATTATACTAACCAAGTAGTTTTAGAAGATAGATTTTGGATTTTATATTTCAATGGTTCTAAAACACAAGAAGGATCAGGTGCCTATTGTTTCCTTGTTGATCTTGAAAGAAATAAAAACTACCTCTCTTCTAAGATACAATTTGAATGTATAAATAAAATTACAGAAGCTCTAGTTCAAGGTATGAAGAAAGCCATTGAGTTAAATGTAAAAAAATTGAAAGTTTTTGGTGACTCTGGACAAAATCCCTCTTGGGTAAAATATGCACTATCTAATTCAACACTTTATTTTCTACCAGGGAAAGGAGCTTGTGAGATGAAAACACTATATGTGCAAGATTGAAGGCTTGAACTAACCTGAGCTAACTAAATATTCAAATGCACTAACATGCAACTATATGATTTTAATCTATATGCATGACTTTCATAATTCAAATGCAAGAATTTTAAGCTATCTATGAAAACAAGAAATTAACTAACAACTTGAAAAGTGACTATAATTTAAAATCTAATCTAATGTATTCTATAAAGGTAGGAAACTTATTAATAAAGGAGATTCAAACTAGTCTAACGCTATGCTAATCTATTCTAGAAAGCAGTCACTTGGTCTGAAAGTGATTTAACTAATGAGACAAAAACTAACTACTTACGAAAAAGTATCTGATCTATATTATAAATTGGAGACTATTCCATGTATGCATAAGTAAATCCCTATCTAAGAATGCAAGTGCAACTGATTTATAGAAAGCAATGAAGTATTTAATTGTAAAATCCATATAAAGCAAAACAAGTAACTGTGGATTCGTAGAAATCAAAGAAAATATTATTCTAAAGACCAAGCATAAATAAAGGCGTTGCAAAACAGTAAACTAATCAAAGCAAACTAAACTTGGAGCTTTATAATAAAATCTAAAACTAAGTACAAAACAATAACTGGAAATATATTCAATCTGTAACCAAACATACAACAAAAAAACAAAATACTTCTACTCTACCTCTTCAGCAAATTATACCATAAACTAAATAATGTTAACCAATCATAAAAATATTATGCAACTGATTTACAACTTGAAAAGTAAACCTACACTAAACCAGGTTATGTGAACTTTTATCATCAAACTTTGAAATACTAAAAACTAATGCATCTAATGTGAACAATCTAAACCAATCCCTATTCCCTAATGCTCAAAATCCATCCCAGAAAATTTATTAAATTCATACAAGCTATATGTAATATACATAACTTACAAAAATACACTTACAAATTATCTAGTACACAAATTTTATTAAACAAATTATAAAATATTAAATGTACAAGATATCCATTTATTAAATGTTTTCAAATTAAATTATATAATACTCAAAATTTAATACACATATTAGAAAAGTTATTATATATTTACAAGTTATAACATCATTTACAAAAGATAAAATATATTAAAAACATATCACCACTCGTATACGTTAATTATATTAAATGAATGACTTTTATCATATATTAAATATGTACAAACAAATATGAATAAAACCATGGGAGGAATTTTATGAATATGGGAATCAAGGTATATGAAAAACAATTTAAGACTGTTCGGAAACCACGTTTGTTAATGAAACCAAAATAAATAGATAAGGAACAAGTTACAGGAAATGTTAAAGTACTGGAAAATAATCCTAGACTTTAATTAACTATTTCTACTTAAAACTCAATATTAGCAATTCTGGAAATGACAGTAAACTCTGGAAAATTCTGTCTGGATTCAAATTAAGGACTGGAAGACAGACTGGAATGAAGTCTGAACAAATAATGAGAACGCAAGGCTGAGATACAAACTAAAAAATAAATGCGAATGGCCAGCCGTATTAATTCTGAAAATACAATTTGCAAAAACACAGGAAAATTACAGTTTATCAACAACAAAACATCATCTAAAGGAAAACTAAATACATATACATGAAAACAAAAGGAAGCTATTGAATATGTACAAATAGAACCTTCGGTTGTTGAGGGGGCCTTCTCAACAATCAAAGGCTATGTCTAATTCAATGAATCACTTCACAGAAGGCAAAAACATACATACGCAACTGAAATAGAGTTTTTGTTAATTTTGAACAGAGTTTTCACAGATTTTATACATCGACGACTAACTCCTAATCTCTCGCGTGGAGGCTGATATATATATATATATTGTTTTACAAGAGATGAGCAAGTCGACCCTTTAGTGGTCGACTGCTCTCTAAATTTACTCAATCATAAAGACTGTTAACTAATTGCAGGCCAACACATAGTCATCTCCCTTCTTCAGTGCAAGTTAGGTTCTTCTTCAATGTGGGAGGTGGCACATAAGCTCCTTCTTTAACGTGACTGGTGGTGTGGTGTTGAGTAGAGGAAAGCACATGATGTGTCTTCTAGAATGGATATCATTCCATTCTTGAAACATGTGGATATTAATCAGCTAGGTGTTGGGAGAAAACAACATGATAGTGATCCTTCTAGGCTGGGACGAGTTATCACCTGGGCGCGTGGACAACAAAATGGTTTACAAATTATTCCAATGTTTCAATTCTTGGAATCTTTTATCAACAACATGTAATCTAATTAATGGGCTGAGTGGTGAGATGCATCGTGATCTGGACAATAAGATGAACGTGTTATGCGCAGATCTAGCTGAATGTGTGTCTGATGCAAGCTTGCTAAAGGACTATAACCTGGGGCTGAATAATGATCGCTCATTTCGTGAATGCGTGTTTCCATTGTACCCCTCCATTTTCACGTGCGGGAGTTCATCCTTTACGACCTGCATATATTGTTCACAGCCTGCATATATTTTTCACAGCCTTCACAAAACATAAGCTCCGTTAGTTGCAAAAACATGAAATGGTAATACATATTAAACATAAAGTATTAAGGAAAAGTGTTTATATAAAGAAATGATATATGAGAATGATATATATATGAACCTACTTTAAAATGAATTATGGGATATTGGGCACGTGACATTTGGTTAATAAGTTATTACAATCCATGTCATAATCCAATTTATGATATGGTTCATTTATTATGAGTGGATTTGGGTATATTTTCTTTGATATTTAATTCCCATTTTTTTATTTTCTTTATTAATTCCCATCTTTCTAATATTTTTTATTTTCTTTATTTAATTTTCACTTTTTCAATATTTTTTTTATTTTCTTCCTTATTTCATTTTAAACCAATGTTCAAAGCTCATCATTACTCATGGTTTTTGCATGTGTATGTATTCACGGGACCGACGAGAACTAGAGGGTGAGGATAAAACAAACCATGAACCTAATAAAAAAAAACATGCCATTAAACCTAGTGCGAAACTTAGGACCGAAAGAAGGGGCTGAATGGAGTGCCAAAATGCGCACTAAATGCAATAACACATCAAAAATGATGAATTAAGCTTCTTTTACATCTATAAGTTATAATTGATGGAAACATAGTAAAATATAGACAAATTAAAGATAAATGTATTAGATTTCGGTAAATAGGCCAGGAAATTAATGTAAATAACATCATTATAAAAGACAATTTTGAGGCCCAACATACCCCCAGACCAAAGGTATGGCACGTTCTTGTGCCATGAATGAATCGGAAGTGGTCTTTCATATAATCAAAAACTCTGCTTGATCATAAATAGTTTATAGGAAATCGTTTAGCAAAACTAAGCCAAATTTATTACGACAAAAAAACTAGAACTTAGAAAAAAAAGAAAAAAAAAGTTATGTTATGAGATGACCAAAACAACTTCATTTTATTTAAGATTTCTTAATACATACAATTTCACCACTATTAATAATTCATGCTTATGAATACCATATAAATTGAGACTCTCTCCCCCAGACTAAAGGTATGGCATGTCCTCATGCCATGAATGAATAAATATTGGATTAAAATAAAAAACATGAGGGTATAGATAGTCTATAAATCCTATAGGAAACCAGCCATCCCTTCTACTTCTCAAAGGTTTATCATTATTCAAGTAATTATCGACAAAGTTTGCATTTCAAGTTCATTAGACTCCTAACTTTATGGGTCTCGCTTCTAGGATAGTGATATCCCAGGTATGGTATGAATTTAGACAACAAGGTCTTAAGTGCAACTTACAAACATTCTCAAATGGAATATTGATGGAGTTATTTTTCTTTAGATAAACCATGCATACCTTCCTCCAGTAGACCCACAACAACCTTTATTATCAGAAAGTCATTTTCATATTTTTTCTTTTTTTTTAGAATTTTTCTCTCTTTTTAACAAGTTGTCCTCCCTAGGCAGATTTCCCTCTTTCAGTTGGGCCTGTTTAGTACCCCGTCGGGTTTATCTGGTCATACCACAGGCTGGTACCCGCTGCCAACGAGCCTGTTCAGTACCCCGATGGGTTAACCTCTTAAATCATTTTTCTATCAGAGGCTCTTGTCCCAATGTTTCCAGTCCCTATAGATATTAAGCAAATGATTTTTCCTATCAAGGAGTTGTGGGGGAGCATCTCTGAAAAGCATGATACAGGGTGGGATGGTATATGGATTGGAGGACTGCTAGTCTTCTCTTTTTTATTATCATGGAACCAAAATAAAGGCTGCAAGATGAATCTACTGAATCAAAGATACACACGATTGATGGATTTATTGTAAAGTGGATGAAGCCATAAGATAATGAAAGGTTTCTCTACTCCCAAAATTTGTCTCTTTCATATAGAATTATAGTAGTGTTCCCCAAAAACTAGGAATTTCATTCACCCTTATGCTACCCTATAGTCAAGATGCTTAAATAACATGCCCTGATAATGAAGCTAGGATGTACGAGTGACCTCTAGGTTTTAGATAGACCTTAATTTATGATAAATCCCCATGATATTTAAATTTGGTCTTGAGTAAATGGTATAATAAGAAATATGCATGTACAAAAATGAATAATGATGTAAGATTGTTTTGGTTTAGTCATTAACATGATCATATTCTTAGTTCTTTTATTTGAAAAGAAAACAAGAAAAAAAAAATGAAGTTGCATCATTCCCTAAACTAAGAATGCAACATTTTATTTATATACATAATTCCCTACCCTAAGAAGAAATAAAACGTGTTTATTCAAGTATATGAGATTTTCCAATGAAACCAAATGCGAAGCAAAATAAGAATTGTACCTTTATCCACACATGACAAGATTGTTGCAGTGATTACCTGAATGTGGAAGTTCAACCAACTTACTTTTCTTTGCATCAACATGTGTCGAATGAAGGAATGGTATTGCGGTCAAGTTAGCTCCTGAAACCATCTTTCGATGTAGTCTTGGTACTCACCTTCCTTCGCTATGTCATACAGACCATATTCTTCTAGTTGAGCAGTTGTTTGAGCACATGATCGATACGTTGTCATGTATATCGAGAAATATTTAAGTTTGGGTTGCTCTCATTCAGATGTAATCCCCAATGTATCAGCTTCTTTTGCAGTCTTGCAAAGAACATCCTTTTGTAGTTCTTGGGATTTTGGTTCATTTGTTATTTCGGGAGAGGTTGATAAGATCTCAACTACTGTCAATATTTTTTCTTCTTGAGAGATAGAGATCCCAGTTGTTGCTAGGATTCGATAAAGTTCTCTCATGCTAATGAGCACCTTTGAATCCATTTTTTTGGTTGATAGGTCCTTCCTCACACGATGATTAGTCTCTGGGGTTTTTACAGCACCAAAAAAAATTGTGTTTATTTTTATTTAGAATCTAATTACGAAACATATGACACATTTGAAAAGAAAATACCTTATGAAAAATGTAAACACACCTAAAAAAAATGAACTGAATGTAACACATCTAAATGCAACACCTAAGCTTGCTGAAGAGATAACACACTTGCATAAGAGTAAATGGCAGGAAAGTAAACTACCTAAATTTGAAAAACACACATACATGAAATTAAACTATGGAAAAGTAAATTATCTATGTTTGTGAAAGGAAAAGTACACTTAAGAGAAGTAAATCAAACTTTGCATGAAGTAAACACACTTGTGCGAAAAAGGAACAACAGGGCTTTGGGGAACCCCACTATAGTGGATGCACAGGTTCTTACCTCACATCTTACCGTTATCCCCTCCCCCTTGTTGTGTAATGTAAATGCAACCTATATAACCCTATATACCTATACTCCAACTTGATGACAGGATCTTCTTGGATTGCTTCCTCAAGAATGTTCTCCCACCCATCGCAAAGGACGTCGCATTCGAACATCCCCAATATGAAGAAGAGGTCATACTGAAGGCCCAACAATTTGACCTCATTTACGCCCAATCTGGATACTTGTACACTGTCATTCCAAACGCTCCCCATCCAAGTACCTCTTACCACGACGCACTGGGGGCATCCCACGCAGTGGATGGCATCATAGGGTCAGTCTCCCAACAAACACAACCTCGACTGACACCACCTAATGCAACACCGCAATCAAGCAACACTGCTAATGTTGCTTATCAAAACAAAGCTCCAGACTATGCTAGAATCACATCCCATTCCGGAGCAACAACCTCTTATGCACAATCTACGCCACCACAACAGGCGATGGCGATGGCTTGGCCAACACAAAAATATGTGGGGAAAATGCCCACATTCATGGCACCACCACCCCCACAAATATACTATGCACCACTAGTGCAACAAGTTCAATCCCCCACCCCTGCTCCACCCTCTCCATTAGGACAAGTGTTTGCACAACAAAACCGTCCCAACCAGCCTGCCCCAAATAATCAACAAGGGAAAGCTAGAAACAATTGGCCCCGCAACCAAGGAAATAACCAACCGCAGGGAGGTGATCAGCAACCGAACCCTCCCAATAATGTTGCGGCTAACCGGCCAGCCCAAAACCCCCCAAGGAAGAATGCACCAAGACGCAACGCTCTGTTGCGCACAAACCAACCTTGTACACTCTGTGATGTTTATGGGAATTACACATTTGAGTGTCCCCTCATGGCTCGCGCTAATCAGGCCATTCAAAATGAGGCCCAATAGGCCGACAATGCCCCACTCAAGCCCAACCCAACCAGGCACCACAAGGACCTCCTCCCATGGTGCTTCAAAACCCACTACCAATCCAAGGATTGGTGGCAATCGCTGCCCCTCCCCAAGCCAATCCAAACACTCTGGGGGCACCGCCCATGACCGAAATAGGTGTTCATCACCTGATGACCATGACCACTGAAGAGGTCAACTTACAGACTAGACGAAATCAATACGGTACCACCACCGAACCTATTGAATCATCAGCAACATCCACGTCTAAGACAACAAACCTACCTCTCTAGTTACCCCCATTCCCATGCCCCCCCATACGTAGAATTGCCAATAACACCACAGCTAGAGCTGCAGTCAGCTATAGCATTGTAGATGATTTGTCCCAAACGCCAACCGCCATGTCCACTCTTGAGGTACTTAAAACATGCCCAACGCAGCGAAAAGCCTTACTAGCCGCTCTAGGGGTAGTAGACCCCTCAGATTCCAAGATAATCACATTTGATATAGAGAACGGAGAGCCACGCATGCCCTCCACTATCACCTTCCAAATCCCGGTATCCATCCGAAACTTGGTTGTGCACCGATGCATAGTGGATGAGGGGGCATCCATGTGTGTCATGTCTACCTTGGTTTTGCAGAAGCTTGGATCATCGATTTTGCAACCATCCTCCACGAATCTGCGGGTTATGATGGACATCCCACTAAAGCCCAAGGAATCCTCCCCCATGTCCCCATCATATTAGCCGGGAAGACAGTCCTGATTGACATCGAAGTTGTCAACACTCAACTGAACTACAACCTCTTCCTTGGGAGGAGTTACATGTACACCATGTGATTCATCGCATCAACTATATTTTGCCTCATGATGTCCCCCCACAAAGGGAAGATTGTGACGGTTGACCAACTCACCTACCATGATCTGCAAGGGTTAACAGTTCCTGCCAACGTTATCCCTACCATCACCACCACTGAGCCCCAAGGGGCAACCACACATGCTAAGGTCATCTCTACAACCAACACTGTGGTTGAAAACACACCAGCCTCCCCACCGTTGAATGTGGGCCCTGGGTTGTTTACGAATCCCACCATGATCGCTCCTTTCCCGTTGATGTTACCACCACTGACACAAAAGCAAACTGTAGACTTTTGCATGGTCTCATCAAGCACCTCTACATCCAAACAACAACCATAGCTGCAGCCCCAACCACAACCACATCATCGTCTACAGTCGCAACCGCAACAGCAGCCGCAACACCACCCGTAGTAGCAGCATTATGCGTAGCCACAACCACAACCTCACCCCCACATGCAACCAACTGGGAGTTATGTGGGCTCATCTCCTATCCATACAATTCCCTTTCTCCTTCCCCCACCTGGTGTCATGAGCAAGCCAGTCATGGCCACCTTAAGCCTACCCAACTTTAGATTGGGGATCTTGGTGTGGTATCTGGATCCACCAGCTCAACCAGCAATGCCCCAGGTTGTGTTAACTCTAGTGCAACCTATTGCGGTTGAGTCTCACCCCCCACTCGGTCCGCATAAGCCAACTACCACACCTGCACTGGCACCGCCCCAACCCAAAAGGGCGAGGGGAAAGAACACCAAAGCCACCGCAGAACCACGACCAGTCCCACCTTGTGCCGTCTGCGAACAACAGGGCCATCCAACTCAGAATTTCCCTAAAATCCCAGTGATCCCCGCACATCTAGATGCCATGGATACGAACAAAAATATCGCCATGGTTGAACTCCCAACCGTGCTAGTAGTAAAGAACAAGGCATTAAGGACAAACCATGCTTGTTCCCTTTGCGGCTTGTATTGACTTTAATCCCACCATTGCCAAGACCTACCCGAATTTCGAATGGATCTTGCTGACCTTTGTCACCATTACCTTGAGTCTGAGATCACCTTGATCGAAGAAGTTCACCCACCACCACCTCCTTCATCGGACACCATGTCCATTTACATGATGTCTAGTTCCCCCGACCAGCTCATCCCCATGTCCAATGATGGTCCATCATACCTATCACTTTGTTGCTTCAACAACAACGAGGAGATACTTGAAGCTCTGACCACCCCGGAATACCCATGGGACGACATGCACCATCGCTTGTTCTTCCTCCCGGAATACCCATGGGATAACATGCACCATCTCAACCAACTCTGATATCGTTGAAGAAATCATGTTGGGGGCACCTTGCTCCCCGGAAGAGGTCGATGCCTACACCGCCCTCTTCCAAGAATTCTGCGACATCTTCACCTGGTCATATACTGAAATGCCTGGCTTAGATCCATCGATCATGGAACACCACATCGACACATGGTCTGATGTGGCACCTATCCTCCAGAAGCAATGGCCCATCCATCCATCCAAAGTGGTTGCGGTGAAAGCCGAGATAGAGAAGCTATGCACAGCCGGCTTCATTTATCCCATTGCATACACAAATTGGGTTTCTAATTCTATTCTCATGAATAAAAAATAGGGTACCATTCATGTTTGCACAAACTTCCATGATCTTAATGGGGCATGTCCCAAATACAACTTCCCCACACCGGTCATCGACCAGATCATTGATGCGTACGTCAGACATGAAGCCTTTTCCTTCATGGATGGATTTTACGGATACAACCAAATCCAAATCCAAAAAGAAGACCATTGCAAAACGGCATTCACAACCCCATGGGGCACATTCGCCTACCGAGTCATGCCCTTTGGCCTCAAAAATGCTGGAGCCACCTTCCAGCGTGCCATGGCGCACTGCTTCTATGATCTCATACACATCATGTTGGTTTGTTTCGACGACCTCATCGCGCAGTCGCAAAACCACACACAACACATAGACGATTTACGACAAGTCCTCATGCGATGTCGCCAATGCAGAATCCACTTGAACCCATCCAAGTGTGTTTTCTACATCCCCTGAGCCATCTCCAAGGATTCATTGTGTCACACAAAGGAATGACCACTGATCCTGGGAAAGTCCAAACGACTTTCCCCCTAATGTCACCCCTTTGAGTGACAACGTTCTAAATTGTATTATAGTCTTTTCATTTGTTTTGTTTTACACATTTTTCTCAATTGAGTCTTATGTATTGTTTCCTCTCATTGCTTCAGATGGAGCACACCTCAAATCGGTATATGGGATTCGCAAATGGAGCAAGCAGATGGTACCTGAACCTCGCCTCGGCCGCATGGGTAATCTACTCCCCATTGCATGAGTTGATCCACATCGATGGGATATGCGTGGGAACCATGACCAACAACCAGGTGGAGTATGATGGTGTTAATGGCCTCTTGGCCGTCGCTCTACAATTAGGAATTCATCATGTCGATGTCTTCTTAGACTCCTAGCTGCTTGTTTCTCAACTGAACAACCACTAACAAGTTCGTGATCCCTACCTCTTTAGAAAGTAACTGTATACTAAATACATGGTTAGAACATTTGAATCCATCACATTCACACATGTTCCCAGGAACCTCAATAGTGTTGCAGATCAAATGGCTAACGATATTCTAAATTGGCACATCCATAACAGCATATAGGAAACATACAACCATAACATAATGCATAAGCATGTCTAAAAATACACACACAGTGTAATAATACATCACATAGGCATTTGCATTCCACAACATAATAAAAAGACTCACATATAAAACCATAAAAGCGCATCCACATGCGTCAAAAATATATATAGATAAATAGATAAGTCGCATGTCCAAAACATGTCCAATACAAAATGAGAAGCCACATATGCTTTCTCAACAGGATATACATAGCGACACAAAAACTCCTAAGTGCACCAGTGCACTAGGGGCAACACCATCAGCTACTAAATCAAAGTCGCCTGGAACTAGTTCGGGACACCTCTCACACCTCCAAGCTCAAATTTATATCTCTTTATGAGACCAACGTCTCATGTTTAATAAATTAATTTCAGGACCATTTCCCACAAGTCACCTCGATTTATGAAGCCATGACATGACGATGCAAGTGTCTACGGACCTGTACTTGTATCACACTTCTTAACCGCTACTCATGCGATTTTTCGGGCCGCCGCCCGTTAAGGACTGTAATTTTACTTTTTGTATTTATAATTGTCTTTTTTCACCACACCTTATGTAGACATCTGGACCATCGTCCACAAAACCCTTTGTTTTTCTTCCATGTATTTGACATATAAGTGTCCTGGGGCCACCGCCCGTTAAGGAATGTAATTTTAGCTTTTATTTTGTATTTTTAACACATAGATTGTCTTTGCTTTTTACCACACATTACACAGACCCCCAGACCACTGTCCACAAAACAATTTCTTTTCTTGCACGTATTTGGCATATAAATGCCTCCGGACTTGCAATCACATCACATGTAGTCAAGTTAGTCCACCGCAACACACACCCACGCTCTCCTGACCTCTGTCCAAGAGCCACCTCTATTTGCATGCTTCTACTGCACCATCTCGCAAGCCTCTACCACGATCTATCCCATGCATGTATTGGTATTTTTGAGATCCTTTTTCTCTATCCATACTATGCAGATGACCTTTGGACCTCTGTCCACCATCCCGACATAGGGACACCGCTCGTTCCACCGCAGTCGGCTGACCACACTGGAGTTTCGTTTAAGCTCTTTTCTAACTCCTTAAAACAATGAAAATATCATCGAGCGCAGCTGCTTCCTTTCCCGCTAACTAAAGTATAGGAAAGGGCATCTACATCAACTCGTTTACCTCCTTTTGCAAACCATGTAGACCATCAATCGAAAAATACATCCTTGGCACACTCAAGCCAAAACCGTTTCCCTCTGCATACTTTTGTTCTTTCTCAGGCAGAGGGGATGCACTTGATGAAAAAGCTCACCACCGGTTGTCGTTAAGCTCTTTTCCAGCCATTTCATCAAGAAAAGAGTGCCGAGCAAACTTGGTTTCGTTCATGCTCGTAAAAGTATTTGAATGACCGTCCATTCAGTATAGGTTTAACCTTTTCCGGCCAGATTGGACTACCAATGGTAAAGAAGTCTCTCATCCCCTCCAGGATGGGAGAGCTCTCCTATGCATACTTTTATCCTTTTTCGGGCATAGGAGACTACCAACGAAAAAGAGCCCCCACTGGAGTCTTCTTCATGCTTTCAAACTCTCTAAAATTGAAAGCACCATCGAGCACTTACCTTCTCGGGCTCACCAAAAATCCACAATATCGTACCACAATGGTGCCCCTAGACACCACCCACTAGGAAACAGTTTGGCAGCATTCCCACATTGGGTCACCTTTGTTCAGAGTACTCTGCAATGTGTCTTCCTTGGATCCCATCAGTATCAAAACTGTCCTCCACCTTCAAGTATTTCCCATCTGCAGCAACAATTCTCGGTATTACAGCTATGATCCCATTCCCATGAGTTAAGTTTCATTTGCTTCCTGGTCCGCCCTGCCGTCATACTTTGAACAAAGGAAGTTTGAGTCTCCCACTCCCTCCCTGCCCCTGTTCAGTTTTTCCCTTCCCTCCCTTCCCCCCCAATTCAGTGAATCAGTCTGTAGATTACTTCACACCTTTTGGTTATCCCTTGTGGTCTTGGTGAAGGAAACATCATTGCCTTGACTAGGGGCAGGTCTCCCTCTGTCGATGCCGACACACATATTCCAGAGGATAGACCCAGAGGACTCTGTACCTTGGTTTCATTAACATCATTGGTGAGTTCCTTGAACCACTTGAGAGGAGTCCTTAGTGCCTCTTGGGATGGTTGTTTCTCACGTGCTCAACTTCAACTCCATCATCGCACCGTTGAGATTCGTACAGGGTTTGTTCCACATAGTACTTGGTCGAAGACCCCAGATGTTACCCAGTCCTAGCACATTGGGAGTCCACTCGAGGGACCTAAATAGGTTATGTCCCTTGTGATTTCCAGGTTGCATTGGAGACAGTGATCAGAAGGCCCAGCAGTGCTTCAATATACCTTTATGATTGATGCAACATACTTGTACCATAGAGACTTTAACTCTCAATCAGCGAGTCCATATAGCTATGTTCCATTCCAGATCTAGCAGACTGTCAGTCATGAAGATGTAGCATTCCATGAGAATTCCATGGGTCCAATGAACCAGATCAGTATTGTATTCATCCTCACATGAGAGGCAACCATCATTGTAGCATCAGTTGTATATGATTAGCTCTTGTATTTTAGAGCATAGATCAAATGATTCTTTTGACATTTTCATGGGCATGGGAATGCCCACCCCATCCATATACATGCACACATTTATTGTATCTCACCCATTGATGGGAACCAAGTTAATACAAAACTAAAAGCCACCATGCCCCAGCCCCGGAAGCACCACCTCTCGACAGCAAATCCTATGATGTCCATTGGCCATACATTGAGCTCCTACCCACACACATCAGGGGGCAATATATTAACCAAAAATTCCCCCACATATCTCTCAATGGCCTACACCACCCAAGGACACCATCTCACAACACTCATTTCACCCCATAAGACCTTCCATTTGGCCCCCACACCTTCAAAACAGCCCAAGGATGAAGAAAAGGGCTAAAAACCCCAAAAAAGAGCTCAAAATAGACCCCAAGGTGCTAAAGCCCTAAAAAAGGGGCTAAAACCATGAAAGGGGCTAAAGTTAAGGCGGAAGGGGATAAAGGCCCAAAAAAGGGGATAAATCCCTTACCAAGGGCTTAAAACCCTAAAATCCCTTGGAAAAACTATAAAAGGAGGGTGGGGGGTCACTCTCAAAACACTCCTCACTTGCCTATTGTTATGCTGCCTGTGGATGCTTTGAGACCTCTTGCTCTCAAACCACCCACTCTCCCTCTCCTCCATTTCCATTTCTCTAAGCCATTGCTTCCCAACCAAGAGAGAGGTGCTCCCATGAGCTAGGGCATGGTGGCCCATTTCCACCTAAGTGAGGTATAATCTCTTTTTATGCTTGTTTTATTTGTTTTTAATTTCTAACCCTCATCTCCATTTGCAGGTTTTTCATTAACAGGTTGTCTCCATGGTAGTATAGGTTTATTTTGCAGGTTTTGGAGGCGGAACCCTAACATACTGTGTGCAGAGGGGTTCAACAATGCTCCATCATCTCTTCTCCTTTATTTTTCTGTCATTAGCTATTAGATTCAGTTTACTATTGTATCCATTTGCTTAGATTAGCTTAGTTTCAATTCACAGCTCTATTTTTTCCATTTATCATTCTGTTTTTTACTGTTTTCTAAGGGTAGGAACCTACCCTTGTGCCCTATAGGCACAAGGGAGCCATTCTTACCCCTGTAGTGAGGAGAAATTATCACTACAACCCTGATTTGGATCCTCTGATTTCTGATATCAATGTGCAGCAATAATCAGATGCTGAATCATAACCTAAAGTGCAAAATCATCTTCCTACATGGGCCCGATAGACACTCTCCTCCGCAGGAGATAACATTGGAAATCTGGATGATCTAAGGAGAGCCCGGTCTGATTTCCAAAGAGAAGGTACTAGGGTCTTTTGTCCTGATAATTTGCTATCTGAAAATTGCTATTTGATGATTAGTTCAGATCCAAAATCCTACTATCATGCTCGGAAGTATCCGAGATGGCAAGTTGCCATGGATGAAGAGATTAATTCTCTTCAGAAAAACACTACTTGGGAGCTAGTTTCTCTTCCTACGGGAAGGAAATTGGTTCAATGCAAGTGGGTGTTTTGGACCAAGGTTGATGCTAATAGAAGCACCTACAAATATAAGGGAATGCTGGTGGCAAAAGGTTTCTCTTAGGTCCAAGGAGTGGACTACCATGAGACCTTTGCACCAGTTGCAAAAATGGACTCCATCCGCCTTGTTTTGGTAATTTCAGCATCCAAGCACTGGGAAGTGCATCACATAGAAGTTAAGTCAGCCTTTTTGCATGGATATCTCGATGAGGAGATATATATGAAGCAGCCTGAGGGATACATCACTGATCCATCTTTGGTTTTCAAGCTAAAGAAGTCACTATACGGGTTAAAACAGGCCCCAAGAGAGTGGTATTCTGAGATAGATGCCTTCCTTCTCTTGCAAAAATTTCGAAGGTGTATATCAGATCCAAATGTGTATTTACATAAGTTTGATGGTCATATAATTATCATTGTTTTATGTGTTGATGACTTATTTATCACAGGTAGCACAATTGCCTCCATTTCAACCATCAAAACTGCTCTCCACAATGCCTTTGAAATGAGTGATTCGGGGCTCCTAAAACAATTTTTGGGGCTCGAAATTGAGCAAAATTATAATGGGATTATGGTCACTTGGTCCAAATACATTTCAGACCTATTATTCAAGTTTAACATGGCTTATTGAAGGCCTACACCATTCCCTTTCCTTTCAGGGATCAGCCTTGAAGAAGGAAACAACACACCTCCCATGGAATGCACTATCTATCAACACCTGATTGGTAGCTTGTTGTACTTGACACATTCTCGGCATGATATTTGTTATGCCATGAATGATGTATCAAGATACATACAGAAGCCTCATGATATTCATTGGAAGGAAGCCAAGAGGATACTCCAGTATATTCAGGGAACCAGGACCTATGACATTCATTATGCTGCAGACTTCGAGCTAGAGCTAGTTGGATACATAGATTCTGATTGGGTGTTGGAGTAGGGTCCCGGAGCTATAGAAGAAGCTGCTAGTTTAGCGGAGAGATAATTTTTGGAGGAAAGAAGATAAGACAGAGCTACGACGCCGTAGCATGTTTTCAGCTGTAGAGCAGAGCCGGAAACCATGACTTTTAAGATAGAGAAGTCAAGAAAGGCAACGGTACCCGAGCGGCCGAGAAGAGAGAGCTCACCCAATAAATTGAAGGCAGTGGCGGAAGACAGGAGGGCTCAGTGACCCTCATAAAGGAGAAGGAGCAACGAGGCTGAAGCATTGAAGACGAAGGACATAAAGGTGAAGTTGTGCACAGTACCCATGATCAGTGTCGGGAAGCATGGAAGACTGTAGAGAGCTGTGGTGTGACGGGAGGCGGCTACCTCAAGTATAGAGAGGACCAACTGTCACTAGTTAGGGTTTTTGGGTTACTATTGGGACAGGCCCACAGTGTTGTACTGGTAAGACCTTCGGGCTACCTATAAAGGGATATAATTTGTATTGTAAAGGTTGTTGTTAGTTAGTGGATCAGTTGGCTGTTTTCGTTCAGTTGTTAGTTGTATTTTGTAGATTATCAGACCATTGTAAAATCCTAGCTCTGGTTTGGTTACTAACGAAAGAATCTTACTGTAACCAGTAGCAGGCTTAGAGAGCATGCATGTAACAATCTACAAGGATCGATAGAGAGGGAAGAGTATATTGTAGGAGAGCAATATAGAGAAGAAAGAAAGATCTAAGAGAGAAGATCTTGAGCTGCATATGAGGTGCAGCAGAACTGTGTTTCACCTTCCCCCGAGCTATAATAGAGAAGCACAATTCTGTGGATGTAACTCCCATCCTGGGGGTGAACCATGTAAAACCTGCATGTTTTGTGTTCAATGCATGTGATTACATTTGCTTAGTGTTCTTTACTATTTTGCACAAGAACTTTGTTTACAGTTTAATGAATGAATGTGTTAATCAGTTCGCAGTAACATAGAAGGATAATCATAAGTCGAGGTCTATGGCATATTGTATGCGGTCCATTTATGCTCTGCATGAAACAGTCACTAGTTCCAGTATTAAATAGCTTTGTATGTTAAGTCCTGCATGTCGACACGAGCAACGCTAAGTGCGCTGAGTCGCAGGAGGAGGGTATCGCAAGAAGGTGATACCGTACCGACAGAGGAGCTGCGTGCGCGATACCGTAGGTTGAGGACTTAGCGTTGAGCAGGAGCTGCATATCGCACGGTGCGCGGCGAGGTGGTAAGGTTGGAGATATCGTGAGTCAATGAAGGTGTGCGACATAGATAGGGACTGCATGATGGTATAAAGGAATATTTCATGGCTAGAAGAGCTGCGAGACGAGGGGGTCATGCATCGCGAGCAGAAGATCGCGTAGCACGCAAAGAGAGAGACCTCGCAGCTAGTAGAGTTGCGAGTCACCAGTAGGATTGCCATGGAACCTGGTCCAAGACACTTGAGTCCTTGGCCAACCCATTAGAATCACTTTGGGTTAGACTTCAGGCCACTTGGCGGTCTGTCGCCGAAAGGGCTAGTGAGCTAAGGGTGTTGTTGGTTGATTATAGTAAACCCGGGTCTGCCCATGCGACCAACATTGGGCGGGTGATTCTATTGATCGAAATTCTACTTATAGATATGTATTCATGTTTGGTAGTGGCCCCATTTGCTGGTCAAGCAAAAATCAGGCTTCCATAGAACTATCTTCAGTAGAGGCCGAGTATCGAGGAGCGGTGAATGCTTGCATCCAAGCAGTTTGGTTGCAAGGCATTCTTTCAGAGTTTGATCTTGGTAGTACCTTGTCCACTGTCCTCTTTTGTGACAATAAAAGTGCTATTAAGATATCCACGGTGTTGGAGCAAGGCCCGGTTGCTATAGGAAAAGCTGCTATATCAGAACAAGAAAGTCAAAGAAAATAGTACCTGAAGCGGCCGAGAAGAGAGCTCAACCACTGCATTTAAGGCAGCAACAATGACAGGAGGGCTCAGCTACCCTCATGAATGGAGAAGAAGCAATGGGATGAGGTATTAAAGACAAAGGAAAGAAGGGGATCGACTAAGGAAGCGGCACCCATACCCACGATCAGCTCCGGACATCGTGGAAGACTGCAGAAAGCTGCAGTATGACCAGTAAGCGGCAGTTCAAAGTACAGATAGGCCAACAGTCATAGTTAGGGTTTTGGGTTACTGTTGGGATAGGCCCACAGTTTTGTATCATCGTGAGACCTTCAGGCCACCTATTCAAGCATGTATTTTGTATTATGAAGGGTTAGTTAGTTAGACAGTAAGTTAGCTAGCTAGTCAGTATAGTGAGACATTGAGGAAGAGTCGAGCTATGGTTCTGAGTTCAGTCTATAGTTATCTTACTGTAACCAGCAGTCGACTCCTTGAGCATGAATGTAACAATATGCAGGGATTGAGAGAGAGAGAGAGAGGGGATATATTGTAAGAAGAAAGCATAATAGGAAGAGAAGAGATCTAAGAGAGAAGGGCTCCCAGCTGAGTGCGTGGAGTTTCCTAGAAGATCTCAAGCTGCATAAGAGGTTGTAGCGGAACTATGTTACTCTCTCAAGATATAATATAAACATAGTTCCTGTGGATGTAGCTTCCTCCCTAGAAGTGAACCACGTAAAATCCATGTGTTATGTGACTGTTTCATGTGATTGTGCTATGCTTATTTGCTATCTGTTATTCGTTACATGAACATTGCTTATCAGTTAATGAATGTACGTATGCTATCCTTCAGTTGCAGTAACATAGAAGGTTAAATGTGAGTTGAATGTGTTAAGTATTCTACATATGATTTTATCAGTGCTTGATTCATGACAGCTAATAGTTACAGTGTTAAGTGAATTCTGTATATTTAGTTCAGCAAGTTGAACGTGATTAATGTTAAGCATGTTAGACTATAGAGGCTAAGTGAAGTTGTTTAACACCTTGATGAAGGTTAGCTGAGCTATTATACCCAGAGAGGAATCCTCTGGACCTTGAGAGTTGATGAGCATATTGAGTCTCACTATAGGAAGTATCGCAGTGTAGAAAGGCGATATCGTACTGTCAGGGAGGCTGCGGTGTGAGATATCGCAGGTTAAGAGTTGAGCAGAAGAGTAATTTTGCGCTAAGATGATACGATAAGAGCCAGTCCTGTAGCAGAGTCAGCTAGGAAGATAGCTACAGCCCGTGCTGAGGGATTCAACTAGTTAAGTAGAGACAAGAGAACCCAGGATGCTACAGAACCTGGTTGAGTAAACTTGATTCTTCAGCCAACCCATCTAAGATCACTTCAGGTGAGACTTCAGGCCGGTCTATAGTCTTTCGCCGAAAGGGACAGTGAGCTAGGAGTTTTGTTGGTACAATAAAGTAAACCCAGGTCTGCACAGGTTTAAGCCAACAAATGGTTCCAATGTCGGTTTTGAACAAATTGAAGAGATGATGTTCTATTTCCATCCTACTAAAGAAGAACTTAACCAGTGGGTTGAGTCTAAGGAAAGAGAATTTTATGCGCAAGAAAACAAGAGTCCTAGGCTTAGTACAGAGGATTGGTTACAAAAACATATCTTCCCAGACCTACATGAGATATTTTTTGCGACCTATGCAAATGAGTTGTACGATTGGTTGTCAAAGTTGAATGATAAGCATATATTCAAGAAGAAAAGGAACATTGTCTGGACACTGGAGTTGATTCACACCGTGAAGAGTGTAGATAATCCCATTTCGCGGGCAGTAGACTTCTGGCTTGCACGTTTGCTGGAAGGTTTCATTACAGAGTTTGCAGTTGATCAAAGAAAGAGTTTCAGCGAAGCAGAGAGGTACTTCTTCAAAGGATATCGTGGTAAGTACTTGAACTCTTTAAATTTGTTCCTTAAGATGTTATTGTATGAAAAAGGAGTACTGGATATATTCTCAGATGAATAATTTAAGTAAGTGTAATGTCACAAGAGTTTGAGAGTGATTCTGAAGAAATTGGATGTACACGTAGCGGTAAAAGATATAAAGTAGATTTTAGATCTTCCTTCTTTGAAGACAGTTCAGACAGTACTAGAGAACAAAGTCAAAGTAATAGAGAAAGAATAGTAGGGGGTATCCCTTACCACCCTTATACACCACAGAAACAAACCGGGACTCAGAATAATCCCATAGGAACTCCATCTAGTAGTTCACACACAGTACATACTACCTTCATACCATCTACATTTACACCGCCAAGTGGTAGTAATATAGCAAACCAGAATCCACCACGTAGAAACAGAATGGGGGATGACATGAAATTACCTACTTTCAGGGGTACAAGTGCAGAAGACCCAGAACAACATTGGTTCCTATGTGAAGCTGTATGGACCATTAAACAGATCCAGGATGACAATACTAATCTTGTCTAGTTGGCTACTACACTTAGAGAAAGAGCTTTAACATGGTATATGAAGTATACATTAGCGCAGATTAGAACACTCATATAGGTCAGAACCGCAATGATTAAGGAATTTAAGAAACCTAAGTTTGAGTCACAATGTATCACAGAACTTAAAGACATCAAACAGTTACCCACAGAGTTAGTATGGGATTTCGATCAGAAATTTAAAGCTTTTATAGACCAAGTTAGTTTTGAGTTTGCACCGATGCAGCATAAGGAATGGTTCATCGCAGCACTGCTCCCTCATATCAGACTTCCACTAATGCAACAGAAACTCCATACGCAGGATGAAGCATTGGAGATGGCAATGAAACTAGAGGCTTCACCTCTAGCTGAGACTAGTGCAGGTATGACAAACTTACAGAATCAGTTAGCCAATCTCACTTTACAGTTACATGAGATTAAGAAAGGAAAAGAGGTTGAACAAGAAATATGGTGTACAAAGTGTAAAGGACATGGCCATACCAAAGATAACTGTCCAGTATTTGTGGAATATATAGAAAGTGGGGCTACTAACCCCTTAGTATAGACTCAAGGGCCATGGTGTGAAATCTGTAGAATAAGAGGACATAGACCACAGGAATTCCCTTTACTTCAGAAGTATGTACAAACTCCTAATAATTTATACTGTAACTTCTGTAAGTCAGTAGGACATGATGAAAATTATTGAAGAGCCTATGATCTCATGATAGAGAGAAAACATGACTTCTACAGATTCCAATTAGAGACATCAGGACCAGTAGCAGGACCACAGCATGAACCGACTCATGATGGTCATGGTGGAGGATTTAGAGGAAGAGGCCGTGGTGGAGGCTTTGGCTGTGACCATGGACCGATTGTTTGTTACAACTATGGAGCTGTAGGACATTATGCTAGGGATTGTCAGAACCTTATACAACATGTAAGTATTGCAAGTCCTATGATCATACTATAGAAGAATGTCCTATCTTGATAGCCAAGATTAAGGATCCTAAGCCAGCAGTAAACCAGAATATTCAGCTTATTGCTGCTGAGCAGAAAGAACCAGAACCAAGAGTCAATATTGTGACTCGCAGTGGTGCTTCTACTTGTAAGACATTGTAGGATGCCAAAAAGAATATAGGTCTGAAGTGGGTGCGTAAAGAAACTGATAAATCTACACCACTTGACCTGCAGAAGAACAAAGAAACATTTCAGCAAGCTAAAACTTTCTTTACTGACCCTACACCATCAGGATCGCAGATATTTTCTTGTAGGGGTGTATCGCAGGAAAAACCTTGTGGCGTTAGTCCTGTGCAGACATCGCAGGCTACCACATCAGGAAGGTACGAAGAGGATGAGTTGACAAGAAGTGTACAATCCTTCCTGCCGAGCTGCTTGAAACTCATAAGAAATGAAAAATCCATAGGAGAGCTTCAATGCATCATAGATCAGTATTAGTAGTCTTCTTCCGTGAGCAGTACGAAGCATGTTGTTCATAATATTATGGGCCATACAAGAACAGGAAGAGAAATGAGACTCACAACACAAATTGGAGAGTTTGAAATGGATGAGGTAATCCTAGATTTAGGATCATAGGTAAATGTTCTTACTAAGTAGACATGGGAACAAATGGGTAGCTCTAAGTTAGCCAGATCACCTATCCATTTGCGACTAGCCACTCAGCAGAGGGTATCGCCACTGGGTCGATTAGCGCAAGTACCAGTTGATATTGACGAAGTTCGCAGCCTTGCAGATTTTGAAGTCATAGAAATTATTGGCGATAGCAGACCATACCCAGCTTTATTAGGTATTGATTGGGCAATTGATAACATGGCTATTATCGATTTGAAGAAAAGACAAATGACCTTTGAGGATAAACAGATTCGATTCATCGCACCATTGGATCCTTTTCAGGTTCCTCGATACATTGAACCTATCAAAGCAGAGGACGAGGTGCGTAATATGGAGAGCTTCTATCAGATGATTGCTAACTAGAGTGATTATATCAACCCCACCACGGAATGAAATATTAGTTGGTGATGTGACACCTCATGCGCATCAGATTCGGATGTTGGTTTAGAAAAGTGACAGAATAGACTTTATGAAGTCTCAGCTCGTAGATGTGCATTTATGACTAAGTCACTGCGATGGATTGGAATAGAGATTAAGGATATTCCATCGTTTGATGGCTTAGCAGATGTCAATGAATTTTTACAGCAGTTTGAGCAGGAAATCCCTCATGAGCAGAGGATGGCAGCTATTGACCTTGCAGTAAGAGCCACACCTGCAAGATGGTGGCATGCACATAAAGAAAATATCGCATCATGGGATGATTTTAAGAGATTGATGGCGATCATATTATCTAATGACAAGGAGTGTTTCCAGCAGAGATATACAGGAGAAAGTGACCCCAGGTCACATATTAAGATTTGTGAACAGAATTAGTTGGACATTCTAGAGGATGAATGGGTTCACCTATTCATTCACACTTTAGACACAGTCCCAAGGAATTGGTACACTGAGACAGAGTTGCGTAGAGGAACGATTACATGGCCAGTTATGATAGACAGCTTTCTACTCACTTCCACTTTTGAATCTGAGTACCCAAGCATTGATCAGGCTCTAGAGATTATAAAGACTAAGATATTTCATGATTGTACCCTAACAGTGTATACTCATCCTGATTGGGATATCCAGTTAGAACATGCGCTAGAGTGTTACAACTTCGCAGAAGAGCCACGTGATGAGGATGAGAATCCTCACAATATTAACATTCCAGAGTTAGAAGGGATTCTCGAAGTTGAGGGACCAAAGCTAGAGATTTCAGCTGTCACAGAGCCTATTAATATTAAAAAGATCAATATTGGCACAGAAACAGAACCAAAGTTTGCCTCTAATGGAGACTATTGGGATGATGAAACGGTAGGACACATCGCAGATTTGTTACATGACTATCAGGACTTATTTCCCACTAAGTTTATAGAAATGAAGGGAATAGTAGGATATTTGGGAGTCATGAGGATACCTTTGAAAGAGGATGCTAGGCCAGTTAAGCAGTGTCCATATAGATTAAATCCTCGTTATAAAGAAAAAGTTAAATATGAGATTGATAAGATGCTAGCAGCAGGCATCGTTGAACCAGTAGAAGAGAGCGAATGGGTTAGTCCCATGGTTGTGCAAGAAAAGAAAACTAAAGGATAAATCAGGATTTGTGTCGATTTGCACAAACTCAACAACGCATCGCTTCATGACCCATTTCCGACACCTTTTACTGATGAAGTTTTAGACAATATTGGAGGACATGAGATCTACTCATTCACTGATGGATTTTTAGGCTATCACTAAATAAGAATCCATCCAGAGGATCGACATAAGACCACCTTTGCGACAGAATGGGGCTCATTCCAGTATATGGTAATGCCCTTTGGTCTTAAAAATGTACTAGCTATTTTTTCTAGAGTAGTAGTTGCTGTCTTTAAGGAATACATCCATAAATTCTTAGAAGTCTATTTTGATGATTGGACCATATTTGGATTAATCAAAAAGCATATAGGAGATTTAAGGCTCATGTTAGAGAAATGTAGGCAATATCAGATTTCTCTTAACTTGAAGAAATGTATATTCTGTGCACCATTTGGTATTTTGTTGGGTCATATTGTTTGCAGACAAGGCTTGATGGTAGATCCCGCAAAGATTGCCATCATTGTAAATCTCCCAGCACCCAACTTAGTCAAGCAATTGAGGACAGTGCTTGGTCATATAGGGTATTATAGAAAATTCATCAAAGGCTATGCAAAGATCACAACACCTATGGAAAAGATGTTAAAGAAAGAAGTGAAATTTCTATGGAATGGGGAATGCCAGCAAAGTTTAGACACTCTTAAAGAGAAGATGGTTACAGCACCCATATTAGTATTTCCAGATTGGAACAAGCCATTTCATGTACATGTGGATGCATCTGGCATCGCACTGGGGATTGTCTTAACACAGCCAGGAGAAGGGGGTATCGATCACCCTATCACGTACTCAAGTAGAAAGTTATCTACCACAGAAAAGAACTACACCACTACAGAAAGAGAAGGATTAGCTATGGTGTATGCTCTACAAAAATTTAGGCACTATCTGTTGGGTGCCCCATTCAAGATGTTCACTGACCATTCCGCTTTAAAGTACTTGGTCAATAAGCCAGTGTTAGGGGGAAGGATCTGCAGATGGTTACTCCTATTTCAGGAGTATGATTTTGAAATTATTGTAAAACCAGGAAGATTAAATGTCGGACCTAATCATCTGTAGCGAATAGACTCAGGAGAAGAACCAAGTAATCTAGAGGATAATTTTCCAGATGCACAATTGTTTTCTATCCAAATCGAAGATATTATTCACTTTCTCACTACAAGGTGGGCACTAGTTGTGTTTACTAAGCAGCAAAAGAAACAGTTAGTTGTTAAAGCAGCAGATTTCACTTTGATCGCGGGACATTTATATAAGTTAGGTCCAGATGAAGTCCTGCGCAGATGCGTTATGCCGCACGAGAAAGAGGCCATTATCAGAGAAGCACATTCAGGTATAACAGGAGGTCATTTTGTAGGAAAGCTGACTACTCAGAAAATTCTAGCTGCAGGATTATGGTGGCCCACTTTGCATAAAGACACTAAGGAGTTTTGGAGATGCTGCGATATCTACCAGAGGGTAGGAAAACCTTCGCGGAGAGATGAAATGCCGCTGCGACCATAGATTACGCTGCGGGCATTTGAAAAGAGGGCTAAAGATTTCGTGGGTCCTATCAACCCACCAGGGAAACAAACTGGTGTGAGATACATTATCACAGGAACATAATACCTCACTAGGTGGGAAGAGGCCAAAGCAGTAAGGAATTGTGATGCTGCTATAGTTGTACAGTTCATTTTTTAAAACATCATAAGTAGATTTGGATGTCCAGTAATTTTGATGAGTGATCAAGGCACACACTTTCTGAATTACAGTATTCAGCTCTTGACAGAGGAATTTCAGATACAGCATCATAAGAGCACTCCCTACCACCCACAAGCTAATGGTACGGTGGAGGCTTTTAACGAGATTCTAGAAAATTCTCTTACTAATATCTGTAACAGCCGAAGAGATGATTGGGACCTTAGGTTTAATGCTGTATTATGGGCTTATAGGACTACATGCAAGAAACTTACAGGACACACACCTTTTAGCTTGGTGTATGGACAAGAGGCTGTTATTCCTATGGAATATATTATTCCCAGTTTAAGAATTGCTCAAATTAATGAGATGGCTGATACAGATACGTTGAATGAAAGACTAGAGCAATTGCTTGACTTAGAAGAAGACAGATTCATCACAGGATTTCATCAAAAAGTGCAGAAGGCACGAGAAAAATCTTGGCATGACAGGCACATCAAGAGCAAGATTTTTTAGATAGGAGACCTATTGATCCTTTACGACAGCAAGTTTGTTAAGTTTCCAGGGAAATTCAAGACACATTGGTTGGGACCATATCAGATTCAACAAGTCATAGATGGAGGTGTTGTTTAGCTCAGTAAACTGAACGAGGAGCTTGTTCCTACCTTGATTAATGGCAGTAGGCTTAAGCTTTATAGTGATAGCCACTCCACCTCTAAAACCTGATTCAGAGAACTACGCGGTGCAGATGTCCAGTGTAGTTGAAAAGAGGCATCGCACCCATAAGTAGTCTACACCGGAAAAAAAAAAAAGGTTCTAAGTAGGAGGAATCGCAGTTGGAAAGTTTATTTTGTGCAAGTCATAGGACGCTTGCGGAGTTCACGCCAAATTTTTGGTCCAGGATTATGCGGTGTGACATCGCAGCGCAACGATGTTCCCCGTGCCACGAAGACAATTTTGAAAAGGGACAGAGGGCTAGTCACTTCGCCCTCTGACAAGAAATTAATCTAGATATGACAGGTATATGTTGCCCTAGATTTGGAAACAGTACAAGGATTGTCCTAGATTTGGTAAATCTTGGTCGAGACCGGCGCCTTTACACAATTTTCAAGGGATATTTGATTGGATTTTTAGCACTTAATGAGGATCGGGGCATTGGGTGTTGTCTTGTCCATGCAATAAATGCCACCAACGGGTCCAGCTTAAGTGACCGTTGCTTCAGAGATTATCACCTTCATTATAAATACACAGATCATTTAGATAGAAGGGTTAATTTTGTAATTTCTAAGAGTTATAGAGGAATTTGTAGAGTTTTCCCTGTGCAGAGATACTCTAGTTACAGAGTGCTAGTTTCCCTATTTTCGCAGCCATTACCAGTCCAAAGTACTGTACCAAATGGTTTATGTCTGAGAAGGAACCTTTAGAAAATGTTGTGCGACGATTCCAGCGTGGTGGCCTCGAGTCTACTATGATGACGATGCCCAGGGTTGTGAAACTAGGTGCACCACAGGTTAGACAGACGCCAAGGATGAAGAGTCAAGCTCAGATAGTAGAAGAGTCTACTCAGAGTAGAGAAAAAGAAAGATGAGAAGATCACTGAAGATAAGAAAACAGAGAAGAATAATGATGAGAATAAATATACCGACAAGAAGAAAGATGAAAAAGAGAGTGAGGAAAAGGTGGATAAAAAGAAAGAGGAAGAAAGTAAAAATGAGAAAAAGAAAGAGAAGGAAAAGGTTGATGACGTACCACCATATCCAGGATATTTTCTTACTACAAAATGCAGACAAAGGCTTGTTCTCGGAATGGAATTCATGGTTTGTATAGTTTTCGTATGAAAGGATCTAGACCGAATGAAATGTTTGAGAAGGATGGAAGATACAGATTTATATTTTTTTTGTGATACGAGTTCTAAACCAAAAAAAGAGGAAAAGATATCTGTGGAAGGCTTCTCAAAAGCTCAAGATCCTTAAAGGAGTTGTTGATCCATGAAGAGACCTACATGCCACTTTGGAGTATATCTTGTGTGAGGGATTCGATAGTGATCCAGGTGAAGCGGTCACTTGAAGGTCAAGGAGTTCACTACAAGCAAAAGTGAAATTGATAGCACAGAAGACCCCCTGATTAGTCAAGTTATGCTGGAAGCGGCACAATACTGTGTCAAAGCTATGGACAAAGATGTCACAGGACTCAGGGAGAGATTCGCAAGGATTTCACAAGAATCCAAGGAGAAGCTACAGAAAGAGAAACCTGATGTTAGTGGCTCGGGGACGAGCCAAAATTAAGTGTTAGGAGACTATTGGAGCAGGGCCCCACAGCTATAGGAAAAAATTCTATATTGGAACAAGAAAGTTAAAGGAAATAGTACCTAAAGCGACCAAGAAGATAGCTCAACCACTGCATTTAAGGCAGTGGTGACGACAAAAGGGCTCAGCTACCCTCATGAATGGAGAAGAAGCAATGGGCCAAGGTATTAAAGACAAAGGACAGAAGGGGAGTGACCGAGGAAGCGACGCTCATACCCATGATCAGTGCCGAACATCGTGGAAGACTGCAGAAAGCTGCAGTATGACCAATAAGCAGCAGTTCAAAGTACAAATAGGCCGACTGTCATAGTTAGGGTTTTGGGTTACTGTTGGGATAGGCCCACAGTTTTGTATTACAGTGAGACCTTTGGGCCACCTATTTAAGCATGAATTTTGTATTATGAAGGGTTAGTTAGTTAGACAGTAAGTTAGCTAGCTAGTCAAAATAGTGAGACATTGAGGAAGAGTCGATCTCTGGTTCCGAGTTCAGTCTGTAGTTATCTTACTGTAACTAGCAGCCGACTCCTTGAGCATGAATGTAACAATCTGCAGGGATTGAGAAAGAGAGAGAGAGAGAGAATATATTGTAAGAAGAAAGAATAATAGGAAGAGAAGAGATCTACGAGAGAAGGGCTCCCAGCTGAGTGCGTGGAGTTTCCCAGAAGATCTCAAGCTGCATAAGAGGTTGCAGCGGAACTGTGTTACTCTCTCAAGATATAATAAAAACACAATTCCTGTGGACATAGCTTCCTCCCTGGAAGTGAACCACGTAAAATCCATGTGTTGTGCGACTATTTCATGTGATTGTGCTATCATTATTTGCTATCTATTATTCGTTACATGAACATTGCTTATCAGTTAATGAATGTATGTATGCTATCCTTCAGTTGTAGTAACATAGAAGGTTAAATGTGAGTTGAATGTGTTAAGTATTATGCATATGAGTTTATCAGTGCTTGATTCACGACAGCTAACTGTTACAGTGTTAAGCGACTTCTGTATATTTAGTTCAGCAAGTTGAGCGTGATTAATGTTAAGCATGTTAGACTGTAGAGGCTAAGTGAAGTTGTTAACACCTTGATGAAGGTTAACTAAGCTATTATACCCAGAGAGGAAGCCTTTGGACCTTGAGAGTTGATGAGCATATTGAGTCTCAGTGTAGGAAGTATCGCAGTGTAGAAAGGCGATATCGCACTGTCGGGGAGGCTACGGTGTGAGATATTGCAGGTTAAGAGTTGAGCAGAAGAGTAAGTTTGTGCATTGTCTTAGAAGCTGCGATGCGGTAAGAGCCAGTCCCGCAGCAAATTCAGCTAGGAAGAGAGCTATAGCCCATGCTGAGAGATTCAACTAGTTAAGTAGAGTCAAGAGAACCCAGGATGCTACAGAACCTGGTTTAGGAAACTTGATTCTTCAGCCAACCCATCTAAGATCACTTCGGGTGAGACTTCAGGCCGTTCCGTGGTCTGTCGCCGAAAGGGCCAGTGAGCTAGGGGTTTTGTTGGTACAATAAAGTAAACCCGGGCCTGCATAGTTTTAAGCCAACACACAGATCCAATTACTAGGTAAAGGACCAAGCATGTAGAGATCCACATGCACTACATCAGGGAGCTAGTGCATATGACAGGACCATCATTCTGCAATACTGCCCGACTGATGAGCAGATTGCAAACATCTTCACCAAGATATTTTCAGAAAAGAAGTTCACTTACCTCTTTTCACTGTTGGGGGTGAGTTCATCAGGGTGATTCAGACTACTTTCAATGTTCAGCTTGAGGGGGGGGGTTTCCCATTGGGTTTTCCCTCTTTTCCTCACTTAGTTTTTTTTGAGCATTATTTCAATTTCAGTATTGTACATGGTGACCTATGGCCTTAGTTGCCGGGGCCCTAGCATTTTTATGCATTTTTTTTCTAACTCCTCCTGAGTATAGCTTAAGGGGGGGTGTTGGAGACATTTACCACCATACACACTCTTTTTGGTCAAATTGGCCTAGTTAAACCACTATCCTAAGTATTACTGACATTAATTGACATCAGTGGAGCATTAAATGACATTATCCAGTCATACCCACACCTACCTTTAGTCAAGGAGGCTGACTTAGCCTTCTCCTACATTCGGGGAGGCTAACTAGAGCACTCCAGGGGTGACCTGAGTGTCATTAATGCAATTTATTGCTAACTGATGGTTACAATCAGTTAAAGAGGGTAGTGAAGGTGCCTCCTCTCATTAAATTGATTATTTAATGATTAATTAATGAACTGGAGACAATAGGGGCACCTCCAGCAACTTCTGATGTTCAGTTCAACTTCAGTTAACCTCTTGTATTTTCAGTAGTTTACAGTAATGATGGTGATGAGGTACTGTGGCTAGCATGCAAGGAAGTGCGCCTTCATTAGATTATTCATCGAACATCATCAACACCAAATCAATGGCTAGGGAAATATTAGATTACCCACATTCAATGGGAATAGAGCAGAAGATCCAGAGTAACATTGGTTCCTTTCCGAATCTGTTTGGATGGTTCGCCAAGTTCACAATGTAGACATAAGGAAAGCGCAGATGATCACGACTCTGCGGGGTCATGCACTGGAATGGTTTATGAAAATTTTTGTAGTACCAGCGGGAAACCCACAGAAGACCCTCGATGATATCTGACTTGCCATGATTTGTGAGTTCATAAAACCTAAATTTGAGTAGGAGTGCATCACCGATATTAAGGTGATAAAGCAGTTATCGACAGAATCCATATGGGATTTCGATCAATGGTTTAAAACTTTGATGGCCAATGTTAGTTTTTGGATTTTGGATGTACATCATAAAGAGTGGTTTATTGTTGTGATATTACCACACATCCGAGATCCCTTGATGCAACAAAAGATTCTTTTGTAGACAGAAGCGATAGAACTAGCAATGAAGCTGGAATCCTCACCGATCGAAGATGGCGGCATAGGAATGATGCAGATTTAGTCGCAGTTGGATAATATGATAGTACATATTTAGGACATTAAGAAGGGAAAAGAATCCCAAGAGGAATTGTGGTGCCAAGATGTCGAACGGATGGACACACCAAGGATAATTGTCCATCGTACATGAACTATATCTTGTCAGGTGCGCCTAATCCATTGAGTAACCATGGGCTACCCTGGTGCCAAATATTCAAGACTAGAGGGCATCACGACGAGGACTATCTATACTTACAAAAGATTGTAAGTACCCCATCCATCCTTTTCTGTAAATTTTGTAAGTTAGTCGGGCATTATGAGAAGGATTACAGAGCATACCAACTCCTGAAGGAGAAGATAGTAGATACCTACTTGATGAAGAATGACTGGTAGATTCAGGCCGAACAGGCACCAACACACTAGCAACCTACTCCTTTCCCATAAAATCAGTATCAGAATCAGTATCAGCGTTAGTATGCAGTACAGAATCAGTATGCGCCACAAAATCTATACCAACCACAATAACCACGCCCTCGAGGAAGGGGGGGTGGAAAATTCAGAGGTAGAGGAGGAGGATTTGGGAGAGGAAGAGGTCAAGCTATAACTATGGACATCTGGACCATTATGCTAGATATTTCCATCAACCTACAAATACATGTTCATATTGTAAATCACAGGACCATAATGTGGAGCAATGTCCCCAGTTGATTGCAAAGTGGCAAGCTTGGACCATCGTAGGTCCTAACCCCGCGCAAAATCCAAATCCAAATCCAAATTCAAATCCAAATCCTAACTTGATTGTTTAGATGATTGATGCTAAGCCGAGAGATCCAAGCATTGTTGTCGTAACATGAGGAGGTGTTGCGACCGGAGCTGATCAAAATATACCACAAGAACAGCCATAGGTGGACCCATGGTGCAAAAGAAAGTACCATTCAATGTTCAAAAATAGAAGTAAGTATTTTTGGACATGAAACCAAAGTTTGTAGATCTTGAACAGTCGTCGACCTCAGTTGAATTCAAGGAGATGCCTAAACGCTTCCAATAGCTATTCTAGAAGCATATTCTGAAAAAGGTTAGTAAGCTCAAGTTGTTTCTATCAATTTGCTTAGCATTACTCCATGATAAAGATGATATCGCAGAAATATAAGCACTGACAGAAGAAACCCTAGTAGAGTCACAACCTGGAAGGAGTATTAACCATGTCAAAAAGAAATTCAAAATTGGGCACGATTTGAGAATGACTTCTCAGATAGGGGATTATGACATGGATTACATTATCTTAGATCTGGGGTCAGTCGTCAATATTTTAATGCAAAAAAATTGGGAGAGCATGGGAAAATCGTATTTGGACTGGTCCCTTGTCTAGTTGAGGCTTGCAAATTAGGCGAAGGTCCTATCGATTGGCAGGCTAAGTAAAGTACTTGTCGACATTGAGGGGCTATGCACATTCATATAATTTGAACTCATCAACATTGTTGACGACATGAACCCATATTCTGCGCTTCTGGGGATATATTGGGCCATAGATAATCATACCATTATAAACTTCAAGAAAGGGATCCTCTCATTCTAGGATGATGAGATGAGGGTAGTGTCTCCCATTGATCCACTGGAGGGACAGAGATATGTCGAACCAGTCAATAGTGAAGAATAGGGTGACCATCTAGACCATATCTATAATTTCAGCACCTTAAAATATGATTATGTAAATCCTACAGTAGATGGAAACCTAAGGTGGAGGAGTGCTAGTTCCTGCACATCAGATTCAGGAGAGGCCTTAGAGAATTGGAAAAATAGATTGCATGAAGTCTCTATGAGGATATGCGTCAGGATTACTGAGTCTGTGCGACGAGTGGAGAATAATTCGAGGGAGTTACCCACATATGAAGGGTTACCTAACCTTGTGACCTTCTTAAGTGAGTTTGAAGGATTGGTGACAGAGCTGCAGCGCTTGTCTGCGTTAGACTATGTACTAAAGGATACTCCCTCTAGATGGTGGGGTCCTCATAAGCAATCCATATCAGAATGGCCACAATGCAGAATAATTATGGAAGTTAGAATCAACGAAGAAGTCACAATCTTGAGTCAGAAATACCTAGGGCTATAAAACCATGTCGAACACCTTGATAAGTGTTGCATAGCATTTGCAGAATACCTGTGATAGGAATGGGTCCATCATTTCATTCACGCACTAGAAATGACACCCAGAAGTTAGTATACGTCCATGGAGTTGCGATAAGGAACTCAAGATTGGGATGAAGTGGTTAAACAATTTGCGCACACCTTTGCATTTGCTGATGAGAAGCCGACAGTTGATGTTGCGGTTCAAGCTATCAAGAAGGAGATATTTGTTGAAATCCCTTTCAAAGTGGAAATTTCCCACCAGTGCGGCACGACCATCCAGCAATGGATGGCTTGTTACAATATGTCTGGAGAACTAGATGATGATTCAACTAACATAAACATACCAGAGTCAGAGGATACGCACGAAGTCGAAGGAAGTGGTATTTCGAGCGACCAGTTCCTCAAGTCGCCAAAAATCAAGAAAGTGAACATTGGCTCACCAAAAAACCCAGAATTCACCAATATAGGAGATTATTGGGATGATGAGATGGTATCAAAGATCATAGAATTGTTGCATGAGTTTCAAGACCTATTCCTACTACCTTTTCATAGATGAAGGGAATAGTGAGAGATCTAGTAGAAATGAAAATACCCCTGAAACCAAATGCTAAACTAGTTAAACAATGACCTTATAGGTTGAATCCAAGGTATAAAGAAAAGGTAAAAGCTGAATTGGATCACATTCTCGATGCAGGAATCATCGAAACTATTGAGGAATCAGAATGGATTATCCCTATAGTGATCCAGGATAATAAGACAATAGTAGAAGTTTGGATCTATGTCAACCTAAGGAAGTTGAACGATGCATGCATGCACGATCCATTCCCAATACCAATGATGGATGAAGTACTGGAAAGCATCAGAGGACAAGAGATGTATTCATTCACCGACGGTTTCTCTGGCTATCACCAGGTAAGAATTGCGAAGGAGTATCGACACAAAACAACCTCTGTCACTGAATGGGGATGCTACCAGTATACGGTAATGCCTTTCGGACTCAAGAATGCACCTGCAATTATTTCTAGAATAGTAGTGTCTACTTTTAAATATTTGATACATAAATTTCATGAGGTCTACTTTGATGATTGGACTGTGTTTGGTCTAGTAACAGACCACATTGAGAGTCTATGCATGATACTGGGCCGTTGTCTCCAATATCAGATTGTGCTTAATTCAAAGAAATGTATTTATGTGCACCATTTGGTGTATTTTTGGGACATGTCGTGTGTCACGGCAGAATTTTGGTCGACCCAATGAAATTTGCAATTATTCTTGACTTGCCACCACCTACATCAGTCATGCAACTCAGATTAGTGTTAGGACACACAGGGTGTTACATAAAGGTTATCATAGGATATGCAAATATAACTACACCTATGTAGAAACTGTTGAAGAAAGATGCGAAGTTCTAGTCGATAGAAGCTTGTCAAGAAAGCTTAGAAAAATTAAAGAGAAAGATGGACACCGCACCAATACTGTTATTCCCTGAATGGAATAAGAAATTCCATGTCCATGTCGACGCGTCATCTATAGTTCTTGGCATATACTTGACACAACCAGGTGATGGTGCGCTTGAACACCCTATTTCTTTTTCTAGCAAAAAATTATCGATGGTAGAGAAAAACTACACGACGACAGAGAGAGAAGGCCTCTCCATGGTGTATGCACTGCAGAAGTTCCGACACTACTTGTTGGGTGGACATTTTAAAATGTACATTGATCATTTGGCCTTAAAATACCTGGTCAACAAGGTAGTGTTGGGGAGAAATATCTATTGATGGCTCCTCTTGTTTGAAGAATTTGATTTTGAGTTCATTATTAAACCCGGTCGATTGAATGTGGGATGTGATCATTTGTTGAGGATACAAAGTGGTGAAGAACCAACTAGCTTAGACGATAATTTACCTGATGCGCAACTATTTTCGGTCACCATGGTTGATAAAAAAATTGAGGCTATCATTCACCTCTTAAGTATATGCTATGCATCTGAAGAGTTCACCACTGTGCAAATGAAAAAGTTGGTTTTCAAAGCCGTTGATTATACGTTGATCGTAGGACAGCTATACAAGATGGTCCTTGATGAAATATTGTGAAGGTGTGATTTTTACCATGAGCGATAGTGGATAATGAGTGAAGCACATGCTGGTGTCGTCGAAGGAAACTACCATGGAAAGGAAACTATACACAAGATATTGCAAGATGGATTATGGTCGACGACCATACATATGGATGCTAAGAGCTTCTACCAATGCTGTGATGTTTTCTAGAGGATAGGAAACCGTCAAGACGTGATGAGATGTCGCTTTTGCCACAGATAACCCTTCAAGCATTCGATAAGTGGGTCGTTGATTTTGTGGGTCCTATCAGTCTGCCAGGAAAAATAACTAGCACATGCTATAATATCACGACGACATACTACTTACCCAGATGGGATGAAGCCACGCCTGTTAAATATTGTACTGCTGCAACTACACCAAATTTTTTATTTGAAAATGTGGTGACCAGATTCGGCTGCCCAAAAATTCTCCTAAGCGACCAAGGTATGCATTTTGTTAGCAAAATGATTGATGAGCTTACTACAGAGTTCTAGATTTAGCATAGAAAGACGACACCCTATCATCCTCAGGAAAATGGAATGGTTGAAGAATTCAACAAGATTCAGGAAAATTCATTTAACCAAAGTATGCAATGCATGCAGAGATGATTGGGATCAAAAAATTTCATCTATGCTATGGGCATACCACATGACTTGCAAGCGATTGACAAGGCACACTCCATATAGACAAGTGTATGGACAAGAAGTTGTTGTGTCGATGAAGTATATTGTGCCGAGCCTAAAAATTGTTGTGCTGACGAAAATGATAGATGTGGATGTTGTCGAGGAAAAGTTGTCATAGCTTGTCCAAATGGAGGAAGAACGCTTCGTCACGGGATTCTGTCAAAACATGGAGAAGCAAGGCAGAAAGCATGGCATGATCGCCATATTAGAAATAAGGATTTCAAAGTCAGAGGACTTGTTTTTTTGTATGACAACAAATTTTTGAAGTAGCCAAGGAAATTGAAGACGCACTGGCTAGGGAAATATGTGGTCGCACACATCACTGATGCAGGCACAATGAAATTGCACAATATGGATGGAACACTAGTCATAGGAATGATAAGTGGTAGCCACTTGAAACCTTACTATGATGGCTATGACATGCCTAGGTAAGGAGAGAATATGAAGAAAAAAAAGAGAAAAGAGGAGAGGAAACTTCTCTATCACACGTCTGCGACAGGAGCATGCAAATCACTGTAAGAGCAAGAATGACAGACGAGACATCATTAAATCATGGATACCTGAAAAAATTTAGGCAGTTAGGACTATGAGGCATCATTAATTCAACCAATTCGAGAAGAATTGCAGCGTGATATTTTTTCCCATTCATCATCCTTGCCATAAATGCTCTGACAAGTACACATCGAAACTCAAGCACGCAAGTTAATGTTGGACTGCGTTGAATGGGAATCCCATGTGATAGACAAGGCGTCTATATTCCAATGAATGATCACATTCAGGATGAATGCATGCCTATAAATAAGAACCTTCAATGACAATAATTCTTTTACTTGCACAGAGAGAAGAAGAGCGAACCAGAGTCTGAAACTTTGAGAGCCAAAGTTAATGGTCATTTCGATTTCCAATACCAGTGAGCAGTCTGACGTTACCATCTCCTCACCTTTCCTGATAGTAGAAGAGATTATGTCGTCGGAGGTACAGTAGTGAGAGGAAGAAGCAGAAATGATGGTGCGACAAAATCCACATATAGTTCCTACGGTCGGTTCAGCCCCTGCTTTGGCCTCTGGTTTGGGCCCTGCAACGGCCCTGGCTCGAAACCCACTAGTTAGTATGTTGATGTATTTGTAACTTCGGAATTTATTCACTTGTATATTTCTTATTGTATTTCATTGTACCTTGACAGAGATATTTGTTCCTACGATCGGGAGAGTCATTAATATAATTAAGTCATGTAAAGTCATTGAGGTTAACCCTCTGTTGTAAATCAGGGAAATAGTCCCCACAGTTTAGTTGTAGTAGGGTTATTTGAATCTCCTAGGGAGGTCTTCCCTGTAGAGTAAATGTCAAGTGGAAAACAAGTATAAATAGAGAGTGAGACTCTATATTTTAAATACACACTCACTTAAAAGAAGAGCATGAGTGAGAGAGGAGTAGCTTGCACAAGTGAGAGAGAGAACAGTTGTCGGAGATCATCTTTGTATCTTTGGGTTTTACTTTTTCTATTGGTGCTCATTATAACTCTGAGGAAGTTGCAGGGTTTTCTCCTTTATGGTTTCCCCAAGTAAAAATATTTGTTTATTTTGTCTCTTGTGATTATTGTTGTACATCTTATTCTCTCAGACAAGATCCTAGATCATATTGATTAAATGAAAAAAATCTAACATGGTATCAGAGATAACATGAGAAGAAGACACTGTGCACCTGTAGAAGCTAGGGATTCTTACTTTTTGGGTCTCTCTCCACATATAATCAGCAAAAGGAGACTAGGCTAACTCTCCATTGAAGGGCACATCTTTCTGTTAAAGCATAATCTGATTCCAAGCATTTTTAGTTTTTGACCTGTCGCTACTGCGGGAAATTAGGGATTTTCACAGAAGTGGAATTTTTGAGTGATCCCAGCATAGGATTTCTCTCCTCGTCAAAATAAAAATTTAGAGAACAATATCAAAATTTTTGGTTGGGTAGAACTCCGAGAAAGTCAAACCCTAGTTTGACCCTGGACCAGAAAGTCAACACTGCAAAATACCAGCTCCAGATCCAGTTCAGGAATCTTAAATTGGGAAGATATAAATATTTTTTATTTCCATTTGAGGTTCTCATTAAAGATGTCTCATCACACCAATATTGATGAAAATATTGAAGGAGCTTATAACTTCCGAGCATGGAAGTATAGGATTTCACTTGTTCTTAAAGAAAATGAATTGGACACCTACATAAGTGGAGAGGTTCCAGTTCTAGAGGGAGATGAGGCTAAAGCCTTACACAAGAAGAAATTGGTCAAGGCCAAGATGATCATTGTTTATTCTATCAAGGATCACCTTATACCACACGTGTCTTCCCTAAATATACCTAGAGATATGTTTGATTCCTTGACCAAGCTATTTGAAGGAAAGAACATAAATCGAAATATGACTTTGAGAAATCAGTTGAAGAATGTGAAGATCCAAAATGTAGAGACCATACAATCATACTTCTCAAGGGTATCTTAAATAAAAGAACAACTTGAAGCTATGGAAGAAGAATTAGAGAATGGAGAAATTGTGATGACAACCTTGAATGGTCTCCCTGGATCATGGGACTCTATTCAAGGGATTTGTGCTAGAAGAAAGTTAATCGCCTTTAGTAGGATGTGGGAGGAATTCTCACAAGAAGAAGATCGAATAGCATCTTGAGAAGAAAATATGGGAAATTAAGATCAACCTCTTACATCACACACCAAGAAAATCAGAAGGAACCACTATCCTCCCAAGAAAGGAAAGCATTCACACTAGAATAACCCTAGTATCAGATGCTTTACATGTGATGAGAAAGGACACCTTGCTAGAAACTGTCCCAAAATTAAAGGTGGATCTCAAAATAAGGACAAAAAAAGAAGACATCATGCTCACACTGCAGAGGATGATGAACCACCTAGGAAGAGAGTCAAAGAAGAAAGTGAATATTCTTCAAGCGATGAAGAGTATGTTTTGATTTCTTCCCTCACGAGAATTGTTACACATGGAAGCAATGATTGGCTTATAGATAGTGGGGCTTCCAAACATATGACAGGATTCAACTATCCGAACATTAGTCAACCCATAAAGTGAAACTTTGGGATGACTACCAGTATCCCATAAAAGGTAGTGTTGAAGCTTCCTATTACCTAGACTCTAGAAAATATATGAAGATGAAGGATGTTTTGTTTGTACGAGGACTACAAAAAAATATTTTTCTGCATATCTGCATTGGATGCAAAGGTATGAGGGTTGCATTTGACACATAGTCTATTTGTTCATTTCCCTAGCTTAGGAGGTATTCATCACTTCACTAGTACATGGGGAACACATCTAGTGGACACCTACCACTAACTGTGTCTGTCTACATGATTTTTGGTACTCTAGGGATCAATCCCTATAATTTAGGAACCCACTTGGAGTGCCACCAGCAATTTCCAATAGTTGACTGTAGTAGGTATTCATTTATGTCCATTTATGCTCTGATCCCCATCAGTTAGATCACTCCCATTGTCTCTAGCATCAGTTTCCATGATTCAAGGGAAGTACGGCACATTTACTCACCTACCCTCTTCAGTTAACTGGTTGTTAACTATTTTGGTGATCTGTAGTTGCACTAGTTAGCTCTAGTGGTGATTTTCCTGCAGTGAGTTAGCCCTGAGTCAATTTAAGTTGGTAGATTCAACTGCCTATTTAGGTATTTGAATTATTCCTTGATGTTGTATTATATATTCACCCATAATGATGAATAATATTGTATGGAATATTTCTCATATTGTTCTTCAACTCATTGTGTAATAGAAATTATTCTTCTTCTCTATATTTCTCTTGTGCAATCTAAGTGAAGACTATTTCTGTCCCAATATCTTCCCATCAGAATCTAATAGGACACAACCTAGACCTTATGATGTTGTCGAGACACTTGTTTTTCATCAAGACAATAATCAGATGGGCCAACTTCTTGCGACTATGTTGGCCTTGTACTAACCATGATTCTAACTTCCTTCATGACCTTAGAAAGAGTTTGAAGTATGTTAGTAAATCCCTCAAAGAGATCGGTATGATGACTATCAATATTCTACCATTTTTCATCATCAACTTCATCCATATGATATGCCAATAGGTTATAATCATAATCAATTAACCCAACATGAGTTGAGTCCCTGGTGGCCTTCTGCTTCTTCCTGCCCTTTTTTTTTAATTCAACCGCTTTCCTCTTTGGCACCACATCCGGATCTGTTGGGGTAGCGATCAAATCTTCATCACTATTGTGATGAGATCTATATGGGTTGTCTTCTTCTTGCGGGACCCCTAGTTGGGTCTCCGATGTACTCTCCTGTAATGGCTCAATTTTAATAGACAATACATCATCTGCAAGAGGATGCTTCCATTCATCCACCCAATCTTGAATTATTGTATCAATTTCCTCCTCTGGTAATTGAAATGCAGTTGTTAACCACTGGTGCTGAGGATCTCATCTGGGTTGAAGGTATAGATGGTGATCCCCTGCGGTAAACTTAATGATGATCTGGTACTGTTGTACAGCCGCAGTGACAATTCTTGATTGTATTCCAATGTGATTCCTTAATACATCAACATGCACATAAAATGAAATATTATTCTCCTGCTATCACCGTCAATTATCACCGAACCACATATTTGATATCGTGCCCCTTGACATAGGACATTCATTTCGATCCCTTGGTAATTTGGTAGTTCTACCCATGCGACAAAAGAAACTAAGATAATGAAATAGGAATAAGTAAAATTTGTACCTCGCTCCTACACATCAATAGTGTCAACAAATAACTCATTCGGAAGGAATGTTGCCCAATTCATTTGAACTCCCAATGCACATTGTTTTGTTGTAGCGATGGTACTAGCAGTGCACTGGTTCAGTCGCAATTTATGTAGAATCTTACTCGACAACAGATTAGATACAAATCTAACACCATGATCATTAATGGAGGCTATATAAAAAGCCTCTCTTATCCTGCGTGAGATTATATTTTTCTTTCATTAGAGAAACAATGCTTTTGTTCTGCTCCTTGCTAGTAAATAATGGTGATAGATCAACCCTTTCCTTAGGTAATCCTATAATAGAATTTATTAGGTCAAAATCAACAGAGATTCGTGTATTTAACCACACACACTCCCCATTAAAACAAACCAGTGGTTTTTTCACACATGTGTTAACTTCAAAAGTTCAACCAAAATGGGGAATGTACAATAACGGAAAAATGCCTAACTTATCTAAACCACGAGACCAATCCATGGGTACTAGCTAAATGGGCCCACCTTCCACCAGCTGCATCAATGTCATATAATTTGACATGTGAAGTTTAGGGAACTTCCTCAAGTCATGATCAGAGAAGGTCAATTTCTTCAAGTTATCCATAATGTTCGTCGTCACATGAACTCCCTTCGGAATGGCTGGATTTACCAATGGATATTTCACATTATTTTGAATGATGACATGAGGAGCATCATATTTTCTAGGTGGAATATATCCTGACAGTATGGTCATTGAACGAGACCCAAAATCCTGAACATCATGGGTGGCTTTAAATATTTTCTCTGGAAGGACTGCCTGACCAGTCGAGCAATTATTTATTGGTGGATTCATAGGGACCGACTGCGACACAACCTCTGGTGCCTCCTCAAAAATAGGTATTGGAGAATGGATTTCCATATTTTAGCCTCAAGCAGTGTTAGATCTTGACACAAATATCTCCTTGGAGAAATATTAGAAGACATAATAGTTGGTTGTATGCAACTATCTTGCTCAATACACTTCACGCTTGGCACAATGGGACAACTGGATCTCCTTTGGTGTTGAACTAGATCTACACATGCGGTAAATCAGTCTCACCATGTGTGTCACAACATTTGGAATTGATATTTAATTAAGTAAGAGGAATGACGACTAATACCTTTGTAAGAGGAAATCATTTCGGTCATTTATGACAAGGTGCCATTAAAGACACTACTCCACTTGCCATAAAACCAGTTATTACCATGCATTAAATGCATATTTGACATAAAATAATGCCACCAAATCCCACTATGACAGATAGGTAACTTAGAATGCGACACCCAAACTATAATAAATATACAAGACTTCAATATGCAAATAATGACTTATATACATGCGACACACAACAATTTTGTATTTTTTATAAACTTAGTCGAGATAAGTAAGACTATCCCGATAAGGTTTTAGTTGAATTCTGTTTACTAAACCATCAAGGGGTGTACCATCTAACTTATGCAAGTGAACTACAACCCCATTTGTAACATATTCAACAACATATGGTCCCAACCAATGTGTTTGAAGCTTACCAGGATGTTTTAAAAACTTACTGTCATAGAGAAGATCAAATTAGCTAGGTTGGAATTGCTTGAACTTAATATGTTGATGATGACATGCCTTTTGTCTCTCCTTCTCAAATCATTGGTGGTAACCCACAATGAAGTGATATTCCTCCAATTATAGTAACTAAGACAATCTTTCTTCAATTGCACCCACATCTGTCATCTTAGTGATTGTAGCTATTCTTAAGATAGGTACAATATATTCCATAAGCATCACAACCTCCTATCCATAAAATAATTGAAAGGGAGTCTATCACATAATATGTTTACATATGTGATAAGACCATAATAATGTAGGTATTTTTTTTATCCTAGTCATCACGACTCATAGTGAAAATCTTGGTAGGTGCATGTTTCGAAATCTTATTAAAAGATTCAATAGTTCCATTTTCCTATGGATGATATGGATGTGTATTCTTGTGCTGGATCTAAAATTACTCATTTAGTTCCTTAATCACTCTATTAACAAAGTGCGTACCCTGGTATCTGACTAGGATATTTGGACAACCAAACCTGGCTACCACATGATCAAAAAAAACCCACCAGCAGTCGTTGCAATACAATCTTTGACTGGTGTTGCTTCATCCCATCCAGTTTGATAATATGTCATGGAAATTACATACTGGGCACCTTTCCTTCTTCCTGGTGGATTAATAGGACACACACAATCAATATCCCACTTACCAAATTACTGCAAAGTTAGTTGTGATACCAATGGAATTTCCTCCTGTCGGGATGGTTTCCCTATCCATTGGAAAATGTCACAACTCTGATAGTAGTCAAGTGCATCTGAATCGAGTGTAGGACACCATAATCCTTCATGTAAAATTCTACGCAACATTTCTTTCCTTGCATAGTGACCCGCTACCACTTCAACATGAACTTTAGCTAACAATATTGGTCACTCATGTTCCAAAACATAGCGACATAGTATATCATATGGTCTCATCTTATATAATTGTCCAGCTATAAGCCGTGAATCTATTGCTTTTACAACCAATTACTTCTTCTGTGTTGTATTAAATCCTTTTGGTGCCCTTCCTATAGTCAATAAATGCATGATGTCTTCATAATAACCATCAACCATTTTCACTACGAATAGTTGTGCATCGTGAATATTATCATCTAAATTTGTGGGTTCTCCCTCATTTTCTAGCCTTGAGAGATGGTTGGGATATGTATTCAACCTGCCCATTTTTACAATAATTTCAAATTCAAACTCTTGGAATAGAAGAATCCATCGACAGATATTCCCCCCCAACATTGGCTTATTGACCGAGTACTTTAACGTAGAATGATCTATAAACATATTAAAATGACCACCCAATAAATAATGTTGAAATATTTGGAGTGCATATACCATAGAAAATCCCTCCGCTCGGTTGTTGTATAATTTCTCGTTGCAGTCGACAACTTTCTACTAACAATGCAATAGGGTGATCGACAAATCACTCACTTGGTTGTGCAAATAACTCTCCCAACACGACATATGATGCATTGACATGCACATGAAATTATTTTCACCAATCAGGAAATACCAAAATAGGTTCCAAAACCATTTTTTCTTTGAGCACATCAAGACTCTTTTGAAAGTCTCCATTCCATTGGAATTCGAGATATTTCTTTAACAACTTCTCCATTGGAGCTGTAATATCTGCATAACCTATGATAAACTTTTGATAGTAACCAGTATGACCCAACATGGTCCTCAATTGTTTAACTAACGAAGGTGGTGGTGGATCAATAATAACTGCAATCTTCATAAGGTCCATCATCATTCCTTCTCTGCATACTACATTACCTAACAAAATACAAAAGGAGCAAAAAAAATGTACTTCTTCAAATTTCAAGAAATTTGAAATTGTCTACAAAATTCAAGCATCATCCTAAGACTCTCAATATGGTCCTTAATCAACCCATATATTTTCCAGTCATCAAAGCATACTTCTAGGAATTTATTAATAAAATATTTAAAAGCATCTATCATTATCCTAGAAAAAATAGCAAGTGCATTCTTAAGCCCATATGGCATTACTGTGTACTAGAAACAACCCCACTCTATCACGAAAGTGGTCTTATATCGATCCTATTTTATGATCTTGATTTGATGATACCCAAAGAATCCATCAATAAATGAATATACCTCTTGTCCCCCTACACTATCGAAGGCCTCGACTATAAAAGGTGTAGGAAACAGATCATGAAGACAAGCATCGTTTGATTTCCTCAAGTCAACACAAATACGGACTTCACCAATTTTGTTATCTTGTACAACCATTGAGATAATACACTATGATTCTTCAACAAGATCAATAATCCCTGCATCCAACATTCTATCTAGCTCTTCCTTAACCTTCTCTTTGTATCTTGGATTAAATCTATATGGTCCCTTCTTGACAGGATTTGTATATGGTTTTAGGGAAATATTCATTTCACCCAAGTCTCCAACAATTCCTTTCATTTATGTAAAATTTGTTAGGAACGGGTATTGTAATTCATTCAATAAATCAATGATTTTCCCAATAGTCTCATCATCCATGTAATCCCTAAGACTTGGAAACTTTGGATTCTCAAGAGACCCAATATTCATTTTCTTTATTTTAAGGGGCTTCAAAATCTATTCAGATGATAGACCTATTTCCTTCAATGCTCTATTACCTATAGATTCAGGGATGTGAATGTCTCATGGATCATCATCTTCAGGTTCCCTAGATATATTGTAACACTCCATCAAGCTCTGAACTATCTCTTTCCATTGTGGTAGGCTTGACACCGAAATAGAAACATCCTAAGAAATATTGGCTTTAATAACTTGTAGGGTGACATCAATTGACGGGATTTCATCCACAAAGATAAAATTTGGTTTCAATCTATTAGACAATTAATCCCAATCTACAGTTCCCCATCATATTTCGACCAACGTATACCAATTTCTTGGCATCCTGTCCAAAATATGTATGAACAAATGTACCCATTCCCACTTGGGCACTGATCTCCATGTCACACAACAATTATTAAGATGGTTAATGGGACTCGTCAATCCATTATACTTATTACTAACATAAGGAATATTCTCACCAAACTATATTTCTAACAGCCTTCAACGCTGAGTCCATTCCAAGATGGACTGTTTATGGGAAACCCACCATCTTGCTAGTGTAGCTTTCAGGGCCACATCAAGAGCTAACACTTGTTGTGGTTACAGTACGTTATCTTCAAGTTGTGACAAAAATGTGTCCAAATTAAGTAATACTTCATATGTAGGAAGATCACATACCTCGGTACCCACCCATCTCAAGGATTTTGTGATTTTTGCGCATTTCGTCTCCCACATTTCATGCAACCAGTTCTGCGAATTTTCCAATGCTTCCCCTAAATCTGATAAACATGAACTAACACTCTGCCAACTTAATTTACCATTATTTTTAGAAGTGCATCTAAATAGAGTGTAGGACACCATGATCCTTCATGTAAAATTTTATGTGGCATTGCTTTCCCTGCATAGTGACCCCCTACCACTTCGACATGAGCTTTAGCTCAAAATATTGGTCACTTATGTTCCAAAACATAGCGATGTAGTATATCATATGGTCTCATATTATATAATTTTCCAGCAATAAGTTGTGAATCTGTTGCTTTTACAACCAATTACTTCTTCTACGTTGTTTTAAATCTTGTTGGCGCCCTTCCTATAGTCAATAAATGCACGATGTCTTCATAATAACCATCAACCATTTTCACTATGAATAGTTGTGCATCGTGAATATTATCATCTAAATTTGTGGGTTCTTCCTCATTTTCTAGCCTTGAGAGATGGTCGGGACCTGCATCCAACTTGCCTATTTTTACAACAATTTCAAAGCTGAACTCTTGGAATAGAAGAATCCATCGACAAATATTCCCCCCAACATTGGCTTATTGACCGAGTACTTTAAGGCAGAATGATCTGTAAACATCTTAAAATGACCACCCAATAAATAATGTCGAAATTTTTGGAGTGCATATACCATAGCAAATCCCTCCCGCTCGGTTGTCGTATAATTTCTCGTTGCAATCGACAACTTTCTACTAACAATGCAATAGGGTGATCGACAAAGCATTCACTTGGTTGTGCAAGTACTTCTCCCAACGCGACATGTGATCCATTGACATGCACATGAAATTCTTTTTTCCAATTAGGAAATACCAAAGTAGGTGCCAAAACCATTTTTTATTTGAGCACATCAAGAATCTTTTGACAGTCCCCATTCCATTGGAATTCGAGATATTTCTTTAACAACTTCTCCATTGGAGCTATATTATATGCATAACCTATGATAAACTTTTGATAGTAACTAGTATGACCCAATTTGGTCCTCAATTATTTAAATAACAAAGGTGGTGGTAGATCGATAATAATTTCAATCTTCACAAGGTCCATCAACATTCCTTCTCTGCAATATACATTACCTAACAAAATACAAAAGGAGCACAAAAATGCACTTCTTCAAATTTCAAGAAATTTGAAATTGTCTACAACATTCAAGCATGATCCTAAGACTCTCAATATGGTCCTTAATCAACCCATATAATGTCCAGTTATCAAAGAATACTTATAGGAATTTATTAATAAAATATTTAAAAGCAGCTACGATTATCCTAGAAAAAATAGCAAGTGCATTCTTAAGCCCAAATGGCATTACCGTGTACTGGAAACAACCCCACTCTATCACGAAAGTGGTATTATGTCGATCCTCTTTTGCAATCTTGATTTGATGATACCCAAAGAATCCATCAGTAAATGAATATACCTCTTGTCCCCCTACACTTTCGAAGGCCTCGACTGTAAAAGGTGTAGGAAACCTATCATGAAGACAAGCATCATTTGAATTCCTCAAGTTGACACAAATACGAACTTCACCAATTTTCTTATCTTGTACAACCATTGAGCTGATCCACTATGATTCTTCAATATGCTCAATAATCCATGCATCCAACATTCTGTCTAGCTCTTCCTTAACCTTCTCTATGTATCTTGGATTCAATCTATATGGTCCATGCTTGACAGGATTTGCATATGGTTTTAGGGGAATCTTCATTTCACCCAGGTCTCCAACAATTCCTTTCATTTATGTAAACTTTGTTAGGAATGGGTCTTTTAATTCATGCAATAAATCAATGATTTTCCCAATATTCTCACCATCCAAGTAATCCCTAATACTTGGAAAGTTTGGATTATTAGGAGACCCAATATTCACTTTCTTTATTTTAAGGGGCTTCAAAAACTATTCAGATGATAGACCTATGTCCTTCAATGCTCGATTACCTATAAATTATGGGATGTGAATGTCTCATGGATCATCATATTCAGTTTCCCTAGATATATTGTAACACTCCATCAGGCTATGAACTGTCTCTTTCCATTATGGTAGGTTTGACACCGAAATAGAAACATCCTAATAAATATTGGCTTTAATAACTTGTAGGGAGGCATCAATTGACAGGATTTCATCCACAAAGATAAAAGTGTGTTTCAATCTATTAGACAATTAATCCCAATCTATAGTTCCCCATCATAGTTGGACCAACGTATACCAATTTCTTGGCATCCGATCCAAAATATGTATGAACAAATGTACCCATTCCCACTTGGGCACCGATCTCCATGTCACACAACAATTATTAATATGGTTGATGGGACTCTTCAATCCATTATACTTGTTACTAACATAAGGAATATTCTCACCAAACTGGATTTCTAATAGCCTTCAATGCTGAGTCCATTCCGAGATGGACTATTTATGGGAAACCCACCATATGGCTAGTGTAGCTTTCAGGGCCACATCAAGAGCTAACACTCGTTGTGGTTCCAGTACCTTATCTTCAAGTTGTGAAAAAAATGTGTCCAAATTAATAAATACTTCATATGTAGATAGATAACATACCTCGGTACCCACCCATCTCAAGGATTTTGTGATTCTTGCGCATTTTCTCACCAAAATTTCATGCAACCGGTTCTGCCAATTTTCCAATACTTCCCCTGAATCTGATGAACATGAACTAACACTCTGCCAACTTAATTTACCATCAGTTTTAGGACTTATATAATCATTTATCACAGAGGATATATTGTAAATAATATCTAAATTCCCTTCATGATACTCACCTCTGACAGGTTCGACATAGTGTTGGCCTCCCAAAGGGTTGATTGCAACAGATGGCCACATATATGAGTCCTCAAATGATAATATCATCTTTTTAAAATCAATAATATTCTGGTTCTCAATAACCTAGTTTATCCCCACAAGTGCTGGATAAGGGTTCATATCACCAACGATCTCTATGACCTCAAAGTATGCATAGGTTCAAAGCCCTTCCACCTTGACAAGAACCTGTGGTAATCAACTGGCGGGAAGAAACTTCAACTGGTTAGATCATCTCATTTGAATAAGTGACCATACTAACTTGGGATTCCCCATCCTTTCCCATGTTTTTTTTGTCAAAATGTTGACATCTAACCCTAAGTCGAGAATAATAAAATCCATATCATAATCTCCTATTTGAACAGTCATGTGTAGTTCTTGACCAATCTTCAGTATTTTATGAAAATGATTGAAATTATTCTCTTATCGAATATCTCTCTCAAGTTCTTCTACTAGATATGATAGCTCTACTGGAGCATCCTCATTTTTAACAAATGCTAAACAACTTTTTGCAAAACTCTTCAGAATGCTTACCTATTCTGTTGACTTTTTTGGAATTGATCGATCAAAACTTGGTGGCATGTCCATGACTGGACCTTCGTCGAATATTGGAAGAACAACAGATGTCAAGGCATGATTCATATCCACAAAATCATTTCATGCATTGAGGAAGACCCATTTTTATTTCTAGACATCAAATGACACTTTATTTTGTGTTGCAGATCGTATTCTCATATTTTTCCATGGTTCTCCATTATCATCTCCAGTCACAGTACCTCCCCTGGTTAATACAAAAATAGTTGGTAGTTTATCTCAGGGATCAACTGAGATTTTTTGAACATTCTGATTTGCATTTGGGGTTTTTTTTTTATTCCCAGTGACCTTGGCCTTCCATTTAGAAATAATATGTGGGCATTCCTCGATAGTGTTATTGAACACTTTATAATATGAACACATCTATGTAGGACTTGTACAATATCTTGCATAGTGTTCTAGTTGTCTACAATTATAGCAAATGATCTGGACTCTTCCTCGACCAAATCCTCCTCCTTTTCCTTGACCTCTAAAATGATCGCCCCCTGGGTTGTGCCTGGGTTGAGGGAACTACGTATGTGATCCCTCATATTTCATTTTCTCATTATTCTTCATTAAATAGGTATCCATTGTCTTTTCCTATAGCAACTAGTATTCCCTACGATCCTTTTCATCATGGCCCATTTGTTGAAAGAACTTGCAATAAAGACCAGAGGGTGCACTTACTATCTTTTGTAAATACAAACATTCTTCCGAATGGTGTCCCCTAGTTTGACAAAATATACACCATGGAATCCCTTGTGAACTTAATGGATTTGGATCACCCAAAGCAAGGTAATCCAGAAAGGTTGGGCATGAATCCTTATGATGGCCTTATGTTTTACACCTCGTGCACCAGATATATTCATGAATCTCCTTTCTCTTCTTGATATCTTGGATCTGCAACAAAATATTAGCTTATTGGAATTGGATTTGTGTCATTCCCTCACCAGTTTCTCCGACTAGCGATGCTTCTAATTTCATTGAAATCTCTACAGCTTCTATCTAGGACAATATCTTCTGTTGCATGAAGTGAACACAAATATGGGGTAATAGAACAACAATAAACCACTCATTATGTTGAGCATCAGACATGATTCATATTTATGCAGGAATGCAACAGAATACACAAATAACCATAGAAACAAATATGCTGCGGAAATAACACTTCATTTCATCAATCAATAACCGAAACTTGTTTACATACAGAATGGAAATAAACTAGCTAGAGTGCTGGTAGCTTATCTTTGAGAAGAGATGTGGCGGATACATGCCTTTGAACTCTGTGTTACAATGAGGCTCGAAGGCCTATATATTATTGAGAAACAATGGAAACCCTACACATCCAAAAACCTAACCCTAGGAGGTGAAATGCCTTAATGTGGGCCCCGTTGGGTAACTTGGTACATCAAGTTCCCGGGGTCGTAACTTTAGCATACTACCTCCGTTTGACATGCATGATATATTGTTAGAAATATATTTTTAAGGAATACATCCATAAACATCAAATATCAAGTTCAGAATGGACTCATATTTTCTTGACCATTCGATGCCAAAAAAAACGTCGTTTAGGGCCTCAAAACAGCTCCGAAAGTTTAAGGAAACTAGAAAACTGAAAGAAACAATGGTGGGGGTCCAAGAGGAACAGGTGGGTGGCCACCAATATCCTCCTGGATCATTCCTCCCCCCTTAGGAAGCAATGGTCCCCATTGCGTTGAGTTCCTCCATGAGATGAGGAAACTTCTGTTGAACTTGGTCCCTGGTGAGCCACTTTCCCTGGTGAAGGAGTAGGCCTACTTTGACAACTCAATATAGCTGGATCTTCTGCTGGCGGGTGTTCTTAATCTATGTGTCCATAATCCGATCAGCGGTGGCTTGGTCCATGTAGTCGGGGTTTAACTTTGTTGGTGTGAGTTGTTTTTCCACGTCTGATGTGTCCAGTAGAGGTGGAAAGTAGGGCCGAAGGCAGTCCACATTGAACATTGGGTGCAGACCAAGGAATGGTGGAATACTAAGCTCAAAGGCACTATCCCCGATAGCCTTAGTGATGGTGTATGGCCCATATCGCAGTGGGTGAAGCTTGCGATGGGGTCCAACGAGGCGCTCCTTCTGCAAATGTAGCCACACTTTGTTTCCCACCTGGAAGTTGTGTTGAACCCAATGCTGATCATGTCGCTGCTTGTACTTAGCATTGGATCTGTCCAATATGTCATGAACCTATTGGTGAATGTGTTAAATGCGCTCAATGAAGTTGTTTTCCTTGGAGACTTCAGACTGGATATGAGATGAATCATCCTGAGTAGCTGCAAATGGCATGGCTACGTCAATGGGACATAGTGGTTGGAATCCCAAGCCCACCTGAAAGGGGTTGTAGTTGGTTGAGCTATGGAAGGCCCGGTCATAGCTGTGTTGTACATAGGGGAGGCTCTCATCCCATGTGTGTGGATGATTTGAGTTGTACATGCGCAAAATGTGTACGATCATTCTGTTGACGACCTCTATCTGGCCATCAGTCTGGAGATGGAAAGCTGTGAAATTTGTGAGCTTAGTGTCTAGCATTGACCATAGGCTGGACCAAAATGTACTAAGGAACCTGTTGTCCCAGTTTGAGATTATAGACTATGGAATCCCAAAGTGTACCCACACTCATTCAAAGAAGAGTTTAGCAGTGGCTTCTGCTATGATATTCTTCTTGCAGGCCGCCATTATGGCCATCTTTGAGAATCGGTCAACGACCACAAACACACAGTCATTGTTGTGCTTAGTAGAAGGAAGGCCTGACATGTAATCCATGGAGATGGATTCCCAAGGTCGACTAGGGGAAGGAAATGGAGTATAGAGGCCTTGCTTCTTGATGGATGGTTTGGCAATGGCGCAGGCAGTGCAGGATCGGATGTACTTCCCGACGTCCTGTTGAAGGTTAGGCCAATAGAAATACTTATGCAGTACTGCCACTATTTTCTCGACCCCAAAATTCCCAGCGACCCGACTGTAGTGTGCTTCCCAAATCATCTTGGCATGCTCTCTTGAAGGAACACAAAGGTGTCCCATGTGACACAGTAGTACATCTTGGAGGTGAAATTTTGGAACTTGGTTTCCCTCCAAGAGCATCTGGTATGTGTAGCTGAATTCTGGATCGCTCTTGTAGATAAGTGGCCAATCAAAAGTCTTGTTCCCACAAGAGTTGAGCACGGTCATTACCGCCACGATCGGTGGTCGACTGAGGCAGTCTGCAACATTATTGGTGCTTCCCTTCTTGTACTTGATGTTCAAATGAAACTGTTGTAGATATGTGGACCACTTCTGATGGTGATCATTATGTAACTTACCTTGTGTCTACATGAACTGCAGGGGTCGGTGGTCTGTGTGGATGATTGTTTCCTTCCCCAAAATGTAATGCTTCCATTGTCAGCAAGATTGTACAATGGAATACATCTCTTTGTCATAAGTGGGATATTTGCGGACAGTGTCTCACTGTGATACGCCACTGGATTTCCTTGTTGAGTAAGGACTTCCCCAATAGCATAGTTAGAGGCATCTGTCTCGATCTCAAATGGTTGTTGCAAGTCTAGTAATGTGATCACCGGGGCACAACATAGGTGATGTTTCAATTTTACAAACGCCTTCTGTTGAGTTTTCGGCCAAAAGAATTTTTCTTTTGCTCCTCCCTTGGTGACTTGACTCAAGGGCCAAGTGATATGAGATAATCCCAACACAAACCTGTGGTAGAAATTAGCAAGGCCAAGAAAGCTGTGAAGCTCTGTTAGAGTAGTTGGGGCTGGCCAATCCCAAATGACTTGGATCTTGTTTGGATCCACATGTATCCCACAGTCATCAATACCGTATCCCAGATACTGAACCTAGGTCATGCCAAAAGTGCACTTGTCCAAATTAGCACACAACTTGTGTTGCTGCAATGTTTGGAGGACCTGTCGAATGTGGTGGAGGTGCTCTTCCCAAGTCTGGCTGAAGATCAGGATGTCATCCAAGTACACTAATACAAATGAGTTGGTGAATGGCCGCAAGATGTCTTCCATCAGTATCATGAAGGTTGCAAGGGCATTCGTTAGCCCAAAAGGCATGACCAACCATTCAAAAATGCCCTCCTTGGCTTTGAAGGTAGTCTTCCACACATCGGTCGGTTCAATCGGTACCTGGTGATACTCAGACTTTAAGTCGATATTGCTAAAATATTTCGCCCCTTTAAGCTGGTCCAAGAGGTCATCAATCCATGGGATTGAGTACCTATTCCGGACAGTGATCTTGTTCAGTGCCCGATAGTCAATACAGAGTCTCCAAGTCCCATCCTTCTTCTGTACCAACATGATCGAGCTCCCACAGAGCGATGAACTTGGCCGAATGTGACCCTTCTATAGCAGCTCCTGAATTTGCCTCTTTATTTCATTGTTCTCCAGAATAGAATGGCGATAGATCGGTCCATTGGGTAGCAGCGCACCTGGGGTCAGATCGATGGGGTGCTTGACCTGACAATGGAGAGGCACCCCGGTGGGTGAGGTGAATATGTCTCGGTACTCCTCCATGACCTTGTCCATTTGTTGTTGTCGTGTGGAGGGGCCCTATCTAGAGGTTGTGGAAATGATCTTCTTCTTTCCCTAAGGGCGGATCATCAAGAAAACAAACTTCCTAGTTTTGGAAATGAGCTTATTGCATTGTTTTGTAGTAACCAAAGAGATAGCGACAGGGGGTGGTACCTTTGGTATTCTGTAGAAATTATCTCCCAATGTAATAATAAAAATGTGAGGCCAGGACTCATACACAACATGTCGCTTCCATAAGTATGGTTGACCTAATAATACATCACAAACATCAAGAGGAGCAATATCACATAATACCTCATCAGTGAACGGCTTGATGCTGTAGGGAAGTCGACACTACTGGCTGACGTGGAGATCTCGTCCTTGGTGAAGCCACCCGATGGCGTATGAATGTGGGTGTGTTGTGGTCGACAAACCCAACCAATTCACGACCTCTGCTGAAATCAGGTTCTTTTGTCTCCCACTATCAACAATGAACTGTAGTGGGGAACCCTCTACGCACATCTTGAAGTGGAAAAGATGCTCCTCCTCCTCTGAATCTTCTGGTTCTTCCTTTTGGATCTTCATGGTGGCAATGGTGGCATTGGGCTCTGTATCGATAATCTTATTCCCTCTGTCATTCCCCTTCTCGGGTTCTGATTCAGTGTCAGAGTATGCATCTAATTCAGAAGCCTTTATCTCGGCCACTAGTGACTGCTTAGCTCGACACTCACTTCTGTTGTGAGTGGGGCTCTTATGGAACTCGCACCACTTTCCCGCTTCCTTCTTTGGCTTTGCAGTGTTGCTCTTTGCTTACGGATTTGGCAAGTTTTCTTGAGTTTCCATGCCTTGGTTGTGCCCTTGGTTCTGCGGTTTGGGTGCACCTTTCCCTTGCTTCTGATTCGCAGATCCAAAGTCTCGCTTTTTCTGTTTGAATTTTTGCTCAATTTTGGAAGCGTACTGATATGCCGTACCAAGTGAGGAGATGTCGAGGAACTCCATTTCCTCCTAAATGTATCTGTGCAGACAACTGTAGTACTTTAGCACCAAATGTTTCTCTGAATCTTTGATACCCAACTTGGTGCGCAAGGTATGGAACAGATTCGTCAGCTCATGCACATCTTGATCTCTTTGCTGCTGCAGCGTAGTCCATTGGATGTACTTGTCCTCATAGCTCCCCACCAGATAATATTGTCCCTTTATGGAATCTTGAAAAGAATTCCAAGTGGGTATGGCCGAGAACAAAGAGGTTTCCTCCTCATCCTTTCTCTCACAGTAGGTTTCCCACTAGTCCTTGACATGGGGGGTGGCTTTGAGTAGAGAAAAAGTAATCTTTTCCCGGTCAGAAAAGTCATGAACCGAGAAATATCCTTCTAATAGATTCAACCATTTATCTACGGTGTCTGCATCTATTCAACCATCAAATATGGGAATGTCTAAGTTTACTTGTACCTTAAAAGCGGTTGCACCTCCAAAGTGGCTGCTAGATGCAGATGCGCCGCCAATGGGAAGTCGTTGAAGGATTTGGGCGAAGTTATCCATCATCGCATTCCTTTGTTTTTCAAGGGCCTCCTTGAGCAACATTTTGATAGGATCTTCTGCACCCTCGTCTTTCTTTTTGTCCCCCATGGGTGGCCGTCGGGATTTGCGAGGTTGATCTTGCAAAGGTTCAACCAGATCGAGCCCTAACTCTTTATACCCCGCCCTCGTTGGGGACATGCAAAGAAGGATTGAGAAAGAGCATATTGCTCTGATACCACTGATCTGGATTTATGCAAGAATGCAACAAAATACACAAATAACCATAGAAACAAATATGTAGTGGAAATAACACTTCATTTCATCAATCAATAACTAAAACGTGTTTACATACAGAATGGAAATAAACTAGCTAGAGTGCTGGTAGCTTATCTTTGAGAAGAGATATGGCGGATACATGCCTCTGAACTCTATGTTACAATGAGGCTCAAAGGCCTATATATTATTGAGAAACAATGGAAACCCTACACATCCAAAAACCTAACCCTAGGAGGTGAAACTCCTTAATGTGGGCCCTTTTGGGTAACTTGGTACATCAAGTTCCCGGGGTCGTAACTTTAGCATACTACCTTTGTTTGACGAGCATGATATATCGTTAGAAATATATGTTTAAGGACTACATCTGTAAATGGAAAATATTAAGTCTGGAATGAAGCCATATTTTCCCGACCATTCGATGCGAAAAAAACGTCGTTTAGGGCCTCAAAACGGCTCCGAAAGTTTAGGACCCGAAAACTGCCAAAAATAGTAAATTGTGCTACAATTAAGGAAACTGGAAAACTGAAAGAAACAATGGTGGGGGTCCAAGAGGAATAGGTGGGTGGCCACCAATATCCTCCTGGATCAAGACATTTGAAAACTTACCTTATCCATTAGGGTCTTGAATCTCTAGTCAAAATCCCAAACATATTCGCCCGGTGACTGCTTAGTCTCCTTCAACTCTGTAATACACTGTGACTCAGATTTAGGCTTCTTAAATTCATCGATTAACCTAGTTTGGATCTTATCTAATGAATTTTGAGGGGTTCCCATAGGAACCACATATAACTTGATATACCAACCAAGAGCATGACCCCTAAAGGTCATGATCATATGAGCCCTTTTTACCGCCTCATCTTGGACCTATCGCATAGTCCAAACGCATTCACACAAACACCAGTGTTTCTCAGGGTCTTCCAACCCATTTCCATTAAATATAAGAAACTTCACATTTTCCCGAACCATTTTATGCCTTTGGGGTATTGATGAAACCCAATTAGATGGACCACTAGTAGAAACATTTTGACCACTATCTTGACTATTTCTATTACTCTAATTTGACAAAAGACACTTTAATGCACTTTTAGGTCTTACCTCTGATAGCGGAAATGTAGGCAGAGTCGTAGGTATCTCGTAGTATTGGGTTTGGTACAAATACGACACATCTTCCTCATTTTCATAAATAAGTGGATAGTCCTCGTCAAGCTGTGGAACCAATTCATACTCCCCTCTTTTGGTCGCACTACAATTCTCTCTCCTTGTCGTAGTCCTTCTCCTCTTATTCGATCGAAATCTTCTCCCACTCCATAGGCGACCACCCTCTTCATCAGTCTCACTACCAACTTGGAACATTTTATCTCACTCTTCCCATATTCTCCAGAACTTCTTTCTGACACTACCCATGTTCTCCGCAAACAATGGTTTACTCGTAAGAATCCATCCGCATAATTCCTTTTTTCACATATTAACATTTTAATCCATAGTTTTAAGGGCTTCAGGTATCTGCCTCTGGGAGCTCAAAAAATATCTCTCTCATCCTCACTGAATGACTTAATAGCATCCACGATTATCTCAGTAATATACCCTTCTATAATGTTGGCAATCTAGAAATCAACAACCCTAGAGAATGTGTTATTAACAATCTCCAGTCATTGGATTAGTTGAGGCGTCTAACCCCTAGGTTTACCTCCTTGAAATTTTTTCTTCTGAAGTGCTCATCTTACCAACATTTCATACAATATAACATGGAATTCACTAAAGAAAATCTCATGGATATATGAGTGAACATACATTTGTAACCATTCCCTTGGATTCATTTGTGACCCCCTATTTTCTTCTTGTGCAAATTCCTAAGCCTTATGTTTTATCCAATCCTGAATCTCAAGCTTCATTGGGTGCGAAAACATATCCCCTTAACAACAATCTTGGTCTTGACAATGGAACCATTTGTTGGCTTGTATTCAATTGTCCCAAGTTCAACATCTGATCTGACCAATAAAACCCAAAGGTACCGACCTAACAGGGCTAAACCCCATCAGCAACACCTGTAACGCAAGTGAAGTATCACCTAAGATACCTATAGGAGTTGAATGAATCAAGTTTAAGTAGTGTTAAAGGGGATCTCTTCATGCTAAACATTGACAAACAAGTCATCAACACATAACTATCACAATAGAGTAATACAACCCATGCACAAACTCAAAACATATTCATAAAATCCATTAGAACCTTGTTGATTCAATTACTTATTCAGAATTTTGCATATTATCATAAATCACAACCATACACAAAGCAAAATATTGACATAATTATCATGAACCATTCGACATAGAAAGTTTAACGTGAAAACCCATATGGGAAAAACCACAAAAGCGTTCATTAATTAGCAAGAGTCGGATCCTGAACACTTTGGTCTGTGCACACATCTTGCAGAAATTTATCTACAATATCCATTCCATCCAGTCTGTGCACACAACTTACGAATCGACAATAAACTCTCTACTCATTTTCATCTTTTTCATATAATGCACAACAATCTAACAACATTACAGACTCTTTCTTTCACCCAAAACCTTATTTTCACCAAAGAAAACCAAACTGAATAGAATAGAACCCCCAAAAATCCCAACGTTTTATATTTTTATAGGATCTACTACCAGAATTTACATACCACACCCACTACCCGAAAGTGGAAAACCCTTCTAACTAACTCACCGACTTTACCATCGAACTTTTTCAACACAATTACTTTTCCCCCAAAACCACCAAAAATGTTGGAGTTGGCCGTTCCAATACTTGCTCCGTTACAACCCTCATGTTCACACTGCGACCAGGTTTCCCAACTTAGAAAAAAGACTTAATCAACTTACCTAGTACCAAAAAATGGTACTTGGAATATTAACTTAACTTTTCCCTCCAACTTTGGCTTGCGCTTGGCAAGGTTCTCATCCTAAAGATATAAAGTGAAGGGGTTGGCGTTCAAGTGATGGGACAAAACAAGTCAATGGTGGAGAGATGCTAACGCATTCTAATTTTTGAAAGGAACCAAGGACTACATATCCATTTTCCAAAGGCCAACAAAACATGGGAACCAAATATTTGATATGATGCTTTGCATACCCTTCCATTTATGAAAAGCCAATGTTTACTTCAATAGATTGTGAATTTGAGATCACCAATTGGTCTTGATTTTGAAAATGTTTTTTTTATCTTCTTGTTTTATATATATATATATATATATATATGCCAATTTCTTGTTGTAATGTGGTGTATAAGATAATTGCAAAAATAATAGAGCAGTGTCTTAAGCCAATTTTAAGTGAAAAAATTACAAAGGAGCAGTTTGTATTTCTTTTTAATCGCCAAATCCATGATGCAGTGTCTCTAACAAAGGAGGATATCCACACCATCATTAGAAGTAAGAGTAAAGCCTTTGCACTAAAGTTAGACCTTTCAAAGGCTTATGACAGGGTTAGTTGGACAGTCCTTAGACTACTGATGATTCAGATCGGTATGGCTGTAGAAACAACCAATTGGATAATGGGGTGTGTCCAATTGGCATCCTTTGCAATTCTTATTAATGGCTCCCCATCCATTTTTTTCTAGGTCTAC
>LPNX010991309.1:12404-42777 GCA_001517045.1 Pseudotsuga menziesii | reverse complement strand
CCTATGGTTTTTTCTTAAACCTAATGCTCATTCATTTAAGAATTGGATGTGGTTATACAAAAAAATTGAAGGCAGAATTGGGTGTTGGACCAACAAGTTCTTGTCAAGGAGAGGAAGACTGGTTTTACTGAAGGAAGTCTTGTACAGTATACCTGTATACTGGGCCACAATAGCATATACCCCAAAAGTCATACTGCAGAAACTAAGGAAAAAAATCTTCTCCTTTTTATGGTCAGCAGGTAAATAGTTGGAAGGAATTTCTTTTTCCAAATGGAAAATGTTGGCTAATCTTAAGGAACTCGATGGATGGGGAATAAAGAACCCATTTCTATTTAGCCAATATTTGGCTGCAAAAAATTTACGGTGCTTAATAAAGAATCTTGATTCCTACTGGGGGAAGGTCTTGGTTTCGAAATACTGCCCTAATGGCTCCATCCAAGAATGGATAAGAAAACCACATAAAACATTCAAGAATGGATCTATTGGCTAGAAGGATGTGGTACTAGTGTTTCCTCAAGTAGGAAACTGGATTGCTTGGTCTGAAGGAAATGAGAAAGAAGTTCGGATAGGGGAAGATCCAATGGTAGGAGCAGGGGAAAGATACAAACTTTTAGGTTCCCTGATTGTAAAACTCAGAAGCTCAGGGATCTCGAATCCAAGTGAGGCATGTTCCCACAGACTACAAAAGGAAACCCTATGGAAGAATTTTGAGGATCTAGGACTAGATGAGGGACTTAAGGAAGAATGGAATGAGTTTGTCTCCCTATTACAGTCTTGCTTTATTCATCTTGAAGATGATGCAAAAGATAATCTCGTCTGTACCAAAAACCCTGCTTCAGGGGATTTTACGACTAAATTAAGCTATAAGAGTTGGGCATTAGAGCATTACCAAGGAGAGAAAATGGATTGGTGGAAACAAGTGTGGAAGAGTGAAGGGAATTTTAAGGCTAAAATAACTCTCTGGTTGGCGCTAAGCAACACGTTCTTAACTTGGGAAAATCTAAAAAAGAGAGGTTGGCATGGTCCAAACTGGTGTGTTTTAAATGCCACTAAGATGAGGAAGTTGGATCTCATTTGTTTTCTCTATGTTCTTATGCAGAAACAGTGTGGAAGCTTGCAGAGAGCTAAAATTTAAAGGGACACATGGGGCGGTCTCTATTGAACAAAAGTCCTCTGCATGGTGGTCAGATAAATCAGTACGTCTCTTCAGTGCACTTCCTTCCTTTTTTTATTATGGAATCTGGTGGGCTCGAAATGCACAAATCTTCAATAATAAATTGACTCATCATTAAGTAACGATGGCCCTTGTGGTGCAGTGGACCTGGGATCACAAATCAAAGGAGAAAGAGCCCAAAAAAAGGATATTGGTACCTCTATAAATAAATAAAGCAGTTCCCTGGGCATTCTTTGACGGAGCAAGTCAAGGAGATCCTCCCCTGGGAGGTCCAGGAGGATTGTTATGCTTCTCAGATAAATACAAGGTTCAAGTAAGGTATTCTCCTAGGCACTATACGAACAACAAAGAAGAACTAGCAACTCTTCATGCAATCCTAGAGCTGGCTATAAACAAAAACATCTCTCATTTACAGGTATTTGGGGACTCAAAGATGGTGGTTGATTGGGTCAATAAGAAGATCCTGATAAATGCTCCTCATCTTCAACAACTTTTGAGAGAAATAAGAAGGCTTTTGGATCTCTTCTCAGGCCTTAGCATAACACATGTTTACAAAGAATTAAACATGGAGGAAGATAGTCTATCCAAACTTGCTGTGCTCTTAGCTCTAGGCCATCTGGAGACAGAAGAAATAAAAAAAGATTAGAAGAATTCACATGAAAGTAAAAAGGAGTGTTTTTAGGGAATCTTTTTGTGTAATATGAAACATGCAGCCATAACAGGCAATAGGATGTATAGAGTGGATACTCGAATTGTATACAGTGTAAGAATTTTTTTGCCAAAGATGTTATCCCTTGTATCAATTTTGATGTAATGAAAGTTCACCTAGAACACTTCATGATCACTCTTTATTTAGAGTAATGGATGTTTTCCTATTAAAATATATATATTCCTAAAACCTTCGTTAATAGTACTACATATGCTTATCTATACATTTATACTCTTCTATTTTTTATTATTAAAAATTAACTTGCTCGGAGTTTATTAGGTCATCTGTATAGATCCATAAGAAGTTGGCAAATGAATGACATTTACTTTATGCAGTGGCAAAATAATCCAAAGCCTATCACTTGTGATTGAGAAATTAAAATTTTCTTTAACCTATTGCTGTAAAGAAGACATGAAAATCTCAAAATAGCGTTCCCCTAGAGATGAAAAATTCTCCGGAAAATTTACTGTATTTACGCAACATGAAAATCTCAAAATAGCGTTCCCGTAGAGATGAAAAATTCTCCGGAAAATTTACTGTATTTACGCTTTCCTAGATCTTCTACGAACTTCTCTGGAAAATTTATTTTCCTGTATATACGCTTTCCTAGATCTTCTACGAACCGTGTATGTATGTGGAGTCGTGGTTCTTTTTTATCATCTAGAGAAAATGTCTCAGTCGCATTCATGGTTCTCGCTGATCAACGCCGTGTTGCTCAAAATAATCAGAGATACGAAGTCAAATATATATTTACGGAGACGACGGGCCATATTACAAATTTACAATGACTCATTGACTTTTCACCTTCTCACGACCTCACATTTCTTCTAGCCGGGATGTGACTTATGACTTTTCTTGGCCGAAGTAACACAGAACTTGATGTGAAATAAGAGGTGAATTGAATCTATGTTGGATGAACTGCATTTGCAATCTCCAGGATAGATTGAATTTGTATGGCCTTCGCCTACCTATTATTTCATGTTATAATTTCATTTGTGCTCTGTGTTGCACCAGGGACATCTTCCTCCGTTGGTGAAACCAAGGAAAAGGTTTGGGTCATGGTAAGTTAACGCACTTCTTCATTTTATTGGGTCGTGGGGAAGGAGATGGGCATGGGTCGAAGGAATTAGTTTTACTTGTCTCCTCTACTCAGCTTGAAACTCCTGTTTGGAAGCCTGGGAATAACACATACCTGTTTTCTCCCAACGAGACATTTGTTGCTGGCTTCTATAATGTTTCTTCAAATAATTATGCTTTTTCTGTCTGGTATGCCAACGATCCTCACAGAACCCTGGCGGGGATGGTTAATAGAGACCCTCTTGTAGGAGACAATTCTTCCTTGACCCTAAAGAATGGGACTCTCACTATATATGACTCTGATGCCCGAGTAGTATGGCGCCAGATGATCCCCACTTCAAAGCTGCAAGCCGGTGCTGTAATGGACATGGTTTTGCTGGAATCGGGGAATTTTGTTTTCAATACAAGCAACCAGTCGAACTATGTTTGGCAGAGCTTCGAATTTCCTACGTTTACTCTTCTTCCAACACAGAATTTCTCGGTCTCGAAGAACAATACATTGGTCTCCATGAGAAATGATAGCACCTACACCTCAGGACTCTATATCTTCTCTGCTGCTTCTCAGTCCAACACCAAAATGACCTCCTTGTATTATAAAAGGAGCGAATTAGCACCATCCGATCAACTTGATTTGTATTGGGCTTGGACAGCTAATAACCAACCAGTTAGTCTTGGCGTTGATGGGCATCTAAGTTTAGATGATGATGGAAATCTTATAACTCCAAGCAACTCAAATAGTTTGAAGGCATTAGACAGTGGGGAGATACCCAAGCCCTTAAGAATATTAAATTTAGACCATGATGGAAATCTCCAAATTTATAGTTGGAAGGGCGACTCATCTTCCTCTTGGGAGGTAGTGTGGGAAGCAGTACAAGAGCGTTGTAAAATTCACGGCACTTGTGGAGACAACGCTATCTACAAGACCCCCGATTTAAACGACAGTACACCAGAATGCCAATGTCCACCCAGTTTCCATCCAGATGTTAGTACAGATCCTCCCAGCTGCCAGATAAATATTCAGTTTTCACAGCCTTTATGCAGTTCTAATTATCAGAGTATCGATTATCATTTTATCCATTTGGATTACGTTAATTTCACTGGAGAAGGCCGGATTCAGACAAACAGTAATTTTGTGAGACTGGAAGAATGCAGGTCGGCTTGTTTGAACATCTTCACATGTCCGGGTTTTTTAGCGAAATTGGACGGCAGCGGATACTGTTTCCACTATTTCAGTAGATCACTAAACGGATATTGGTCTCCAGACTCACAAGGTTTGTGCACGTACTTGAAGCTGTCTCGAGCAGAAACAAACGTGTCAAATCCATACTTCGGTATGCTCTCTGTGGCCGAAAATGTGTGCGAGGCTTCCTGGAGTCTGTCGTTTCCTCCAAACAATTCCGATCATACAAAGCATAATCTTATCATAATTTTCTCCATATTTGGCATCGAGCTTTTCTGCGGAGTTTTGGCTTTCTGGGCATTTCTGAGGCAGCATGCCAAATATAGAGACATAACAGGAATTTTCAGCTTAGATATTTTACTTAATATTTCAGGAGGGGAGCCAAAGAGATTCGCATATGCAGAGATGAAAGATGCAACTAATAATTTCAGAGATGAAGTGGGCAGAGGAGGATTCGGGACAGTGTACAAAGGTGTTCTGCTTGATCAGAGACAAATTGCAGTGAAGAAACTTAAGGGTGTATCTCAAGGCGAAGGGCAATTCTGGGCAGAGGTGACAATTATAGGGAGAATCCATCTTCTGAACCTTGTTCGTATGTGGGGTTTCTGCACAGAAGGTAAACACAGACTGCTTGTGTACGAGTACATACCCAATGGATCATTAGAGAAACATTTGTTCAATAACCCTCGGGGAAACACAGTTGGGTTGGAGTGGAGCACACGATATCGAATAGCGATGGGGGTAGTGAGATCCATAGCGTACCTACATGAAGAGTGCTTGGAATGGGTTCTCCATCATGATATAAAACCGGAGAACATATTGCTGGACAAGAGCTTTTGTCCGAAGATCTCTGACTTTGGGCTGGAAAAACTGGTGGATAGAGAGCACAGTCCGAACGTGTCAAACATCGAAGGGACTCTTAGATATCTAGCACCAGAGTACTGGATGCAAAAGAATGAACCTATTACTGCAAAAGTAGATGTATACAGTTTTGGGATTGTGGTTCTGCAGATTGTAAGCGGAAGGAAGAATCTATGGTCCAATCAATCACGTGTGGAGGGTGATGAATGGTTCTTTCCAATGAAGGCTTTTGAGTGGGTGGTTTTAGAGAGGAATGTGGAGGCGGTCGTTGACAAAAGCATTGTGAATGGAGTAAGAGATGATCGGCTTCAGATGGAGGGGATTGAGAGAATGGTGAAGACAGCTTTTTGGTGTATTCAGAGCCGACCAGATGAGAGGCCTTCCATGGGAAAGGTCACTAAAATGCTGCAAGGAACCCTCAAAGTTCCCCACCCTCCTAAGCCCGATTTCTTCAACTTCTTCCACGCCGATAGCAGCGTGTATGCAGATCACATGCAAGAGTTGGATCCTTCTTTGCAGGAAGTTACAGGTACAGAGAAACTAGAAGATGATGATATATAAGGATTCCCTATCGATCTAAACCGTAAACTGTATATTGTTTGTTTATTTTTATTATTCCTCGTCTAGGTATGATTTGGGCTATTTGGCTATGTTCATGGATTTAGTAAATAATAAACTAGTATAACTGCTTGATTTGATTTTGTTGGAGAAATATAATTACTCGCAGATCAGTACGTAACTTCCAGCCAACTTTGTCTTCCAGACGACTTTGTCACAGGCCATACAAGTCAAGATCTTGTCTGTCAGTCTGACAAGAAGGAAAATTCCATGAGTAGGCAACATAGTCCAGTCGAATTTATTTCTGAAGCTAAGTTGTTAGATAGATAGTAATTACAATCTTTAATGGCAAGTCATTCAGCCCATGCTGAAGCAATTTTCAGATCCTATAGATAGAAGAAGTAATTTGTAAATCAGTTTACACAGGAACACACAGACAGTTACACAGAGACAGACACAGTTTGTAATGGACAAGTTTGTATTACTTTGTATTTCAACATAGTTAATATATGAAATAGTTTGTGGTTGAATGTATGATTATTTGGTCGCATATATTTCCATATTTACTTCTGTAAATGTCTTTTACAATTACTGATAAGTAAAAGAACAAGAACCCATAAAAATCTCATCGAAAGTTCTAGGTTTTACGGCACATTGGTCGACTCAAGTCTTCCTACATATTTGGGCATATGTTTCTCATAAGTTATTTATATTTGTAAATGTGTCTATTTTACTTCATATTACTCACAGGTGAAAAGTATTTGTAATTTCTTAAGTCTTTAGACTAAGAAACATATTCTGCAGATTTGGACCAAAGTGAGCCGACTAGAGTGAGCTGACTTGAGTGGTCGGTTGGTCAGCCGACTAAAGCAACCGACTTGGTCGAAGAACCGACTTGGTCGGAGTAAAAGTAGTCGAAGTAAAATCGGTCGGACAAGTAAGTCGAAGTAAAACTGGTCGGACAAGTAAGTCGGAGTAATTTTGGTCGAGTGTAGGACCGACTAAAATTTGTAAACTTGTCTAGTCGGACATAGACAAGTTTCACCCGACTGGTGAAAAAGTAAAGTATTCGGTGTGAAAAGTAAAAGTGAAAAATTTGAATATGGACTGAGCCCTAAACCCAAGTTTATTCGGCTCGGTTTTGGCTATCTGGTATCAAAGCAAGGTTATATCAGAGCAAGGTTTATATCAGTCCAAGATTTGAAATCTTGTCTTAAAAAGTGGAAATTAATTTTCTGAGGAAAGTTAATTAAAAAAAAATTAAAATGGCTTCCACTTCTAGTTCATTACAACCTCTAAGTTTTACAGGAAAGAATTATGAATATTGGTCTTTAACAATGAAGGCTTTATTCAGAGGTCAAGATGTCTGGGAGATAGTCCAGCATGGTTATGCAGAACCAGCAGACATGGCTACATATAACAATCTCACACAGACTAAGAAAGATGTCTTAAGAGAACATAGGACGAAAGATGGAAAAGCTCTATTTTTCATACATCAAGCTATGCATGAGAGCATACTCCCAAGAATAGCAACAAAGATGAATGCCAAGGAAGCATGGGATACATTGGATACCACCTATCAAGGTTTGGATAAGGTAAAGACATCCAAGCTGCAGATTCTGAGAAAAGATTTTGAATCTCTGTGCATGAAAGATTCAGAGAATGTAGACACATTCTACACCAAAGTTGTTGGGTTGATAAACCAACTAAAATCTCATGGAGAACCCATATCAGACCAAAGGGTTGTTGAAAAAATTCTCAGAAGTCTTCCCCCAAGATTTGAAAATTTGGTTATGACCTTAGAGGAACACACAGACATGTCAACGTTTAGCATTGATGAGCTGCAGGCTTCACTCATCAATCATGAACACAGAATCAACAGATCACAGACATCTTTGGAAGGTGCATTTGCAGCACAGTCATCCATAATTCATGGTAGAGGCAGGGGGAGAAACAAATTCAGAGGCAGAGGAAGAAGTTATTCAAGAGGAGGACGAGGCAGAAGTCCTGCAAATGTCGATGGCAGAGGAGATAACCAGAACCCAAGTCAGCCAAGTGGCCAGAGGTTTGATAAATAAAAAATTCAATGTCATTATTGTAAGAAGTTTGTTCATTATGCATATGAATGCAGGAAGAAACAATATGACCAAGGAAGGCAAAGCCCAAGTCAGCCGACCAGCACCAACACTTCGACAAGTGCAATGTTAATGGTATCGACATCTCCACTTGAATGCAATGATGTTCAATAAAGTCCACATGAAATATGGTAATTAGAATCAAGATGCAGCAACCATATGACTGGTAATTTAAATCTGTTTTCCAGTCTAGACACTTCAGTTAAAACTGATGTTACACTTGGAAACAATGTCCAAGTTACTGTCTTAGGAAAAGGCACTGTTGATATTCTAACCAAACAGGGGGAGAGTAAGTATATCCCTGATATCTATCATGTTGAAGGTCTGAAAAATAATTTGTTAAGCATTGGACAGTTGTTACAAAAAGGCTACAGAGTCTACATGGAAGATGAACACTGTGTGATCAAAGACAAGCGTCCAAGCGACCAGCTGATAGCAAAAGTGCCAATGACAAGCAACCGTTTGTTTCCATTGAGGATAGTTCCCGACATAAAAGGGAAGACAAACATAGGAGCTGCATTCAAGGCAGAAAGTGAAGAAACAGTTGAGATCCTCGACAAGAAAGAAAATTGCAGTGTTAATTTTCAAGCTGCATTTCAGACAAAAGTTCAGGATGAATCTTGGTTATGGCATTTCAGATTTGGACATCTGAATTTTGGTGAGATGAAGCTACTGCACACAAATAATATGGTGAAGGGATTACCATTGATCGACAGACCAGAGAGGGTTTGTGAAGGATGCATTTTTGGAAAGCAGCACAGAGAGACATTTCTAGTCGGAAAGTCCTATAGAGCACGCACACCACTTGAAATTGTGCACTCTGACATTTGTGGTCCAATGCAGACATCATCCATTGGTGGCTGCAAGTGTTTTCTAACCTTTATTGATGAATACTCAAGAAAGACATGGGTATATTTCTTGAAACATAAATCTGAAGCATTTGGTTATTTTCAGCAGTTCAAGGCACTCGTGGAGAACCAGAGTGGTCACCGCATCAAGATTTTAAGGACGACAGAGGAGGTGAATATGCTTCAAATGAATTTCTAAATTTTTGCAAGACCCATGGCATACATAAACAATTTACTGCTCGGTATACACCTCAATAGAACGACATCGCTGAAAGGAAGAACAGAACCATCATGGAGATGGCACGCAGCATGTTGGCAGCCAAGCATTTGCCAAGTGAAGCAGTCGCAACTGCTGTATACATTATGAATCCGTGTCCAACAAAGAGTGTGAAGAACAAAGTTCCCCAAGAAGCATGGATAGGTATGAATCATAGTGTCTCACATTTAAAATTTTTTGGTTGTGTTGCATATGCTCATATTCCAGATGAGCTGAGAAGGAAGCTAGACAAGAAGGGACAGAAAGGTATTTTTGTCGGTTATTCAAAAGACACAAAAGCATACAAGTTGTATGACCCCGTCACAAGGAAAGTGATAATCAGTCAGGATGTTCAATTTGTTGAGGATGAATCATGGGATGGAACCGTCGACATAAATGTCAAGATTGTGTCGAGCATCGACAATGATGATACGGAAGAGGAAGTGGTTCAAATACCACATGTAAGTCAACCGGCCAGAGAACCGTCGACTCCCATGACACCAAGACATGGTTGAGCACAAGGACCATCGACACAAGTAGCAGCTCAACCTACACTGACAAGTACACCAAGAGGAAAACAGACTCCATCAAGCACCTCGTCTAGGTCGACATCGACAGAACCAGTGAAGACAAGAAGTCTGCGAGAGATATATGAAGCTGGTACACCTAATTCATTCTCTATGTTTGCATTATTTTCCCCTATATATGATCCACTAAAATTTGAATAAGCTATCGACGAAGAAGTATGGGCACAAGCCATGGATGAAGAAATAGAATGCATTGAGAAAAACCAAACATGGGAATTGTTGGGCAATAGGGAAGACCCGGGTTTAATCCTTTTGCTTCGCACCAACAAAAGACCCACAGTCTTGGCCCTTTCGGCAACAACCTATGAACAGGTTGGAGTCTCACCTGAAACAGCTATGGGGTGCCGCAGAATCAGGTTTCTGCAAGCAGAGAGGGATATTACTGTACCTTAGCATTTAACAACTTATAATTAATAACCACAGAGCTCCAACATTCATATATATAGAACTTTGCAGATAAATAAACAAACAGTGACTTGCTTAACCCGTTACAGGGAATTCACAGCGAAGCTATTTATTAGCAGTGATCTTACTTATCAGATTTATACAGTTATTAATGCATGAAAAACAAACAGAAATAGAAACAGCACAAGAACCAGAACACCAGATATAACGTGGTTCACCCCCATGGTAGGGGTTACGTACACAGAACTGTGTTTTATTTCAACTTTCTTCAAAATCACAGTTCTGATATGTGCACTTAGCTACAGATCTCTTCAAGTCTCTTAAGTCGTGCACACAGCAGTAGGCCTCTGTGCACACAGCTGCAGATTTCCCTTAACCTCTTACAAAAACCCTCTGTGCACACAACTGCAGAGGTCGTCCACGCACACAGCTGGGACTTAACCTTTCCTTACAAAACAGCCTTAGCTTCGCCTTAATTTCCTTTACATCAAAAACCTAACTTTTCTTATTTACAAAAGTGCCTATTTATATATCGCACTATTACAAAACCATGGATTCAAACCATGGGCACCCCGAACCCTAAACCCTGGTCTTAAACCATGGGTTTATTACAATAGAGGACTTTGAATCAACCCCCGACACCCCTAAGACTATTTTGAGTCAACCTCCACTTACAAACTCCTTTGGCTCGCGAAGATATCTTCCTTAAGGACCGTTAGGTTGTGCGCCCCAACAGGCCCCTAAAACTCACCAATGGCCCGTCCCGGGACACTCTGCGGTTCTTCTGGCAGACGAACTTTATCAGCAAGGGTAGAAAACTACTTGTTGAGATCACGAATGATACTGTCAGCGGCCTGTTCCTTTTCTACCAACTCCTGCAGTACCTCGGCTGATGTTTCAGCAGCCCTTTGCTGTGCGAATGCGGCATATTCCTTTAAGACCTTAAGTTGGGCGTTCGCGGCAGTGCTTAACTCAAGTGCTTCATTAATAAGTGGCTGCATGGCATTTTCCATGTCTGCTACGTTTGCTCTGCATAATTCAATTTCCTGCTAGAGTTCATTCCTACTCTTTACCTTGACCATTTTCTCCATGGGTGGTAGAATCTTAATTGCTGCTTTTACTGCATCCAATTCTGCCTCTTTCTGTCGAATTGTTTCTTGCAGTTGCCCAATTTTTGGATGTTCTTGCAGGGTAGTCCAGGTCTCCACACTGTCTTCTAACAGTTTTGATGTGCTTCCCACAATATCTGAAAGTTTTGCTGTGGATGCTTGAATGTCTGCGCGGCGTTGCTCTTTGACCTCAGGTGGACTTTCTGGGAGGATGCGGAGTTGAAGCTCCACAATCTGGGTCTCATGCTCTACTTTGAGCTTCTCAATTTCACTGCAGGACTTCTACGCATAGTCTTTCAACCTAGCCATCCTTTAATCTGGTTCTTCTACCAGTTGCACATCGAAGTCAGGGAGAATTCGACACGCTTCATCCAACACTCAAACCAATGTAATCCGCTTACGTTCTGCATCCTTCTTTCGCTGCTCTGCTGCTTCCAGTTGCGCTGCGAGGTCATCCTTCTGCTTCTTGGTGTCGTCCAATTGGATTTGGGAAAAATGGTCTCGGGCCTGAATTTCCTTTGCGATAGCGGACTGGCAGAGATACAGTTCTACCATGGAGATTTTGGTGTAATCAATTCCTACTGTCATGGTCATCATTGCGCGAGATGCTACATCAGTTGTGATAAGGGCAGCAGCAGATATTTGGCCCTTGTGTTCTCGAGCTGGCCATTGCCTTAGGTCGGGCTGCGCACTTACCGGGGTACTGCTGGCTGCAGTGCCGTTCATCGATTGTGCTGCTAAATCCTTCAGCTTCGATATGCTATGTGTGACATCAGTGATGGCATGCAAACGTGCAGCCACGAACTCAGACCATTTTTTGGTAAGGACTTCTATGGACTTTGACAAAGCCTCATCAAGTTCCTCACTTGTCAAGCTGGTAGTGTTGTCGATTTTCTTTTCCTTCGACGCTTTTGCTTTCTTTCGGGGCCGTGGTCTGTCCATTTCCTCGACTTCTGGTGACTTGCGCTTATCTTCCTGTAAGGTTCTGGAGTAGTATTGACCGAGTCTTGTCCTTCCTCTTCATCAGTGTCCATCTCATCGCCCTGTTTGTTGTCATTCTACTGCGACTCAATCTGTTCTTCGCTATCTTCTAGGGGGACTTGCTGTGGTGTGTTGCTAGGCCCAACACCCACATTTGTAACTATGGGGATGGGAATGTGAGGTGTCTTGCCTGCATCTTTCAACCATTCAACCGGCCAGTGTTGAGCTACTGCACAGATATCACCCTCAGTGACTACATATGGTAACTTGAACCATTGATGCTGTTCATCGGTGCGCGCCTAGATGAAGGTATGATGCATGTCGGCACTGAAAGCGACTGCACCGTGATAGTGGGAGAATAATGTCTGACTGAGTCGCTGGGTTTTTGCTATCTGAAACTGGATATCCATCATATAGAAATCAAACACATAATTTGTCAACTGCTGGTGTTTTTTGTCCTGGGAAACCCATAGTGATGCGTACCTGGCTGCGCCAGTCGTGGTCTCCGGAGCATCAGGGAACTACACCTCCAGAGGCTCTCGCCATCCTACTAATGCAATAAGGACAAGTAACCATGAGTAATGGAAGGGCCTACCTTTCTCTTGCGTATCTTGAGCATCTTCCAAGAATTCCTTCGCAATGTAGTCTGCCCAGTTGTAGTTGTAACCCTCGACGCAGTTCATAGCAATTCTGATAACCGGGGCAAATACTTCAGTTGGCTTGCACTTCCGCATGACTTTGCAGGCTAGGAGCTCTACTGCAAAACGGATGTGGTTTTCCCGAATCGCAGAAGTGTGATACCCATGTTTTCCCTTTGTCAGGCCGAAGCGTTCCTTCATGGTCTGTGCAAGCTTTGTATCCTCATGCTTCGATGGGAATTCGGTCGCCGGGTTAGGCCTTGCTTTGGGTAAACCAGTGATCCTGTGAATGAGCTCGCCATTGATAGGGATTATCTTGTCTCCTATCCATAAGTTGCCATCATGAACTAACGCCAGCAGTTGTTTGACCACTATGGTCACTTGTGGGCCGCGAGCGAAGTGGGGAACATCAAGCATCTTCAGTAGTCCAGCGTGATCCAAGCCGGCAGCCCACCGTTTGAATTCTACCAATGTCGCCCTGTCATACTTGACAAATTGCAAATATGTTTCTGGTGTGAACTGCAGAAACTTGCTACGGTCACTTGTATCATAGTCAGAATATTTAAGCTGGTCTATCTTCCCTGTCATGGACCCAATCAACTGCAGACCCGGTGGTAATGAAGGAGTAACTATTGTGAATTGCTTGCTCTATCGAGGAGGTTTAACTCCTGGTCAAAGAGGCGGGACATATGCTGGATGTCGTGGTGGAATAGGCTTCTCCCCGCCGCTTGGAATTTCTACTGAACCAAGTGGATCCATTCCGAAATCCTACGATGTTTTCCCAGATCGCTTGTGTCGGTCTTCGTTCCGCTTAGAACGCACTTCAGGCTTAAATTGTCTCCTAGCAGACCGTGTTTGCATTGGAGGAATCGGTGCTGGTAGGGTTTCCTCACGTGCTGCAGGCGCAGGTGGGGGGTGGACAATGTTCTTCAGACCTGTCTGTTCAAATTCGCTCAATAAGTCTTGAAGTTCTCGATCGGTGGACATAGGTTCAATCGTGAAACTACATAATCTGAAATGTCGATGCCTAGGGGTCTTCTTATGCAATCCATCGATCATTTTGGTCATAAATGTGCATTGAAGGCGCCAAATCTGACAGAGATTCCACTCCCATGGCACTAAATTTTGGAGGATACCTATAGGACAAGCATTTAAAGCAGTTAAAGTACCGACGCCGTCAAATCGGGAGTGTTCCAACGGTCGGCTTTTATGCTGCAGCGCAACCAGGACCACAGCTGTGTCATGATAAGGACCGCCATCAGGATAATTACCTTTGGCATACAGAGATAAGTTCCGCGACCAAACTGTGAGCTTCGTTACTATAGCATGTTTTGTCGACCAGTGAGGGCGGGCCTGGGTTACTTCTTTAGCCTGAGACATATTAGCGCGTCGAGGTCTGACCTCCTCATACCGGGTTTCTGCCGCAGAATAATGCTCCAGGAGGTCCGGCAGCCAACTCTGCCTATTGAGCCTGCTGTGCACTCTCTGGAACAAAGCCCTAAATCTCAGGTGGAGGGCTGTCTCAGAAACTTCCTATTACCGCCTAAGTTGTACTTAGTGGTTTTTTATCAAGTGATCCTGGTGAACTGGACAGGGATAACTTGTTCGGACTTCAGAGACCCTTCAGTCTTACTTCCAGGAAGCTTTGTTGTATCATATCACATGTTCATACCCCATGGGGGAATTCTAATATATGTTCTAGCATGATAGTGTCTGTAAAAGACTCGGTCTCTTAGACTTCATTTGTCAATCCGATCAGCCCAGGGTGTTTTTTCCCTTGGTTATTATTGGTTGTTGAATAAACGACTGATAATTTCTGAGTTTTTCACTCCATACCTCCAAAGTTGGGGTGGTCGGCTTAGCATTTGGGCCTATTGAGGTTATTAGAGTCTATGTGTCAATGTGTAAGCATGCTAGACATAAATTTTGAGTCATATGAACATGTCTAAGTCCCCCTAGGTGTTTTTCAATTTTTCATTTTTTTAGTTTTTTCAGTGTTTTTTATTAAAATTTTAATTCTTCCAAAACTTAGGCTATTTTTTAATAGTTTAATTGGAAAAATTGATTTTGTAATAGAAGTGGGCCAAATAATCGGTTTCAGTCATGTAGGTGCTCATTTTCAAGCTAAGAGCACCATGTAAACCCATGGACCCACTATTTCCTAGTTTTGAGTGATTTTCCATCACTCAGGTCAGAAAGCCCCAAAAATCAATTATTGATTATTTTAATTAATAAATTGATGAATAATGGAGCAAATCCAAAATCAATAAATCAATGGATTCTCAACCGATTTGACTGAAATCAATCAGATCTGGAGCATATTGACTAGATCTGACAAATCCTTGACTGAAGGAGTTGATCAAATCAGATCCAGAGTTGATCTTGAGCATCCTTTATGGGGAATTTCTCCCTCCCTCTCTCCTCAACACGTTTTGGCGCATCTGGATGAGTTTTGGGCCGATGTGTCAGTGTATGGGTTGATGTGTCAACCAGATCAGGCCCCCGGTTGACAAGTAGGCTCAGTCCAGCTTCAGTTCTGCATTGATGAACTCTCCATCAGTTTATTTCACTTGATTCCATGAGGAATTTCGCCCCCCCTGGACTAGATGGCCTATAAATTGTATAAATCCAAGCACAGCAGCCTCTTCCAAGCCAGTTAGAACTAGGATTGAGGTGTTGTTGCTCTTGTGCTGTATTGTTTTTGTATTCTGGAATAAATAAGCTTTAGAGGAAAGATCTATGGTGTAATGCTCTTCATGTGTGGATGTTGATTGTCAAATGCTTATGAGGTATAATCTGCTTTTGTTTGTCATTGCTTTGCTGGTTAATTGTTGGCCTTGAAGGAGAGAGATCCCTCCGGTTAGGGTAAGAGTTTATTCTAGTTTGGTTTATGCTCTTACTACTGCTTGTTCTAGATCTATTGGATTTGTATGTATTTTAAGTTTAATTGCATGCTTTCCAATCATCTCTTTCTGCAGCACCTATGTTTTAACCATCTTTCTGTGCAAGGATTTTTAAGCTGCAGATGATCTCGCTGGTAGAAGAGGTTGAGTTGGTTTGAATCTTCCTCATCTTTAGTATCTTACGAATGACATATTCCCTCGGTGTTCCACCAAATAAGAATCCAAAGCCCAACATTTCCAGGCTTCAAACACTCTTTCTCTCTCTTCCTCCTTTAAAAATTATTAAACTTTCCTCAAACTATTTACCTTAAGGTTTATTTTTAAATCTGATCTATCTCATAAATAAAAGCATACATAGATCTAATTATCAATATACCTTCAAATTTCTAGATCTTAGTTTCATTGTGCACTTAAAGTTCAAATTCAAGAGATCTAGCTAAAATTGCCTTAGTTTCGCAAGTAGTTTATTGAAAAATTAATAGCTTGCTGTTAAGGTAGTTTCTTTTGCTGTTAAATAATTTCAATATTCTGCAATCAGTGCTTTTAATTGGCTGCAAAAACATCAAGACAAGATCCCAAGGAAAGCTTTCTTTCCTTGGTTCCTTTTTCGTCGATTTAGCTAGTTTAATTTCATCATTTTTTGAGATAAAGTAGGCTGACCCAAAGGCACTCTTAAAGTGATTTGGGGAATTTGTTATTATAATTCACTCACTTTCATTTAGCAGGTATGACAGAGAATAAAGTAAGCTGCTATCCAAAGTGGCTTTTGGAGCGCTCAAATCCCCCCAGGGGTCTCTCTTTTGTCACATAATTTGTAATTTTTTTATATAAACTGTAATATCTTGGTTTCAGCCTGTATAAGGACCAAGAAAGCTCTGTTTTATAATTGCTTTGATATTGTAACCTCTGTAATAAAATCATCCTTTGAATAGGCTCTTTCGATCCCATTCCCCATCCCCCCTGGGGGGGATTTGCGTCGGTGCCATTTTCGTCGTTTTTTGCTTATTTGCTTTCACTAGAATTGATCTGATTTGCAGGGTAGTATATTTGATCTTGTTGTTAATTCCATATTCCATATCTTATTTTCAAAATTAATCATAATACTTACCCCACGATTTCCCGAGTGACCCGAAAGGGGAAAGAGATTTGTGGTGGGATTAATCAGAAAACCATATTTGTGTAGTAGTTTTTTGTATCATTTTTTTTCAGCAGCTTTAAAATTAGCCCCTCCTTGATTCCCCGATTGAGATCCACTTGGATCGAAAGAGGTTCTTGGAGGCTTTTCTTTTGAACAAGAACACATCTGTTAATAACTTATTAAAATTTACAAGACTCCAGTGTGTATGCTCTGCACTTGGCTGTGGTTCGTCCGATCAGTCAAGCTGTATCAAAAGTACTTGGGTGACTAGCATAATTAGGTCTCACCCTTCCCAATTAACAAACCATCAGGTGAAAATCCAACACCTCGATCAAACCTTTACGGTGGCAAAATACCCAAAGGAAGCGGGAACCTATTGAAAAGTGACCTCGGGGCACCGATCTCTGTCACACCCTAACAGGTGCGTTACGAACACAGCCCCAGAGACTCCATTTCAGCCCACATATTCCTTGCGGGTATCCGTATAGGCTTTGTTTTGGACATACTCCAAGTACTCTCGGGTATATCTGGAGTCCCTCTTTAGCCTAATTTAATCAATTCATACTTCATTTTTAACTTAAAACATACCAAGATGCAATCGCAAAACATTTATTCCAAACACATGCAAGCACACTGATCTCTTTTGACTCCATTATTAAGGAACTGGTCTTTTTTGCTTCATATATATATTGTGTATCGACTTTGTGCTTTCATGTGTATCTTCGTATCTTGTCATCTTGATTGTTTATAGTAAAAATTTTCAAACTCCTAAATCACTGATTCAGTACAACATCATTACACTAAGAAATCATCCTTAGTAACTTAATAGGGTCTACCCCCCTTGGCTTCGTTAGGAGTTGAGCCTAAACGGAGGAGTCAAGAACAAGGTGATAGCCTTGACTTGAGACTTGCCCCCAAGGACACATCAAGTGGCTTGAATATTTCTGCCATGTGATCCAGGTGTGTGAAAAGGCAGCAACACTTCCTAGCTAGAAAGGTACTTCTTATGGGCAGTCCATCTTCTGGCTATGGTGAATCCTAATGCTGAATCCAGATTCTCCACTTTCTTTGACGCCAGCATCTGTGTGGGTAATAGTATAATGGACTTCTGTGGGTCTGTCAAACCATCAGAAGCTGTTGGGGTTCTTGGCTGCGAAGTAAGCCATCTGAGGGACTTGGTAATTCTGGCGCATCTATGGCCATGTAGCTCATATAGTCGGTTCTGCCAATTCTCTAAACCATCATCTGAATCCGTCATGTAAGAACTGTCACACTGCCAATCCATAATACCTTCGGCAGTAGGCTCAATATAATCTTCTTCCTGCGCTGTGATATTATAAATATGCTCCAGAACATCCTGGTCTTTTTCTCTGAGTGGTTCTATATATCTCTCTCCTTGGGATGGGTCTAGGGTTATGATAACACGCAGACCATTTCCTTCGAAGGTCATATATTAAATATATTAAAATATAAACTATTTAAATAAATTATTTAAAATACACTTTATAATTATTAATAAAATATTAATAAAACCATTATAATAATAAAACATTTGCATCATACCATAATATTTACCATAATATAATAAAAGTATTATAGATTATATAATAATAATAATTTATTTTTAAGGTCAAAGTCTAGAGAGGTGTACATACACTACTCCCTCTGGATTTGAACCTACAACCTCCTAAGAGGAAACACATGATATTAACCATTATGCCCACTCATTATATAATACTCATTTGAAATATAATAAAAACATTTACTATTGTATAACACCGTGGTAGACTATGTTATTTCTTATACAACAAAATAATAAATTTTGACATCTTAAATGACCACGAGCCCGACTCAAATCATAGACCTTTAATTGCAACTCTCAATTTCGTCATGAATAGAGATCCCATAGAAGATAATCCTCATAGTAAAAAAATCTTGATCTTTGGTATAAATAAAAATGATATTTTTCTAAATGAATTAAAAATTAATTTGCTTCCTTTACCAAGTATAAACAACATAGAAGACCTCTATCATAATTTTACTACAACCCTCTCATAGTCTATTAAAAAGTTCTTAATTGAAGTTTCAAGTAATAAGAGAAATAGAAAAACCAACCCTTCGTATGATAGATATTGTAAAAGTGCGAGGAGAGAAATTAAGGACGTTCTTGATGAGTCTCTTAAAATGGACAAGATAAAAATACACAAAGCCCTAACTAAAAAGAAAAAAATGCAATATATTTATAAAAGACAAGAAAATCTCTTACACCTTTCTAAGGTGGCTCCTAGGAAATTCTGGAGGCAGATTCTAACTAGGAAAACTAAAGATAATAATAGAATTGCTTTACACGAATGGAATTCCTATCTTAAAAAGATTTATGAATCCCCAAATGTCATAGATAACTTTGAAACCCTGCTCACAATGGAAGAAGTTTTCTCATTAGAAGACATAGATTTTGGGGTCAAGTGTTTGGAAAATGGAAAAGCTAAGGACATTGAAGGTTACCAGGAAAAAATATTAAAAGTTGGAGGTCATGTCCTCATCCCTCACATCCAAAATCTATTCAATCAAGTGGTCAAGCAAGGTCTCCCTAAAACTTGAACTCAGAGCCTCATTATCCCTATTTTTAAAAGTGGCGATAAAAATAACCCATCTAATTATTGGACAATTATGATTAGCTCTCTCTTGGCCAAGTTATATAGTATTATTTTGGAAAAGAAGATCAACATATGGCTTGAAAGTGAAGGTAAGCAGGCTAAAGGCCGAGCGGGTTTTAGAAGGAAACACTCAACAACGGACCACCTCATTACGCTCAAGATAATTGTGGAGGAATGTTGTATTGATAAATCCAATCTCTTTTGTTTCTTTGTGGAATTTAGAAAGGCTTTCGATACGATACCTAGAAATAATCTATGGAGTAGGTTAGAATAGATAAATGTTCCTTTCGAGTTGAGAGTTGCCGCAATAAGGTTATACGAGAATGTCATTTCCAAGTTTAAGAGCAACGAGGGGTGGTTGAAAGATATTAAGTGTAATATCGGAGTTAAACAAGGTTTCCCCCTCTCCCCTACCCTTTTTGGAATTTACATTGATAAGCTAGAAGGTTGTTTAGAGAAAGCAGGTTGTGCTGGCATGATCTTAGCTGAAATAGTCACCATCCTTCTTATCTATGCTGACAATATTGTTCTTCTGGAAAAGTTTCTATCTGATCTTGATAAGCAACTAAGAATTCTTAAGGATTTTTTCTCTACCATGGGTATGACTGTTAATACCAATAAAACAAAAGTTACGATTGTCAAATCCAAGAAGGACACTTACGCTAATTTTGTGTATGACAATAGCAACTTGGAGGAAATGTCTTCTTACAAATACCTAGGAATTGATATTCATCACAAGCTCAACTAAAACTATAGCACTGAGAAAATGATAATAATATTTACCATATTATAATATATTATACAAATATTTACCATAATATAATTTTGTAGTCATAAAAATTTTATGACTCGAAGTTTAAAAAAATAATTTTTAATATTTATAACTTAATAATGAATTTATTTAATTAGTAGTTTTGAAAAAAATGAAATAACAAATAATTTTAAATCCAAAATTATTATTTTAAATTCACAATTCCAAATATTTTTTGATATTTTCAATTTAATTATGAATCTATGTTAATTAATAGATTTTTGGAAAAAAAATCATTTTCTTATACTCATACCTTTGTAAGATTAAAGTGAAAAACAATTAAGGTAAGTAACCATGAAATAGTTGTATTTGAGACCTTTGTAATACTTTCAAATACAAGAGAGGCCAAGTACTGATATTGACCCAATAGTATCCACAGTGTTTTTTTACTTGCCGACCACTTTTGGCTTACAAAAATACTATATTTTTTCAGAGAAAGTAAATTAGTGACTGTAATGGAAGGTGCAATGAAATACCCAAAGGAAAAATAAAATAAATGGAGTAAAGTAAACGTGGTGAAGTAAAAAAGAGAATAGTCAAATCGATGTCATGAGATGCAATGGACAAGGTTTTTCTCAAAGATGCAATGGACAAAGTTTTGCTCAAATTAAAAAAAAGAACTAAAATGATGATACAGATAAAGAGAATATCACAAACTCTACATTGAAGGTTAAGAGAGTAATACACTTAATTATCTTCACTTGCTATTATTTATTATTGCATATTATCTTTAATGTGGTCATTGTTGTCACACATGTAAAGAAATGTTTTTAGGCTTAGCTTGTTACAAATCAAATTGGAAAACAAATTTGCTTCAAATGCAAGCTTGAATGTCTTCAAACTTAGAGGAGAAAGTTGCAAGATGGTTAAGAAAATAAGAGTACTAAGAGTCCATAAGATATTTTATGTGCCTACATGTATTAAAATGGTTGGCTATGTATGTAAGTACTTCTAAAACATCAAAAACATGTGAGAATTTCTAGAGGCCACTGCAATCATTTCTCCTCTATTTTCATTAAAGAGATAATACAAGTTCTTCCTTCCAGCTGGAAGTTCTTCTTTCTGTTGTTGCTTCCAAATAAGACCATTTTCTGGAATACTTATTTGGAGGACCAACTGCATATGCTAAAAACAAAAAACTGGACTTGTTTCTCTTGGATAATGTCAAGTCTTCGCTTTTGTGGATCAATTGTAATAATGTATTTTCCCTATCTACAATCATTGATGAATTTAATGACCAACAAAAGAAACCATTAATAAAAGAGAAACAAAAATTGTAATCAAGAAAAAACTAGAAGAATGAAATAAACCTGAAGGTGAATTCAATGACAACAACAACAATAACAAAAACCCATGAATAAAAGAAAAAAACAATATGTAATCAAGAAAAAAAATAGAAGAAGGAAAGAAACCTGAAGGCCTAAACATTGTTTCCATTTTCGAGGCAATGGAGACTCAATGTGAAGCTCAATACCAATACTTAACAGTTTCAATTTATGTCCACCGACACTAATCTTATCACCATGTTTACAATCACCTAAGTTTCAATTCCATTTTCTCCTCCTAGATACGTCTTCAATCATCTTCTTAGATCCTACAATCCTCTAGTACTGAACCTTGAAAAAATATAGGGTTTCATGGAGTCGAATAGGGTTTAAAGGAAAATGACCACATGATGGGAAGAAAAAATCTAAATCTATGTAAGGGTTGATGCACAATCATGGACTTCTTTAAAGGCACTTTAGATGCCACATAACACTAAAAAACATGGAACCTCTGACTTTAGGTGACAATTAGAGGTACTCCCCTAACGAATTTGAAGATGAAGTAAAAAGACAAAAGTTAGGTAAGTGAATAAGATTTCATAATATATAACTTTTATCTATATAACTATTGTGTAAATGATTATAAAATTAGTTACCCTTAAATTGAGTTTTCAAAATTTTAGCACATCATAACATATATGTTTGTGCGGGTGCAACACTATATGAGGTAAATGATGTCATTTTTGGATAAACTCTTGCAGAGATATAAAGGACATATGGTTCTAGTGAAACACTAGTTTTTCAAAAAAAATCATGAATTTTTTTATTATTATTAATTATTGAAATCTGAAAACCTTGAAACGAAAACTTTATGTGCAGGTGAAACACTTTAGGGGCAAAACTTTATGAAATTCTTGATTTATATATATAAGATTGTAGAGCTCGCTCTCCTCTAGTGCACCATATAGTTTTCTTGCGAAATGGTGAAGGAAATTATAGAAAACTAATAATAAATAAATAAAAAATACATTTTTTAGGAAAAAATTACATATTCAGAAATCGTTAGATTGTATTCTACAATATTCTATATTTTCATTAAAAAATATTGTTTTTGTCATAGCAAAAAATGCCATCGAAACTGAGCATATTCATAGAGTTCTGAAATACAGGAAATAGCCCTTTTGAAATACAGGAAATAGCCCTCGTTTATTTTTCCTAGAAAATAGGTTTGGTAGTCCGAAGCTATTTCCGAACATCATGCCAAGCCTTGTTCCCGTCGAAATTTTAAATTTTACAAAACGCATATTCATTATAACGCATATGTGTTATATCACATATATGTGTTTTATATCAAATATGTGATTTAACACATATGTGTTATATCGCATATGCGTTTCACTGCGTTTATTTAAAAAAAAATTACATATACATTGGTCTTGGAACACCATACACTTTCTCCCTCTATAACCAACCTTCCCCCTTTGTCTATCTAACACACATCCGCATACCCTCTCTCCATCTCTCTTTATCTAACCATCGCTATTTATCTCCTTCACCATCCCTCTACCTCTATAACACTAGTGGAAAATGAGAGATTAGTGACCAAAAAAATGACCAAAATCCGCATATCAATGACCACTTTTGGTTTGGCGATCACTGGTGGCTAATTTGCGGTCTTTTATTACATGACCAAAATTGGTGATTTTTATTTTGGTCATTTATAGCTTGTCGGTTGGTCATTAATTTGGTCATATATTTAGTCATTAATTTGGTCATATATTTGAATCAATGACCAAATATATGACCACATTTGTGACCAAATTAATGACCACATGACAAGCTACAATATGACCAAATTTGGTCACGTAATAAAAGACCATAAATTAGCCACCAAAACTGATTTTTGGTCATTGATATGCGAATTTTGGTCATTTTTCTGGTCATTTGTATCTCATTGTTTGGTCACGTATCTCTCAATTATTGGTCATTTTATTTGCGAATTTTGGTCTTTAATCTCATTTATTGGTCACTAATTTAGTCAATTTTTAGTCACTTTATGTATGGTCATTATATTTTAGTAGTTTGAATGGTGTCCATTATTAATCAATTTAAATTTTTAATATGATATTATATTTAAAATTTTTTTTTTAAATCATACATTTATTCTCATCTAATACACATGCAAATTATGCAGTCACATTATAATTAATTACAACACTTGTAAATAAAATCTAATACACATGTAAATCATGTAATGTCACATTAATTAGTTAATAATTACAACATTGATACATAATATAAAGTACAACCATATATATAAGTTGTAAACCACAAATTATATTATATGAAATGTCAAAAGTATTACAATAAATATGAGTTTTCTCAAAAACACATATTAATTTCCATATAACTTTATGGGAAAGCCATCACTTTTTAAAATATTACAATGGCTAAACCATCATACTTGCACTTGGTTGCAAAACCATACTTAGATCCCACATCAACAGCTTCAAAACCACACTTAGCAGCTTGAAAGCCTCAACATCAGGCTCTTCATAAGGAATGGCAAATCCTTAGTAGCGAGCTCTTCATACTCAATGGCCCACTTATAAGTTAAACTCAATCCTACAAAATCCAATAAAAAATAATCACTTGTAAAATAGAAAAACAATGAACTGTAAATTAGAAAAACAATGAAGCAAATTATTTATCTTGTTCAACAGCTAACAACAATAATCAAGATCATGTGCAAAATAGGAAAATCCAATCTAACAAATTCAATTTAAGAATTGGTTAAAATTAAACTTGAATGCCTAAATATGCAACTATTTAGTACATAAGAAAAGTAAAACTCAGCTCTAAACCAAGAAATGGATTTCAATAGGAAATATAATCAACGAATCCACAAAACAATTATGCTCGACTGCACAGGTAAAAACCTGTATACATAGTGCAATTTGTGAAGGAGTTCACCCCTATATGTCATGTGGTTAATGAATGACATGACAACTATGGAAACTGATGAATGATTTAAGAAAGTCTCAAATCCAACGCCCAAAAGAATAAATAATAGATTTCTTTACCTATGGAATCACCATTCTGCTATGTATGATTTGGTGCAAAAGTGTAACAAATGCACTCAAACACAAGTTGGAAATGCTGGTGCAACAAAAACGTAAAATGTATGACTTGTGTATGTGAGAAAAGCTGTTTAAACCTACTTTCCCAAACATGCAATAAAAATAAATCAAAAAAGAAGAGGGAAGTGAAACCTTAGGGGAAGCCGCTTGATGAGCTGGCTTTGTTGGAACAAGAGAAGGTGAACTAAAAAGAAGAATCATCTTTTATGGAGTGCTTCCATGGCGCTCAATAATAGCTACAAGCAACATGTTAATAGGTGTTATAATAAAAGTCAATATATATTTTTAGTGGAAACAACTTACAACTCTTCTAATCAAGATGAAAAACAAAATTACACTACTGCAACAAATTCTCAGGCCAAGTCCAAGCAATCATAACTTCAAAATATCTAGATACCAACACTACCAATTTATATTGTTTGACATAGGAGAGCACTAATATACCTCATCTAAATCTGCTGATGCATTGCAAGGCGGGAGCTTTAAGGCCTCTCATAAACTGAACACTTGTTTTTGGAGCTCAGAAATCACAAGAAAGTGTCCAAACCAACCATAACCACCAAGTCCTTCACTATCCACGTTCTGTAGTTGTGACATGTTCATACTTAGCCTGGTTTGCAATGTCAACAGGGTTTTATGAGTTTCTAAATTGATGTTAAAATAAATTCAATACTTGAAAATCATGCACAAGTAGAAGCATCCAAACTGTAATAAAAAAAACATTGAATCCAAACAAAATATATCAAGTACTCACGCCCAAACAAAGTAACACACACCCATGCTTGTATGTAGCACAAAAATGAAGCACTTTAAAAATGCCAGAAACAGTGCAAGCACACATCAGTGTTACACAAGTACTTTTCTCATTCTAAGAGACAAATCATACATCATTGTATCGGAAATCCGGATTAAGAGTGATCCATTCAAGTTACTACCATCTCTTCCACTGGATTAAAATAAACATAAAATTCAAAACAAACAGAATAGTTTGACCTCTTTTTACATTGATGTTGAAGTAGATAAAAGACTTAAAAATGCAAAGATCCCAAACTGTAATCACAAGCATTCAAACCAAAGAGAATACCATACATTCACTAGGAGGCTGTCTAGGAAAGCCTGATGAAAAGCGATCCATCCAAGTCACTACCATCTCTTACACTGGATCAAAATAAACATAAAATTCAAAACAAACATAATGGTTTGACCTCTTTTTACATTGATGTTGAAGTAGATAAAATACTTAAAAATGCAAAGATACCAAACTATCATCACAAGCATTTAAGCCAAACAGAATACCATACATGATAAACCAATTGATTTTTGTTGCACAAAATAATTCTATCAAATATGCCAAAAAATGTACAAGTATACATCAACATTGCACAATAACCTTTCCTATTTTTTATTTATGTATGATGTATTGTGGAAAGTGATACGGTCAAGAGGGTTGAAAACATTGTAAGAGAGGAAACTGTACCTTCACTGGGGTAGGCTGTGTAGGAGATCTTCTTCAGAAGCCTTCTTTGATCTCCCTACTGCAACATATTCTGTGAAAAAATTCACCTTCCTTAAACCTGCTTTCAGAGAAGATAATTCATCCTTATCAGATGACAAATGGCCTCCAATAAAATATAGTGAAGGAACTATAATCCTATGAAAAACATCCATTGTTTCCTAAGAAGACGTCTGAAGCTCCAAAAAGCTGAGAGTAATCTGCATTAATCAAAACACTGTTGTCCTCAAGTTGAAGGTATACAATGGAAAAAGGAAATGGACATGAAAAGGACTCCCTATTAAGAATGCACCCAAATATATAAGGCTGCAACCCATTATATATGCACGACTTAATATTATCAAGAATCAATAACCCAAAGTATTTCCAAAACAATGCAACAGAAATAAATTTAACAAAGTTCCCAGTCAAAATGTGCGAAAGTGCAAGAAACAAGTGACATAATTGTTTCCAGTGATTCAATCTTTGAGATCATCATTAGATACCAGTGTGTCTACCTTGTAACTAGAGAGTGTTATATATGTAATGGTGACCTTATGCAAATAGTAAGTTCTTAAGTAAAAACTAGATAGAATGACAAAAGGAGCTTAATCTTACACAAAATATTGTTTCAGTTGTCACTCCTCCAATGCAACAAGAAATAGGGATCTTAGTGCTCTGTTTTGCATCCTTTCCACATAACACAAACTCTCCAAGGTTCATGAACAATGTTCCTATGATAGACGGCTTAGTCCTTGGTTCCTGTATCAAAGAAGGGAGGGTAGGATGTTAAACTATGAAAACAATATTATCACAAAATCCATATAGGCCAAGTGCAGCATCTAAAATTTGTGCATCCTTCTCTCTGCAGAACTAGAGAGAATCATGACTTGAGTATATTAAACTACTATGAAGTTAAGTCACAAAAAGTTTCCTTGCTCAAATAAGACAGACATATTGCAGGTGGATAGATTGGACATAAAACCAATAAAGGTGTTATTATCAATAAGAAAGTAAATGCTATGGATTCTGGAAACTGTATGATTGGCATGAAAAATACACATATCAATACAACAAGGTCCAAGAAATATATCAATACAACAAGGCCCAAAAACCAATTGCCACAAGTGAAGCAGCAACCTCATCACCATATATCTGACTTCCATAAGGAATGGGATATCAATGCATTAGTCATCAATAGAAGTAATATCCTTCCATAGAATTCTTTTGGCAGGGAGATCCATTCTTTGAAGATGGCAGTATTTACTGAATGAACCACTGTAAAATAGGTTTGCATTGACCTCGACACTGCCAAATATATCAACTAAATATTCCTTGATTGCATCACGTGACATAATGCAGAAACTTGAACCAAGACGTACAGGAACATATTGATCATCAGGCACTTCTTCTGTCAGAACAGACAGCGGTGACAATATCCCAGCATTTAAAAATATCTGATAGCAGTGACAATATACCAGCATTTAAAAATATTTGACAGCGGTGACAATATCCCAGCATTTAAAAATATGGTTTCAAACGTGTTCTGTACTCTATTATTTTCTGAACCCAAAATTGTCATGGTTTGCATATGCCTTAAACAACTTTGCATCTGGACCCCACAACTTCTCATTATGATGTACTGCCAAAATTGGTAAGTGCAAGGCTGCTCCTTTAGGAAGAGAGAACTGGCCAAGCTTAATGTCTTTGTATGCTTTTCTTACTATCATAGTGGCAGGCGGATATAACCTCAAAGTTTCATTCACTACCATAGTCATCTGCGAATGCCAATCATAGAAAAAAAACCATAATACAACTTAAATGACAAATGTTGGACAAATTAAAATCTAAAATATAGTTGTAGAGCTTGCCACGTTGATTCCTAGGCACATTTGCATGGAATCCTAATGAAATATATCATATATGATGCGTTTTTGAAACAACAATTATGGCTGAATTATGGTTGATTACAAAATTCCAAAAAATGATATAATGGAATACACACCGATTTCATCCTGGTAAGCATGTCTGCATCTGGTATATATATGATGTCTTTGTATGCTTTTCTTACTATCATAGTGGCAGGCGGATATAACCTCAGAGTTTCCTTCACTACCATAGTCATCTGCAAATTCCAATCATAGAAAAAAAACCATAATACAACTTAAATGACAAATGATGGACAAATTAAAATCTAAAATATAGTTTTAGAGCTTACCACATTGATTCCTAGGCACATTTGCATGGAGTCCTAATGAAATATATCATATATGATGCGTTTTTTAAACAAAAATTATGGCTGAATTATGGTTGATTACAAAATTCCAAAAAATGATATAATGGAATACACATCGATTTCATCCTGGTAAGCATGTCTGCATCTGGTATATATATGCCACAAACATTGATAACTTCTTTCCTTAATATTTCTTGCCATTCTGAATGTATCGCCAGCAAAAATACTGCCCAGGTTAAGAGATTGGAAGTTGTCTCATGGCCTGCAAAGAAAAATGTCTTACATTCATCCATGATTTCATCAATAGTCATGCTCAGATTTTTTTGAGACCCGCCCAATTCGTTCTGGTTGGCAGTCATCATGATTCCAAGGAGGTCATTTCCATAGCCAACATGAGCTCATGTTGTTTTTCTCCGCTCCAACCTACTTTGAATTATAGAATTCAAGATTTCTTTAACTCTTCTATCAATCTTCCAGGCATACCTGTTTTTCCCTGTAGGAATATATCTTCCCAAAACCAATGACTATAAGTACACAATCCTTAATTATAAGTACTATGAGTCATTATGTTTGTGTAGAAGTTTTATTGACTATGTAAGGCACTAAGAAAAACCTTATGGATAAGTAAAGGATCTACAGATTATGGGAATAGCCTATACAACAGCAGCTCACAAAGTACATTAAAAAGAAAATAGAAACACAGAAGTAGAAGTTCTAGTGAACTTGCAGTTACATGCAAAACTGTATAATTGGAAGATAAGTATACTGTAATTACTGGCTTCCTGGGAAGAAGACAGATTGTTTAGCTTTGGCTGCCATTTCTTGTAATTTTCTCTGCATTTCGAATACTTCTTTGCCTTCATTGTAACTGCTACTGAATGCAGTATGCGATATGATGTCTGCTGTTAGTGCTCTCAACTCTTGATGAACATCAATATCTTTGCCATGAGAGTCTGTCTGAGCCACCTTCTCTTCCCAAATATTGAGCATGGATGAAGTGCAAGCAGCCATTCTCTTCTCCATTATCTGGCAACATTAGAGCATAACTAAAGTAAATGGCATACTCTAAAAGACTTGTCACTTCACCTATCAGGGACTCCTCAAAAACAGTCTAGGTAATGCATATCCTTGTTAAGTAGGCAAATTCAGAATGTTTTAAGCTGATTCATAGAAATAACCATAATGGTTTGACCTCTTTTTACATTGATGTTGAAGTAGATAAAATACTTAAAAATGCAAAGATACCAAAATGTCATCACAAGCATTTAAGCCAAACAGAATACCATACATGATAAACCAATTGATTTTTGTTGCACAAAATAATTCTATCAAATATGCCAAAAAATGTACAAGTATACATCAACATTGCACCATAACCTTTCCTATTTTTTATTTATGTATGATGTATTGTTGAAAGTGATACGGTCAAGAGGGGTGAAAACATTGTAAGAGAGGAAACTGTACCTTCACTGGGGTAGGCTGTGTAGGAAATCTTCTTCAGAAGCCTTCTTTGATCTCCCTACTGCAACATATTCTGTGAAAAAATTCACCTTCCTTAAACCTGCTTTCAGAGCAGATAATTCATCCTTATCAGATGACAAATGGCCTCCAATAAAATATAGTGAAGGAACTATAATCCTATGAAAAACATCCATTGTTTCCTAAGAAGACGTCTGAAGCTCCAAAAAGCTGAGAGTAATCTGCATTAATCAAAACACTGTTGTCCTCAAGTTGAAGGTATACAATGGAAAAAGGAAATGGACATGAAAAGGACTCCCTATTAAGAATGCACCCAAATATATAAGGCTGCAACCCATTATATATGCACGACTTAATATTATCAAGAATTAGTAACCCAAAGTATTTCCAAAACAATGCAACAGAATTAAATTTAACAAAGTTCCCAGTCAAAATGTGCGAAAGTGCAAGAAACAAGTGACATAATTGTTTCCAGCGATTCAATCTTTGAGATCATCTTTAGATACCAGTGTGTCTACCTTGTAACTAGAGAGTGTTATATATGAAATGGTGACCTTATGAAAATAGTAATTTCTTAGGTAAAAACCAGATAGAATGACAAAAGGAGCTTAATCTTACACAAAATATTGTTTCAGTTGTCACTCCTCCAATGCAACAAGAAACAGGGATCTTAGTGCTCTGTTTTGCATCCTTTCCACATAACACAAACTCTCCAAGGTTCATGAACTATGTTC
>LPNX010991309.1:0-12035 GCA_001517045.1 Pseudotsuga menziesii | reverse complement strand
TAGTCATCAATAGAAGTAATATCCTTCCATAGAATTCTTTTGGCAGGGAGATCCATTCTTTGAAGATGGCAGTATTGACTGAATGAACCACTGTAAAATAGGTTTCCATTGACCTCAACACTGCCAAATATATCAACTAAAGATTCCTTGATTGCATCATGTGACATAATGCAGAAACTTGAACCAAGACGTACAGGAACATATTGATCATCAGGCACTTCTTCTGTCAGAACAGACAGCGGTGACAATATCCCAGCATTTAAAAATATTTGACAGTGGTGACAATATCCCAGCATTTAAAAATATGGTTTCAAACGTGTTCTGTATTCTATTATTTTCTGAACCCAAAATTGGCATGGTTTGCATATGCCTTAAACAACTTTGTGTCTGGACCCCACAACTTCTCATTATGATGTACTACCAAAATTGGTAAGTGCAAGGCTACGCCTTGAGGAAGAGAGAACTGGCCAAGCTTGATGTCTTTGTATGCTTTTCTTACTATCATAGTGGCAGGCGGATATAACCTTAGAGTTTCATTCACTACCATAGTCATCTGCGAATGCCAATCATAGAAAAAAAACCATAATACAACTTAAATGACAAATGATGGACAAATTAAAATCTAAAATATAGTTGTAGAGCTTACCACGTTGATTCCTAGGCACATTTGCATGGAGTCCTAATGAAATATATCATATATGATGCGTTTTTGAAACAACAATTATGGCTGAATTATGGTTGATTACAAAATTCCAAAAAATGATATAATGGAATACACACCAATTTCATCCTAGTAAGCATGTCTGCATCTGGTATATATATGATGTCTTTGTATGCTTTTCTTACTATCATAGTGGCAGGCGGATATAACCTCAGAGTTTCATTCACTACCATAGTCATCTGCAAATTCCAATTATAGAAAAAAAACCATAAGACAACTTAAATGACAAATGATGGACAAATTAAAATCTAAAATATAGTTGTAGAGATTACCACATTGATTCCTAGGCACATTTCCATGGAGTCCTAATGAAATATATCATATATGATGCGTTTTTTAAACAAAAATTATGGCTGAATTATGGTTGATTACAAAATTCCAAAAAATGATATAATGGAATACACACCGATTTCATCCTGGTAAGCATGTCTGCATCTGGTATATATATGCCACAAATACTGATAACTTCTTTCCTTAATATCTCTTCCCATTCCGAATGTATCGCCAGCAAAAATACTTCCCAGGTTAAGAGATTGGAAGTTGTCTCATGGCCTGCAAAGAAAAATGTCTTGCATTCATCCATGATTTCATCAATAGTCATGCTCAGATTTTTTTGAGACCCGCCCAATTCGTTCTGGTTGGCAGTCATCATGATTCCAAGGAGGTCATTTCCATAGCCAACATACCTGTTCTTCCCTGTAGGAATATATCTTCCCAAAACTAATGACTATAAGTACACAATCCTTAATTATAAGTACTATGAGTCATTATGTTTGTGTAGAAGTTTTACTGACTATGTAAGGCACTAAGAAAAACCTTATGGATAAGTAAAGGATCTACAAATTATGGGAATAGCCTATACAACAGCAACTCACAAAGTACATTAAAAAGAAAATAGAAACACAGAAGTAGAAGTTCTAGTGAACTTGCAGTTACATGCAAAACTGTATAATTGGAAGATAAGTATACTGTAATTACTGGCTTCCTGGGAAGAAGACAGATCGTTCAGCTTTGGCTTCCATTTCTTGTAATTCTCTCTGCATTTCGAATACTTCTTTGCCTTCATTGTAACTGCTACTGAATGCAGTATGCGATATGATGTCTGCTGTTAGTGCTCTCAACTCTTGATGGACATCAATTTCTTTGCCATGAGATTCTGTCTGAGCCACCTTCTCTTCCCAATTCTTGAGTATGGATGAAGTGCAAGCAGCCATTCTCTTCTCCATTGGCTGGCAACATTAGAGCATAACTAAAGTAAATGGCATACTCTAAAAGACTTGTCACTTCACCTATCAGGGACTCCTCAAAAACAGTCTAGGTAATGCATATCCTTGTTAAGTAGGGAAATTCAGAGCATATAAAATATAATATTACTTGATAGAGGAAAACATTGTTGATATAGAGGTATCATATATATCTAATATAAAATTTGGTACAATTTAAAAGTCTTTTCACTGTCGATGAATCTGATAAACCTTTTTCTCTTAAATTGCTTAACTCTATCCTTATTAGGTATAACTATTAGGAAACCACATTTTCACTCTAGCTGGCCTCGGGATATCTGTACGAGTAGTATATCTTCAATTTTTATAAGATAGATTGATAATAACTAGGTATAAATATGTTTAACTCCATTATTATTAAACAACCCTAGTATTCCTGTAACATGGCTAGGGAGGTCTACACAAGCCTGATACGGTCAAATTATAAGCATAGATTGATAACAACTTGGTGCATATATTCAAGTGCTTTTGATTCTCTGTATAAGCATACCTATATTCATTACCAGAATTTTTTTATTCATTACTCAAGAAACTGTTATAGTTCTTCATCCACTATCACGTCTTATTATATAGGCATTGTATGACATTCCAAGAATACAAACCTTAAGTTTGTCAACATTGAAGACAGGGCTCATGATCCTCCTGTACTTGACCCATCTCAATCCATCTGTGAGAACCAGGCCCTGCCCGAGCAAAGCCAATAAAAGAGGCCTAGGGGTCTCCTTGTCATAATGACCGAATTTATTCGATAAAACTTCCTTGATTAGCTCTGGTTCTGAAACGTACAGCCTAGAAACAGATGTTGACTGATCTGAATTAGCTTCACTGCACTATCATTTCAGTATCTTCCCCATCTGAAACAGATATTATCCGTGGTATGGTAGATGTTTGGTTCTGAGCTGCTTCTGCCAATCCCTCGTAGCATTCCAAGAGACATTTTGCAATGCCAACATCAACTTCTACATTTTTGTCATCAATTCCTCCAGGGAATTTTCTCATGATAATTTTGGATTGATCATATATGTTCTTCATTTTACCAATTAAAGAACCATCACTTCCAATGTTATGATTGGAACTATCACTTCTGTCACTTTCCAGGCAGGATCCCATCAATATTGAAAAGAGATCCGGATATTGTTTCATAGCTGTCAACAGGGATACCAGCTGATGATAGAGCTTGTTCCTTGCACATATGTCTAACATGGAATCATTGATCATAAATTAATCTAAAACTCAGTTAAGAATATTTTCCTGACTCAGAAGAACATAGGCTGATAAACCTAAGAAAGGATGAGAGCCATGAGACTGTTCAAATCCAGTACCAGCACTCCAGACAGTTTTCTTCCCATGATTTGTTCTATCAAAAGGGGACCAATAGCCACCCATTGATACTGTAGTTGTCCAGTCATGATCAAAATCATGATGTGCAATGCTAAGGTTGATGTTAGAGTTAACAGTTACTGGGGTATACTCAATAGAGCTAACAGCTATTGTGGTGTAGCCAGAGTTAACAATTTCTGTGGGATAGTCATCAGAGTTACCAGTTTCTGTAGCATACTCATGAAATTTGACATTTCCAATTGTGTACTCATTAGAGTTGGAATTTACTGTTGTCTACTCATTAGAGTCAACATTTACTGTTGCATACTCTTTAGAGTCGACATTTCCTGCTGCATACTCGTTAGAGTTCACATTTCCTGTTGCATACTCGTTAGAGTTAACAGTTCCTTTGGTGTTCTCAGTATGAATTGATTCAAGATCTGCCATTATCCCATAGATTCTATAGTTTTCTACTTCCCTGCAAACATGAGTACCTCTCCTTCCTTTTCTTTCAGACTGGGAATTGGAAGGGGGTGCAGTTCCCAAGGAGACTGGGCACAAATCCCAATGCAAATCAGCATTTAATGCAGGATATACAGAGCATGTATGACTGAACCATACAGTTGATCCCTAGAACAAATTCTGAGGAGGTCTGTACAGCTGAGCAGAGGCACAGCATTCCAGGTACTCCGTACAGTAGAACTGTGGCACCAAATTCGAGGCCAAGTCAAAGGCACAAATTTCGAGGGGCTGAGCCATGTGATTTTCTGAGCACAAAAAATCGATGAGCGGACTATAGAAGTTGTCCATACAGGATGTACAGAATGGGCACGAATTTCCAGGAAAGTGAGTTCTATTTAATGCTGATTTTTTTTCTCTGCTGTAATACTCAGAAATTTCTGTGGGCTCACATCAATAAAAATCTCTATGAAAGTGTTCACCCCTTGTTTCATGGTGCTTCATGTGATATCGAGTGCATGGTGTGTTAATGACCCTTGGTTGTGTCATGATGGAAATATATTTTCTCTCCCACGCCATTGATGAAATCCCTGAACCATTAGATCAAACCCCCATGCCCCTACTCCCACTACTGATAACATCGGATTCCAATCCTTCTTTTGTTATTCCATTTCCATCCCTCCTTAACTCCTATGCTGGATCAGCCTTCTACCCAGATTGGTTGGGGATAATAGTTTGAATCAAGGGAGATCCTTCCACTTCTCCCCTTACTGCCTATTCGTCCTATGCCCATGTTCTGATGGAATGATTCCCTCCTCGCCAAAGGGGCATACACAATGGACATAGCTTACTCATGTATTAATAGACCTTGTCCCGATGCCTATGTGCCACACATCCTTAGAGCATTAGAGACCTAGATGGCATGATGAAATTTTTAATGGGGTGAACACCTGAAGAGTTTGGTTCCTTGCTTGGGAGGAAGACTTACCTTGGAAGAGGGGCATTGAGTAACTTAGAGGACAATGTTGGCTCTTGACCCACTTATGGCAAGGGAACACTTTGCTAATTGCATGGAGGATTGTAGCTAACTTCAGGATGCTTGGTTCGATGAGTGATCCTATAAGTTGGGTGGGCACAGTTACCACCCATCTTGTATGGGTGTCCACGAAGGGATGTTGGAAAAATACAAGGGTTGTTCTAGGGCAATTATGGGCTTGTTGAAGAGCACTTCTTGATATCCTAAAGGATTCTGGGAAACTATAATAGCAATCAAACCCTTGTACATACTGTTGGGAATAAGTGAAGAAGTCCCGAGTACATTCCATTATCAAACGGTGGTATTCCAAGTCTGGGTTGAGACAAGCTAGGCATCTTTGTTTCATCACAACAATCACTTGGATATATGGCAGCCTTGTTATCCGAAACATTGGGCAAACATTGGCATCTTCTGAGGGTCAATCTCAGACTTTAAAAGTTCTAAAACAAGAAGTCTTGGCAGTCCTGAATCATTTTTCGACAATTTTGAATCAATCTGGGCACTGAATCCAAAGTTCTGGGCAATCTTTTAGGCATAAACAACCCTAAAAAAGGCAGATCTGGGCATAATTTCAGCCCTAAATAGTGGTAATGTTCAGCAGTAACAGCCCTTAAATGAAATTCTAGGCTCACCTACATGAATTCTGGGCATCAACATTCAACCGTCCTGGTTCTATCTTCATAAGAGCAATAAATACCTGAACCAATCAATTCAGGTGTTGAACCAAGGCACAATGTGTGTACTCCATGGAATTAGAAGAGAATCAATTCGATGACATTTGAACAGTTCAAGCGGACCAGGCAAAAATGTCACTGCGAGTAAATCGTTGGGAGCTCCATGTGGACGGCCAATGGCTTCATGCTCGCATAGCACACCGAACAATGGATTGGGGCCGAAAAATAGCATGTGGTTTGGCACCGGGTCATGAAGCAGCAGCCACGCGACTTGGTGAATGGCGATATCGTGGAGCTGTTTTAACTCTTGAATCACAGGGTAGTCTATTCATGGCGGATTTGTCCACCTCTAAAACCAATTTCGTGGACCCCTTAGTGGATATGTGATTGTATATGTGAATATGGATATGTTAGTAACTCGATAGTAGAGTTTAAAAATTAAACATCAGATAATAAAGTTCAAGTTTCATGATGATGACAAGGATGGAGGATCATGCAACAGTTGCCCTAGATGATCTAGATCCTACGTCAGATTGGCTTGTATCGAAGGCTTTGAGGTTCATGGTTATTCAAAGCCCTTTTACTAATGATCTCCCTCAAAAGACTTCTCATACTTGTTTCCTCACCAATGTACTTTTCGGTGGATTCAGGGAAAAATCCTGTCTTTAACCTGTTTGCTATAATTGGGCAAACGTTGGCATCTTCTGAGGGTCAATCTCAAACTTTAACTGTGCATCACTAGGTGGATTTTTGAAATGCAGATCTCAAAAAACAATTCTGGGCATAATAACAGTTCTAAAACAAGAAGTCTTGGCAGTCCTGAATCGTTTTTGGACAATTTTGAATCAATCTGGGCACTGAATCCAAAGTTTTGGGCAATCTTTTAGGCATAAACATCCCTAAAAAGGCAGATTTGGGCATAATTTCAGCCCTAAACAGTGGTAATGTTCAGCAGTAACAGCCCTTAAATGAAATTCTAGGCTCACCTACATGAATTCTGGGCATCAACATTCAACCGTCCTGGTTCTATCTTCATAACAGCAATAAATACCTGAACCAATCAATTCAGGTGCTGAACCAAGACACAGTGTGTGTACTCCATGGAATTAGAAGAGAATCAATTCGATGACATTTGAACAGTTCAAGAGGACCAGGCAAAAATGACACTGCGAGTAAATCGTTGGGAGCTCCATGTGGATGGCCTATGGCTTCATGCTCGCATAGCACACCAATCAATGGATTGGGGCCGAAAAATAGCATGTGGTTTGGCACCGGGTCATGAAGCAGCAGCCACACGAATTGGTGAATGGCGATATCGTGGAGCTGTTTTAACTCTTGAATCACAGGGTATTCTATTCATGGCAGAGTTGTCCACCTCTAAAACCAATTTCGTGGACCCCTTAGTGGATACATGATTGTATATGTGAATATGGATATGTTACTAACTCGATAGTAGAGTTTAAAAATTAAACATCAGATAATAAAGTTCAAGTTTCATGATGATGACAAGGATGGAGGATCATGCAACAGTTTCCCTAGATGATCTAGATCCTACATCAGATTGGCTTGTATCAAAGGCTTTGATTTTCATGGTTATTCAAAGCCCTTTTACTAATGATCTCCCTCAAAAGACTTCTCAGACTTGTTTCCTCACCACTGCACTTGTCGGTGGATTCAGGAAAAAAGCCTGTCTTTAACCTGTTTGCTATAATTGGGCAAATGTTGGCATCTTTTGAGGGTCAATCTCAGACTTTAACTGTGCAGCACTAGGTGGATTTTTGAAATGCAGATCTCAAAAAACAATTCTGGGCATAATAACAGTTCTAAAACAAGAAGTCTGGGCAATCCTGAATCGTTTTTGGATAATTTTGAATCAATCTGGGCACTGAATCCAAAGTTCTGGGCAATCTTTTAGGCATAAACAGCCCTAAAAAAGGCATATCTGGGCATAATTTCAGCCCTAAACAGTGGTAATGTTCAGCAGTAACAGCCCTTAAATGAAATTCTAGGATCACCTACATGAATTCTGGGCATCAGCATTCAACCGTCCTGGTTCTATCTTCATAACAGCAATAAATACCTGAACCAATCAATTCAGGTGCTGAACCAAGACACAGTGTGTGTACTCCATGGAATTAGAAGAGAATCAATTCGATGACATTTGAACAGTTCAAGAGGACCAGGCAAAAATGTCACTGCGAGTAAATCGTTGGGAGCTCCATGTGGACGGCATATGGCTTCATGCTCGCATAGCACACCGATCAATGGATTGGGGCCGAAAAATAGCATGTGGTTTGGCACCAGGTCATGAAGCAGCAGCCACGCGACTTGGTGAATGGTGATATCGTGGAGCTGTTTTAACTCTTGAATCACAGGTTAGTCTATTCATGGCGGAGTTGTCCACCTCTAAAACCAATTTCGTGGACCCCTTAGTGGATATGTGATTGTATATGTGAATATGGATATGTTACTAACTCGATAGTAGAGTTTAAAAATTAAACATCAGATAATAAAGTTCAAGTTTCTTGATGATGACAAGGATGGAGGATCATGCAACAGTTGCCCTAGATAATCTAGATCCTACATCAGATTGGCTTGTATCAAAGGCTTTGAGTTTCATGGTTATTCAAAGCCCTTTTACTAATGATCTCCCTCAAAATACTTCTCAGACTTGTTTTCTCACCACTGTACTTGTCTACAATGTTCCCAGAATTGATAATCACCATGATTTGTTGCTGGTTTCACTCATGCATACCCAGAACCTACTCAAAACTGCCCAAATTTGAAAAAACAAGGTCTTATGACTGTTGACTGCTATTGGAATGCACAGGGACAGGTCTAGCATGCCTAGGCTGTCAAAGAATGTTCCCAGACTTGAGATTGAAGAAAATTTACTACTCCTTAAAGGTCAGAATATGTCTGCAATATGCTAAGATCAGCCCAGAATGAGCCCAGCATGCCTCATCTTGCTCTTTGGAGGCTGCAATATACATCAAATCTGCACAGAAGTTGAGATTAAGGGCTGTCTTGTTGCCCAGAACTGCTTAATACATGCCCAGATATGAGAAATGGTCTGATCATTGTTGTTCTAAGGGTTAAAATGTTCTCACAACTGCCCAAAAACAACCATAATGCTGTTGCTCGCCCATGCTATACCAAATCACCAGCGACCGGGGTATCATCATCAATGTTGTCAGACTTGAAATTGGCAAAGACAGAGTTGGAAACTCAGGAAAGACTCATTTAAGACTCAGCAAAAAGAAAAAAAAACTCAAAATTTAGAAAAACATACCTCTAAAGAAAAAGCTAAATTTAGAAATTAAAAGAAGAAATACCAAGTTTGTCAGCTTCCTCAACTTGGCACATTCACCAAAAGCCTTGACTAGAGTGGCCATGTTCTTCTTGGGATCAGGTCGAGCAAGAGCCAAAATAATGGGTTTTGAAGGATTGTTCAAAAACTGTGGGATCTAAAAAACAAAAAAATGTTATTATGCAATGTGACGACTATAAATTTTCAAGTATATGAAATCTTAAATGGTGGAGAGTAATTAAACCTTGCCCTGCCGCTTACCTCACCCCATAAAGGAGACTCAGGAAATTGAGTAGAATCATTATCTGTGTTTTCATCTTGCACTATAACATTGCTGAAGTCCATTCCAAGAGGTATAACCTGCAGGCTACAACAAAGTATATGTATGATGAGAATTTTCCTACGCTTATGACAGTATGTACACCTTTCACCCAAGAAGCCCTGGAATAATTATCAATGCATAATAGGATTTCCACATTCAAGAAAGAAACATACTGCCTACAAAGTTATATAAGTAGATGTGTGAATGAAAGAATCACATTGAGCCATTACCCCCCGCCTTTTTGAAATTGTTTTGCTAATGAAAGAATCAAACTTTTGCAACAAAAACAGAGAGAAGTAAAACTATCACTACAATTATGCATCTTTGCCTGCTGTAATCAAACATGGAACTGAAAAATACACATCGTACATCGTACATCGTACAAATAGCTTCATGTACATGATCTAATCATATAAGCAAAACAAAACATAAAGTGTGAATATCCAGACCTCCTCACAAGTAGGAAACTAACATCATCAGATATTTCAAATCAACTCCATCCTTGAGAGGTCTAACAGTAACGTGCAGAATAACTATATGAGGCTATGACACCTCACATTTTTTGTATACGAGGTCAATGGTTATTACTCAAGAGGAATGTAAAGAACTAAACAAATAATCAAGACTGTAAAATAAAGGAAGCAATCATCATTAAGGTAAAAAAACATAACAGTATCTTCTTGAACCAGTGAATAGATGCATTAAAACATGTAAGGTCACATGTCCTTACAAAAAAAAGTTATGAACAATATGTAAAGCAAGTTTAAATAGATGTCTGAACAGTATGTAAAGTAAACGGAATGTTTTAAGCTGATTCATAGAAATAACCATCTAGGTCATTTTTTTCAAATATAGTTTCGGCCACCGAATAAAACTTTGTTCTGTCTCCTTCAAGCATTTACATCCATCCATTGGATCTTCATATGCAACAGGGATGTTACTTGAGACAGAAAGTACAACTATATTAGCATCAGTCTCTTCAAGTGGCACTCCATGGATCTTAGTAAGTGATTGAATTCGTCCAGTCCCTGCGATGGCACCATCATATGGATCCAGTATGTTTACATCATCTCCTACAAATAATAATTTAGTCTCTGTTGGAGTTACCGGGCACTGTCAAAATAAAATAAAAAATTATAACATATAAGAAAAAAAATACAATTAAATTCTAAAAACATGCATAATTATTGATGTAACAAAATTAAATGTACTTACAGCCGTGTCAATCTTTAAACTATCTTGTCCACCAGGAGTTGCACACACTGATTGATAATTTCGCTGTAGTGCATCAATGTCGGTAGATTGTTTAATTTTATCCAGCATTTTATTACATCATGAACAAATCAAATATCAGAATTAGAAGCACACAATAATATAGTAGAAGAATACTAAATATAACAGTAAAACACTAAAAATCAGTCCTAAACCAATTATATCAGATTATGAATTCAAATCAAGAAATGTTTGCAAGGGAATGATAATTAGCTTACCTCATCAACATCACTATGACATCCCATTTTATTCCATGATTTGACAATTGGTTCAATAGAGGTGGCTATGGTTGACATTGTCTTTGTCAACCCATTTATGCAATCCATTACATGTTTATAGTTCTGATCACTATCACTCTGAACAGACGTAGATATGTTAACTAGTTGGCTTTTATCAGCTTCATTAGATGGCAATGGTCTTTTTGTTAGATTTTCTGATACAAGCTTATGTTTAGAACTGTCTATATCACACATTAAACGTTGGCCAACCATTTCACCCGTATCAATTTATGATCTAATAGGATCTTGAACCTACAAATCATTATCAATACATAATTAGTTGAATATATATGAATCAAAATGCAATATATATAACACAATGTACTCACAAAAATGGCATACATAATGTATTGAGCAAAAAAACCATATACTTACAAACATGTTTTGATTGCTTCGCCACCCACCATGACCCATAATAAATTGATCATTCACATTATATCTTGCCATCTTCCCTCTTTTACTCCTTTGCACATACTCTTCATCACACATACTTTCCTTAAACTCCTCCCACTGTTTGGGAGTCAAGCTGCTGTCCCTTTCTTTTCCATCCAGGATTGATTTTCTGCATTTATGCCTAAAATTGTTAATCAATTTTCTCATTCTGATCTTGTAATATTTTGTGGTAATCCTTCCACCATAAGTCTCAAAGGCATTTTCCATTTGTCGAATCACCAGATCGACACTTCTTTCATCTTGATCTACAAAATTGGATTTGGTGACATCCAGATGAGACCTTACTCTCGTGCCCAACTCTAAGGCCCACCTTGCAACATTTGGTCCAAAAGGTTAACCATCTTTTACCTCAAGCAAATAAGCCTATTTCCCTTCTGATTTTCTTTCTTTGGTTTCTCTTTCTGTGGACCTATACATGCCTTGAATCATTTTGCGTTTTTGTATGGAAGGTGACATAAGTTCACTTGAATCAAGACTTTGTGATGTAGAATGGGCACTCATGTTTGTGCATAGAAGAGGTGCTTTTTCTTTGGCAGTTGAAGGCCTAATTGGTTCCTTATTGGCCACATTAGGTGTAGCACTAGATATCTCACCAATTTGCTCAGATGGGCCTTCAAATCTTTGTTTTAATTTATAAAACAAATCTCTCAAACCTGATTCTGATTCAGAAAACACCAAGCCTTCAGCAATATTGGCTTGGACATGATCATCATTGTGTGATATATTAGGATGATGATCATTAGTGTTGTCAACATCTTCTCCATGTACTAAACCAGTACCAAGGCGTAGGCTTCTACAAGCTAGCGGCAATGTGTTTTTGCTTGCCTTTTGTTTTCGCTCATAATTTTCTATACAATCAACATTTTCCCTATAACAAAAAAAATTATTAAATTAGAATCGAAAGCAT
>LPNX010991285.1:2081435-2138696 GCA_001517045.1 Pseudotsuga menziesii | reverse complement strand
TTTAAATGGACTATATACTTTTTAATTAAAAATTATAACCTTATTTTAATTGGAAAAACATATAGCCAATGTTCTAAACTATGTGTTAAGCAATTAATTCATTTAAAAACAAATAAATAAGCTATGTATGTGTATCATGGAATTATGGCTTTTGAATGGTTGAAGGGTGTAGAGAGTGTTTGATGAAACTTTGTGCATGAAACGAATAAGTAAAATATATTTCACCAATCACTGAGAGGATCGATGCTCCTTTGTATAAGTTCTGCAAAGTTGAAGTTGTGTAGAGATCAATTAATCAATTCTCTGATCAATCAATGCAAGATTGCAGAGATTACATTCAATTCATTCGACACAGGTTGCACGATCTGGATTAAAGGAGAAAAGATGGATCGACAATAGGGAAAGAGATCACGAAGTGAATCTGCATGAGAAGTAACCAGTCCACAAAGTAAAATGAAGTTCCACACTTAATCATAGATCAACGGTCAGGAAACATTCTGCAAGATATCGACAGTTCTCTAGAATATGTACTTTTGACACCATTGATTTCTTGCGGACTCTTCCCTGGCCGTTGATCTAAGATCTAATGCGGATTGTGGATGCACATTTTTTACCTTTCTCAAAACATCCTTCTGCAATTTCCTTTCTGCAAGGTACTTTCTGCACCGTTGATTTCTTGCGGACTGTTCCTCGACTGTTGATCTGAGATTAGATGTTGATTGCGGACCGCATGTTTTCTGAATTTCTTTGAAAAATGCTTCCGCAATTTGCTTTTCACAATATTTCTTCTTCATTGTTGATTTCATGTGGAATTTATCTTGATCATCGATCTTAGAAAATATGTAGAATGTGGATTGTAGGTTTTCCAAATATCTTTGAAAATGATTCTGCAAGATTTCTTCCTTGCCGTCGATTTCATGCGGAATCTCTCATGATCGTCGATCTTAGATCAGATGTGAATTACATATTTTCCAAATTTGTTCAAATTATTTATGCAATTTTTCTTCTACACTGTTGATCTCTTGCAGAGTATTTCTTGATCGTCGATCTTACGGATTGCAGATGTGTCTTCAAAATTTTTCAAAATGGGCTTCCACAAATCTCTTTCGGTAAATCATTTTTTGCAACTCTCTAAGCTGTCGATTTTTTGCGGATGCTTTCTTGACTGTCAATCTTTGAATTGCGAGTTGTGGAATGTGCATTGCGGATGTGCCCAAATTTTTCGAAATCGACTTCCACAAATCGTTTTCCACAAATTTTCTCCATGTTGTCGATCTCTTGCGGAGTATTTCCTAACCGTTGATCTTCAAATTGTGGATTGTGGAATGCATAACCACACTTTCCCATTTCTGGACCTCAACGTTTTTCCACAATTTGCCTGGACCGTCGATTTTTTGCGGGTTCACTCTTGATCGTCGATAAGATGCAAATCTTGTTACAACTTTGTATATCGCTCTGCAACCGTAGATATGGTGCAGGTTTTCTTCTAATTGTCGATCTTAGATTAGATTCGGCTTCCGCAATTCTCTTTCCATAACTCCTTTGAACCGTCGATCGCTTTGAAGAATCCTTTTTTTGACCGTCGATATTTGGATTGCAGATTGCGGACTATGGGTTTTCCAAATTTCTTCAAAATGGTCTTCCACAAAACTATTTCCGTAACTTTTCTTCCACGTCATCGATCTCTTACAGAGTCTTTCCTGACCGTTGATATTGCGGATTGAGGCATACAAATTGCGGATGTGGCCAACTTTTTTGAAATCAGCTTCCACAAATCTCTTTCTGCAACTTTTCTTTCACGCCGTTGATCTCTTGCGGACTCTTTCTTGGCAGTTGATCTTCGGATTGGATTCCAAAAATATATTTCAGAAAATCATTTTCCGCAACTCTCTGAGCTGTCGATTTCTTGCAGATGCTTTCTTGACCGTCAATCTTTGAATTGCAGAATGTGGATTATAGATGTGCCCAATTTTTTTGAAATCGACTTCTGCAACTTTTCTTGTGCGTCGTCAATCTCTTGCGGAGTCTTTCATGACAGTTGATCTTCAGATCGCGGATTGCGGAATGCGGAACCACACTTCCCCATTTTTGGACCTCTGCAATCTTGTTTCCACAATTTGTTTGGACCGTTGATTTCTTACGTGTTCACTCCTGATCGTCAATTAGATGCAGATCTCGTTACAACTTTGCAGATCACTCTGGAACCATAGGTGTGCCGCAGGATTTCTTTTAAGCGTCGATCTTAGATCATATTTGGATTCCGCAATTCTCTTTCCATAACTCCTGTGAGCCGTCGATTTCTTTGCGGAACCGTTTCCTGACTGTCAATGTTTGGATTGCAGATTGCGTATTGTGGACTGCGGGTTTTTCAAATTTCTTTAAAATGTGCTTCTGCAAATCTATTTTCGCAACTTTTCTCCAACATCGTCGATCATTTGCGGAGACTTTCTCGACCGTCGATCTTGTGGATTGCAGTTTATAGAATGCGGATTGCAGATGTGGCCAACTTTTTTGAAATTGAATTCCACAACTTTTCTTCCGCGCCGTTGATCTCTTGTGGACTCTTTCCTGATTGTTGATCTTCCATTTTTGGACCTCCACAATTTGTCTGGATCGTCGATTTGTTGAGGGTTCACTCCTGATCATTGATCAGATGCAGATCACGCTACAACTTTACGGATCGCTCTACAACCGTAGATCTACTGCGTGCTTTCTTCTAACTGTCAGATCTGTTCATTAGATTTTCCTTTAAACTTGCATAAAATAATTGTAGAAATATAATTACGGAACGAATTTTTGACAAAAGTCGAAGTACACATTTACAATCTGCAACCCGCAGTTATGGAAGAAGTTGGTTCCCGCAAATTGTGGAAATGTTAGTTCAAAAACCTGAAAACACAAAGCTCTATTGCAGAGAGTTTGTTGCGGAAAAGACTCAATATTTTTACCCTCTCGATGTTCCTTTGCACCTCTTGGTGCAAATGCTAGTAGTAAAGCTACTTTGTTATTCAACCAAGTACTTTGTTTTGATTTTAGAAAAAAACTTTAAAACAAAGCATATTAGTAAAGCTACTCTGTTTTGTTTGGATTTTAGAAAAAAAACTTTAAAACGACGCAGTGATTGACTCCTATGCAACTCTCCATGGTTATTAAAGTATATATTAATAATTTGGGCGAATATGACATCATGATACTTAATAAATGATATCAAATTATTAAGTAATATGTTTTTGCTAGTAGGAGATATGCTTAATAGTTTTTTCAATGAATTGAATATATTTATAATTTATTTTGTTTTTAATAAGAATTTTTTTATAGTATACAATTTTTTTGTTTTTTTTAAAGTTTATTAGATTAGTTAAAGTGGTTGAGTGCTTTAAGTTGTGAGCATAAGGTCTTTGGATTAAATCTCAGGATGACTATACATTGTTATATAAGAGCCTCACTTGATGTCCCCATCAAATTAAAAAGCATATGAACCACAATTAAAAAAAAACATTTAAATTTTAATATATTTTAATTTAAAAATAACTTTAATTTTTTAATATATATTTTAATTCCAAACAAAAAATTCAACTTTTGATATACTTTGATTTCAAAAAGTTTAAACTTTTAATATATTTTAATTAAAAAACAAAAAACTCTAAATTTTAATATATTTTTATGTATTGCAATTTAAAGGAAAAAATAAAATTGAATAATTGTTGTTCTAAAAATATTTAAGAGAAAACATTTACATAACTAACAATTTGAAAGTATTTTTTGTTTTATATTTTTATTTATTGCAATTTGAAGGAAAAAATAAAATTAAGAAAAAACATTTACAAGCTAACAATTTGAAAGTATTGTATTTTTATTTATTGCAATTTGAGGGGGAAAATAAAATTGAGTAATTGTTGTTCTACAAATATTTAAGAGAAAACATGTATTGAGCTAACAACTTGAAAGTATTTTTTTGCTTTATTTACTTTCTAATAACATGTAATGTTGATTATGTAATATTGATTCAATACATGAAACTAAATATTAAATAAATAAAATTTATATATTTTTGTATAAATTTAACAAATTAAATTAATAATAGAAGATTTTTATCATAATTTAATATCTACACAGAAAAGGGAATACACTTAAATGCATATGTAAATGCCCTTGGAATGTACAACATGAATAATCATTCTACATTTATGAAAATTGTCCAAAAAACATATCACCCAGCACACAATGATTCTCATCTAAACATCCATAATCGCATCATGCTTCAAACATGGTGAGCAAATGTGGATTGCCAATGAGTGCTCTCACATTATGTTGTCTTGAAATACATAGTCAAATATGCTTATAAAGTAGAGGGCAAATCAGAGACCGACCATCGTATGCTACTTAGAATCACAACTACATCATGTCCAAAGGATCGAGATTCATATCCTTATTTCCATTTGCACTCATAAGCAATTGTTGACTGAGACATTAGTGCTCAAGAAACTTTCCATATGTTGCAAAAATTACCGTTTGTCACATGCAGTTGGTCCTCCACCAAACTAAATGTTGGTCGTAAAATATTTCACCGCGTATCTCTCGAATCTGTCGATTTCTTATTGGCTCCAATTTCATAAATGCCTACTTACAATTCCCTCCAAAATTGGACCCTTTATGTCTTATAGACCTTGCACAACAATGGTCATATAACCAGGGACACAAAACTAAAAAGTTGAAAAAGAGAACCGTCCCCGCAATCATCCATGCTAGCCGCACTTTACTTCAATTCCAACCAAAGATTTGAATGTCTTTCTTAACTTATGTTGGAGTGAGTTGCTTTTATATAAGCCCTTATGTTCCTTCACTAAAGACATAGGCCTTAGAAAACATGACAATTTGTCAAATTGGGAGTGCATACGAAATATCTACTGTGCATGGCATGCTGATCACATTTGTGCACCCACTCTTAATGAGACAACATCTTGAGATGAGGAAACCAATCATAACATACATCCCGATATGGAGATGAATGAGTGGCATTTTTTTTTGTCAATATCAGTCCTTACATGAAATATCCACATTAATGAGCTTGACATGCTTGGCCTCCGATATTTTGACACCAACCATACATGGAATCATCCAGAAGTATCAACATACACATTGGAGGCTATACCAAACTACATTAGCTACAACCGAAGGAGTGGGGAAATTAATACAAGATATCGCACTCCTGCCTATTTCCATAAATACATTATCTCACAATTAACAACTTGCACTTGACATAGTCTTACAACATTCACAAGTACAAAGAATTAAAGAGCCATTGACGATGATCATCCAAGGAACTTTAGGCCCAAGTAAATCCTACCTTATAAGCATGATAATTTTTTTTATCTTCTCAAGCAACCTTTGGCCATAGCCCACTAATGCTCCTCACCCATACTAGAGTTGCAACATTTAACATACATGCAACCACTAGACATGCAAGGCTCCATATTCCTATAAAGGACTTGAATCCTTTACAGGGACAAGCCATATCAGAGTTCCAAGAAGAGATTAAACAGATTCAATACATTCTCATTAATGATATGAGCTTCATAGGACCTAAATTTTTTATGTAGTTTGAGAATCATTTTCATGAATGTTTTCCAGAACAAGGCAATTGCTCATTTGACAACTGTTCAATAATTCTTAATTATTATTTGGGACAACTCCCACCTATGATGGACAAACCTTTTATGTAGGAGAAACTCTGGGGAATTATTTGTGGATAGAATTGATTACTCTCATCATTTTGGAAACAATCTTTCGTCAAAGGGGCACTGATGCCACCTAACTTCATTTCCGATAACTATTGACAAACATCCACAATGCTACACCATCCTTGTAATAATGGAGCCTACTTCAGTCTAAGAGTAATAGATTCTTGTCACCAGAGGAGCATTCAAAATTTAACACAACAATCCAACTCTTTGCAATGGACACTCATGCAAACAATCATAAGAAATACATGCTCCAAGAATTAGCTATGCCTTTTACATGATCTGTCGCAGATTTCACCAATGGTTCAAATGTACAACAAGCCTGATGACAGTCAATTAGAACAATAAATATTGTTATGCATGGGGAAATGAGTAATGTTATCTTGTAATTTATGGGTTAAATCAGGACTAGTAAATGGTGCACTTGGAGTGGTCATGCAAATTGTATAAACACGTGGATCTAGACCTCCTAAGTTGTCATCCTATGTTTTCATGGAATTTGATAAATACATTGGCCCTCCATGGGACCAATCTCAACCAAACCACATACCAATTCCACCCATAAATAAAAGTAACAAGAAACAAATCTCCCTCAATATGGATTGGGCATTGACTATCGATAAATCCCAAGGATTGACATTAACAAGGTCAACCATTAACATTGCTAACATTGAGTGACTTTCCCTTCATGACAATGTCATGCGCTACAACATTAGGAGGAATGTGAATTGCAACATCATTCTCCTTCGACCGCTATGCAAAGATGAAGGACACTTCATATGCCACACTTAGAAAAAAGGAAGAGGCACGTCTTCATTCTTTGTCATTTTCATCCTTAAAATTGCATCCCTAAATCCCTACACCCCCCTACCAAATGAAAATACCGATGTTGATTTCCAATATAATCAGAGTCAAACTTGATACTATACCTAGCACTTTATTGTTATATTGACATATGCATACTTTCTGGTGTGGCAAAGTAATGTACATTTCATTTTACTTGCTGTTGATTACATGAGTTTCTATTGATTGCTTATTAGTACTTGCACTAAAATTTTCCTTTAAATTTCATTGACTGCTATGCCCTCCATAAAGTCACTAGATTTTCATTCAACACATAAACTTTAATTATCTACATACCCTCAACTTCCTCTTTTTTTTCTTCAACATATCGAAGTTCCTTTCGACGTTTCATTTCCCTCGTTGAGTCGAGGGTGTGCTAGTTATTTTGTAAAGTCGTACTGAAACAAAATTTTGCTTTAGTGTTACTTGAGACTCTAGTGAGTCGAGGTGGAACAATTCTATTTGGAAAATATAAAATAAATAATATTGTTTTGTTTTTATGTTGTGGTTCACAACCCCCCCAATGGGGCTGTTACGTCCACAGGAAGAAATCACAGGGGGCCCACCCAGAGGGGATGCACCCCATTCTCTTTGATTACGAAGCTAACTTGATGGGGACATCAAGTAAGGCCTTTATATAGAAATGTATAGCCACCCGAGGATTTGATCCCAAGACTCTCTGCTCACAATTTACAGCACTCCACCACTTGAGCTAACCCACTAAACTAAATAATATTGTTTTGTTATAATTGATATTGTCAATTTTTTAATTTCAACTTTTATTTAGAATAAAAAATTACTATACTATAATATTAACTTGATAATTTTGATAATAATAAAAATAAACCAGTTTACAAATTGCAAAATGCAATTTGAACGAACCATTATTACATGAAAAACAAAACGCAATTTGAATATTTATTATATGAAAAATATATGGTACCATTAGACAATAATTTTCCAAATTATATATCATCTTGTGTGCATATAAAACCTTTATATTACTATTAAATTATATTTATTGGTTGTTTTTTTAATATTATTATATTATATTTATATCTATCATCTTGTGTGCATATAAAACCTTTATATTATTATTAAATATATTTATTGGTTGTTTTTTTATATTATTAGCATTTACACCAAGAGGTGCAAAGAAACGTTGAGGGGGTAAAAATATTGTGTCTTTCTGTAAGCCAAACTTTGTGACTTTGGTACTTCATGCATTATGGATTTCCATAGGGTTGTATCTTAGTAACAATAATTATAATAATTTCAGGAAAAAATTGGATTGAATTCAACTGAGTTTTTTTTCGATTATTGAAATCTCCAATCGAAATCGGAACATTGGGGAATTGGAAATTGGGAATTCAGGAAATTATTTGAACAAAAAACTAAGTCCGATCTTTTCGATATCGGAAGCGAGAGTTGCCACATGTATTTTGACTAAATAATTGTTTCTCGATTTGCAATTTGTCTAAATTTCTTATTTCTGACATATAAATATTATGATAGGACATTTATGAATTTTGATTTGCGTACAATCAACTTTGAGATTTTCGCTTTCCGATTTCCTATATTTCGGATATTGGAAATGGGGATAACGTTCATTTGTTTGATTGTATACTTTTTCTTTTCCATATTGGAAAGTGTAGATTCCACATGGATTTTCACTGACTGATTCTTTCCAGATTTGTGATTTGTCTATGGGACAGGGGAAAGGCATTAGCATCACAGTCAACAAGTAATTTGTATCCTATTTAAGCACCATCTAATTTAAACTTTAATTTCAGTACAATCAATATAAAAAACAAAAAATGAATAGTGTGGTTAAGTGAATATTAAAGAAAACAACATGATATTAAAAAGAGTGGAAAGGTGAAATAATATAAAAATCGAAAATGTAAATGTGAAATCAGAAATGTAATTGTTTGGTGTTTGGTTGAACTTGTGAGTTGATCCATAGGAAATATACAGTCAAGATTATTTTTGTCCTTGTAGATGGCTTTTTAAAGAATTGAAGTCAATATTTTTCAGTTTGGTGAGACTTTTTTACTATGTATTTCATGTGTTTGAGCACATAGACTCGTGATTTTGAAAATCGGAAACTCAAGTTCCTAGATGGATTTTGATTGAATGATTGTTTCCCGATTTGTGGTTTGTCTAAATTTCTTATTTCTGACATAAAAATATTATGATAGAACATTTATGAATTTGGATTTGCTACAATCAACTTTGAGATTTTCGATTTCTGAAACCGTCAGCCGAAATCGAAAGATTAGGAATTGGATATTGGACTTTAGGTTTTTTTTCAAATAATTTCCTGGTTTCCTGATTTTCGATTCCCTATATTTTGTATATCCGAAATGAGCAATATCGTTTTATATTTTAATAACATTCATTTGTTTGATTTTAGACTTTTTCTTTTGCATATCGGAAAGCAGGTTTCACACATGTTTTTTGACTAATTAATTGTTTCCTGATTTGCGAGTTGTCTAAATTTCTTATTTCAGACATATAAATATCATGATAGGACATTTATGAATTCGGAAATGCATGGGACAACGGAAAGGGATTAACATCGCAGTCAAGAAGTAATCTGTATCCTATTTAAGCAGTATCTAATTTAAACTTTAATTTTTGTACAACCAATATAAAAAACAAAAAAAGGATAGTGTGGTTAAGTGAATATTAAACAAAACAACATGATTTTAAAAATAGCGGAAACGTCAAATAACCTAAAAATTGGAAATGTAAATGTGAAATTGGAAATGTAAATGTTTGGTGTTTGGTAGAACTTGTCCGTTGATCCATAAGAAATATAGGGTCAAGATTATTTTTTCCCTTTTAGATGGTTTTTTAGAGAATTGAACTCAAGATTTTTCAGTGTGGCCAGAGTTTTTACTGTGCATTTCCTGTGTCTGAGCGCGTAGACTCGTGATTTTGACCTGTAAGTTTTTACTCATTGATTGTTTTTTCTAGTAGATTTAAACTCTCAGTCGTTTTTAGAGATGGTTGTTAAAATTCAATCAGAGAAGGTATCTGCTACAACCAGGGATAGTAGATCTAAAACAACTCTTCGAGAGTAGAAAATCAAAGATACCAATGCTGATGTTTTTAGTGACACGAGTGGGTATGTGTCTAACTCCTCATACGTGGATTGGTACAGAATTTATTCTATTTTTTATAGTGACGATTTTTCCTCTGTTACTAATGACCACCATTTTTACATTAACATACTCAATTCTCATCTCCATTGCATTACAGCGAGACTTGCTTTTATGCCTTACACGGACCCTATTAAGTGGGCATTGGATCACGTTGATATTAACCAACGAATGTTTACTGATATTGACAATGTCTCTATTGCTTCGTTTGCTCCAGAAGTGTTTGCTATGGCTTATGGTTTGAAAACTCCCAAGCTATTTTTCTCGAGGAAATTTTTTGACGAATTCCTTTCCAAATCGAAATATGAACAAGCAGTGAAATGTTGGCTCGAAGACCCAACACTAGTGATTCCTGTTTCACTTTGGGTATATCCAGTTTCTTGGTTTAGAGAGCCTTTCTCATTGCTAGCGGCCATGTTTTGCAGGTTATATGGTTTACCTAACTGTTCCTTATTAAAAAAGAAATGGGTCCTTATGGCGAACCATGTTTTGCTTACAGGTGATTCGTTCTACTAGGTGCAAATTCTATTTTTCAATTTGCGGGGGGGAATTGAAAAATATTAGAGAACCCCAGCGAACCAGAAACCCTCTTTCTACATGTCAGGGTACGTTATGGATGCATTCTGTGTGTGTTCCTGTTTTCTAGAGCTAAATTGGGATTGGAAGGAGAAATGTCCACCTGTTCATATATATTGCACTGATATGTGGGACAACAATTTCATACCTCGTGTTTATGAGCTCTGTGACTTGTTTGTCGGGTCAATGTACTATAAAAATTTTAAAGTTGATGCTCCTGCATTTTCTAAAAAAGCTAGGGAACTTTTTTCTGTTTATGGCGACTGGTATGTGGGAGAATATTTCTCTTACGTAAGGATTTGGGGCAGCAATATAGTGCACTTGCTTCCGAGAATTGTTCCAAGCTGAATGGTGCTTCAAGAATTTGCCTATCAAACTATGATTGATGGGGCTTTCTCCAAGTTGACCAAACATAAGAAGAACAGGTGGCCTAAATTTCCTGTGAATCTTGGCAATCTTACGGTACAAAATGTTGGTCATGCGTGTTTGTTGGGAAAGGAGATATATGTTATGATCTTGGGAGAGATATTCAAAAGAATGCATGATTTGATGGGTTTTTTGCAGAATGTATTTGCTCAAGAGCATGCGAAATTTCAATATGTTCATGAAAATGAGCTCGATGATTCCATGATGTGAGGAGATACCACTTTTTAGGAGGCGATTCATAAAATTAGTGATTTAGAGATAAAGTCGCATCGGTACGTGTATGAAAAGGATCTTAAGAGAAGAATTTTGCGAGAAAGAGCAAATAAATTTGAACTAAAACAAGATCTTGACAAGGAGAAGATAGAACAAGAAGTGAGCGAATATCTAGCAAGGTGTGTTGTTGTTGTTGCTGCTCGACCTAAGGACAAGGGAAAAGGTGTCCTTCAAGGCCCAGCTATCCCCTCTCTTTGCAGAATGGAAGATACGTTGGACAAAGGGGTTGAACTGTACCTAATTGAGAAGGAGAAGAGAGAATAAGAAGTGAGAGAACATGCAGCAAGGTCTGTTGCTGCCGTTGGTGCTCAATCTGAGAAAAAGGGGACAGGTGTTCTTCAAGGCCGATTGAGCTCCTCTCTTACAGCAATTGAAGATATGTCGAAAAAAGGGGTAGAAATCAAAATAAATTTTGAAAAAGTTAGGTGTGAATTGCAATATGAGATAGAGTTAACAGAAGTAAATCCTAAAAAGTTGAAGACTGTAGCAGTTTCTAAAGAGGCTCAACTGCCAGAAGCATGGACAAAAGAAAAGCTGATTTCTTCGGTATCAGTTCACAAGAAAGAAGAGAGGCTTGTTCAACAATGTTCGATGTCAGATATAGCTGTACAAGAATCCTCTGTACAAAATGTTATTTGTTTATTGTCATCTCAAATTGAGAGTCATGATACGAATGTGGAAGAAGACGCTGAGGATTTTATGACTACTGTTATGTCATCTATCCCCAATATCCAAAGGTTTTCTAGTATGTTAGGTACATCATCTTTGCAACATTGTTTTTTCGAGGTAAATTTGTCATCAATAATGGAAGCTACTGTTAACATGTTCACCAGTTCAGTTGACTCACCAATTCATAGTTCTGTTTCTTATTTTTCATCAGCTCAACTTATCACTACATGCTAGTATGACATTCCTTCTGTCTGTATAACTTTTCCTGAAAAGAAGGATTTTTCTATATGTGATTCTTTTACATCACTCGCTTTACCTCTGTTTCTTGTCGTATGAATATTGTCCCTATTAGCATGGATATTCCTTTAAATCAAACGCAAAATGATCCTTTGGTTAGCGTCCACCAGCAAATCATTTCATCTTCTGAAGTTATCGCAGATTTTGGAGAAGATGCAGTTGTATCCTTTGGAAAATATTATTGGAGTAAAAAGTATAAAGCTGTGGTTAAAAGGGGAGCCAAGAGAGCCAGAGAAAGTTAAGGCATTAGTGAGCTCATATGGAAGGCAGACGCATGTGATATGTAACAAGGGGCAGTGGACACAGTAGCTGCTATGGGAGTTTTTTCTAGAGCCAATTTTCAATGTGTTTCACAATTAAATTTCTCTCTTGGTGAAAAACAGAAAGAATTGGATAAGTCGAAATGCGACTTAGTAGAAACACAACAGAGGCATGAACAACAGATTGAGTAGTTGAAACAAGAACATGAAGAGAAAATAGAGAGATGGAAAAAGAAAGTTGAAGATGAAAAGCATCAGCTTCAGAATGTAGAGGTTTCTAATTAGCAACAAGCAGAACAAATCGTTCTTATCAATCAAGAATTGAAACATGTCCATTTGACCTTAAAAGGTTGTTCCTTTGTTGATGTGAGACCTGAGGATTTTAAACACATACTTTGTAAAATACAAGAAGAATTTGGGCAGAATGTGATAGATTTGTATAGTTGTTTTGATGAGATGCAAGGCATGTATGAGAAGTTTATCAAGCATTCTAAAACTCTTGAGGATCACCATCATCAGATGAGAGTAGCATTCAGTGCTTTAGAGAAAGTAAGAGGTTGGCAAAAGGATATTAAGGAAAGACCTGATGGCTTGGGAATTTTAGACAAGCCAGAGCTCATGAAAAATGAAGTTTGCATTGAGACATGGGAGGCTATGTGCGATTCAGTTGAAGCTATAGTCAATGTAGGGAAAAAGGTTTGTAAAAACAGGTGGCGTGCCTAAACAATTTGCTAACTTATTTGAGTTTACATGTTTTGGAACCTCTTAGTGAGGCAGTTTGTCGTAAAGTTCATTTGCAAGAAGTGGAAAAGCAGTTTGATCATAGCAAAGAGTTGATTCAACAAATCAGTCAGTTAACGGTGCAAAAAATGTAGAAATGGATAGAAGTTCCTCATGCCTCGATAGCTCGTATAAAACTGTTCATCAAAGAATGGAAAAAAATAACAAGGGTGGAAATTTTGTCCCAAATTTGCAAGAACGATATTCAGTTGAGGAATGCTCATTTTCAGGAATTTAATGACATTCTGGATATATTTTCCAAATGGCGTTCTTTCCTTAATCAAAGCTAGAAACTATTTATTTGTGTAATTACATGTTTTGGTGTGAATTTGGACTTATTGAGTAAGTCCAAGAAACAATTTTTTTTGGAATTTGTGTATCTTCAACACTTATATGCTAAGTTGATATAAATTAGGTTGAAATAAGTAAATTCGATTGGCATGTTTGTACATTAATTTACATGTTTGCTGAAAGTAATTTTAACTTCGCAACTTGTTTCAGAATATGTTAATGAAATACACTTAGCTTTCAGGCTGGTGGTGTTGCGACTTAAAAGACACTGTGAATTTAACTTAAATCAGTCTTGCATATTACATTTAAAGAAATGGCTCAAATATTTAAAAATTGCCCATGTTTTTTTTTTCTATTTTCCTCTTTTCGGGTATCCAGAATTAGAAATACTATATTCAATATTTCTTTATTTGAAAATCAAAACTTCCGAGATTGGAAATGTCACAAATTGGATTTTGCAGAATTTAAAATTGGAAGTTAAGGTTATTTTGATATTGTACAGTTTTGTTGAAATAGTTTTCTAGATTTGTGATTTTCGATTTTGGATATTAGAAAGTGGAAAGGTCCGTATTTTTAATTGTAATGTTTATTGATTTATTGGATTTCCGATATTTCAGATTCAATTATCACAAATCTGAAATGTTCGATAGGTGTAATAACCTTAATTAAAACTGGAATTTCCCGTTCTCGATATTTGATTTCAAAAATTTCGTATCGAGTTTCGAAATTATATGATTTAATTTATACAGTAAATTAACATTTATAATTTGATTATCGCAGATTGATGTTGTACTTGTTTTTGTCATGTATCTTGCACTCATTACGCATTAATGAAGCGGGTCTTTTTGTGCAGGCTGACCAACTTCGTGATGAGTTGCGTTTTAATATTGGGATTAAAGTTGATTCAGTAGTGATGTATCTACTTCGATTTTGTTTGAGGCGACATTAAATTGTTGCTGTCAACAAAGCTTTTTGACAATGTATTAGCTTGAATGGAGGACACTATAGCTATCGAGTTAAGGCATATTTGACGCAACGGTCATTTCATTATGTTGTTACAGTACAATTTTGCTTGGTTTATTGTTGTTGTTTCGTCTTTTTGTTGTAGAACCGTTCTGTATTTCTTTGTTCTGTTTTGTTTTGAATCTGAACTAGCATACTATGTCGAAGCAGCGTGCCACCTCTCGTCGTGCTGGTCATGGGAAACAAGGGGCATGCGTGACGAAGGTAGATGGTTACGACAACGATATTTCTCCGCAAGTTAAGTCCATAATAGATGACTGGGACAGGAGGCTGGTAAATGAGTATATTTCTTGTGATATTGATGTGGTAAGCCCGAATCACTATTGGATCATAAAAAACATGATGGGGTTACTCATGGAAGAAATGCTAGGGAAATGGAATAATAGTAAGTTGGAAATTTCATAGGCTACGTCGAAAATGCTGGAGTTAGATATGCTTATCATGGAGAGATATATCATGGACATGTGAAAAAAATTAGCTGTGGGAGTTGATTCCTTGGGTGATGGAGATAGGGAAAATGTCTCTATGGCTCTAGAAATGAATGTCGATCCTGCTCCTACGATAGTCGCTATATCTATAGTGCCTATTACAATTAGTGAGCTTTTCAAAGGAGGTCAGGAATGTCATGCTTCTATGGGGAAAGCAATTACCTCTGTGGAAAAAGCGAATCCTTCTGTGGGGAAAACCGATGACTCTGTAGGAAAAGCAACCGTTTTGCCTTTGAAGCGCAGTATACCATTGTTAGACGAGGAACTGTGTGGGCCTTCTCTTATGGCTGAGGAAATGAAAACGCAACACACAGGATATGGTTGTCACTACGAGTGGTGCTAACTCATGATCTTGTTTCTCTTTCTTTTTGTTTCACTTTTGCTTCCTTTTGTTTACCTCTAAGTTTATTATCTTATTTATCTTGAAAGGTCTCTTTGTAAACATTTGTTGATAGTAATTTTGTATGTATCCCCCCCATATATCACATGGGTTATTGTGGCTCATTTGAATATGTCTGTAATTTTCTATAACCTTTACTTAGGCAGCATCGTTCATTTTTTGTATGCTTTTTATGCTCGGTACAATTGAATTGTATTTTTTTTTGCTTTTAGCGGATTAGAATAGTTGTTAGAGCACTTTATTCAGTTGATCACAAATCTTGTTTTTCTGTAATATTTTGTAACTTTCAATTTCAGAAATTATGGAACTTTGGTTTTTCTTTATTTGAAAAGACAAACTTTCAAGATTGGAAATGTTGCAAATTGGAATTGGGGAATCGAAAATTGGAACATCGCATAGAGGTGTACAAAGTTCTTTTTTTGCACTTTCATTATAAACTATAAACTATAAACTATGCATGTTCTGAAATACCATATGGTATGATTTGTACTAAAATGGAGTTTGTCATTATATGAAATCGATTGTCACATTTTATTTTCATGGTTGGTATAATGTTCGCAAAAGTTATTCCTTTGTAGGAAAGATGTAATAACAATTATTTATGTTAAAAATATGAAGTTTATAGATTATTCAAACATTCCATGTTTGAAGTGTGTGATATTTATGATCATTTAATGATTAACCAAGATTGCTGATATATTTAATCATTAAGCAACAAGGAAATATTTATATCATTATAAGAATGCATCGATCAGGTGACAAATGTAAGAGTCACTTCTATGAACATTTAAGGCGGACAAGAAGTGAGGGTAAGAGTCACTTATGCGATTAATATAATTAATTTATAGCAGAAATGGGCGGTGTTATGATTGCATTAAAGAGGAGTCTCATCGTTCTGCACATTGGATTTCAAAGTCATTACTCCTCACGATTTTGAGATTTGTCCATAATGATTTCGGGCAGGTATATTGAAGACAACTGTCTTATCATGGTCCTGCTAGGTATTTGTTGTTATTATATATACAGATGTTTTTAAGAAAAATATGTCTCAGAAGAATGAAATATTTTTTAAACATTTTTCATTTACAAGATTTGACATAGAAATAACTCCAATGTTAATATTTCAACTCATTTGAGCAAAAAAATTGACTGTTCGTTCTTCGATATCCGAAATATCGGGAATAGGAAATCGCTAATTAGGGAAATATCTTAAGAGAAATTTGACTTTTGTGTCTTCTGATATTGGTTTTCGGATATTGTGTATTGTGTTTGTGAAATTGAAGAATGAGAATAAAAAGTTAAGTGATGTGTGAAATAATAATGGGAATAGAATTTGATATTTTGGAATATGGAGATTTCCGAATTAACATTTATAGAATAGGAAGAGCAACATTTATATATATGAATGAGGTGGAAATGATATTATGTGTTCGGGAGTGTTATTTGTATGAAATTCAGGAATGGGAGGAAAATAAAAACTAATTTCCAATTTGTAGCATCACAACATTATAAATATTTATAGCATCATAAGAAGGCATCGATGAGCAGACAAATGTCAAGTTGAAATTATGAGATAAGTTAAGGTTGACAACAAGTGGAGGTAACAGTCATTTCTACGATTAATATATCGGAGATATTGGAAATAGGAAATGGTTCGTTGGTATATTGAAGACGGGTCTCTTATCATGGTCCCCCAACTATTTGTTTTTATATATTTAGATGTTTTCCGAAAAATATGCTTTGATTGTGAAATTACAATATAAACATTTTGTAAACATGTTACTGAAAAATCAAACATTTTGTAAATAATTTGCAAAGATTTTCAGTAAAAAAATTTGTATCTGCTTTGCGCATTTTCGATTTCCGGAGATTGTGGCACAAGAGAAAATTTAATGTTACTCAGAAATCGGGAAGTTGGAAAAGCTAAGATTGTCGGAGATTGTGGCACAAGAGAAAAGTTAATGTTTTTTTAATGTTATATACAAATATTACTTAAACATTTGTACTTTATTTTCTTTTTTAATGTTATATACAAATATTATTTAAATATTTACATTTTTTTTCTTTAATGTTATATACAAATGTTACTCGGAAATCGGGAAGCTGAAAAAGCTAAGATTTCCAGAGATTGTGGCACAAGAGAAAATTAGAGATTTTAATGGTTAAGATATTACTTATACCCAATTTCCGATTTTAATATTATATCCAATTTTCGATATTACTTATCTTAACCATTAAAGATTTTAGTTTTAATAAGGTGGATATTTCGGATTTCGGAATCATAGGTTTAATGGTTAATATATTACTTATACCCAATTTCCGGTTTCGATATTTTGCAAAGATTTTGGATTTTTGAAATCAGATTTTTAGCATTTCAAATCATTTGAGCAAAACATTTGTGTTTGCTTTGTTCGATATCGGAGATATTTGAAATTTGAAATCGTGAATGTGGAAAACAACTGTCCTTTTGAAACTGAACCTTTTTGACTTACCTTTGTTTGAAAATCGGAAATTGGCTATGGTGTTTTGCAAATGGAAAATTCAAAAATCATTTAAACAATAACTTGAGTCTCGCGTTTCTGATATGGAAAATATCGGAAATGAGAAATCGCAAATAAGAGAAATACCCATAAGTAAAATCTGACTTTGCAGTTTTCGATTTTGGATTAGGGAAATTGGATTTTGTTTTTCGGAAATTGAAAAATCGAACTTTTAAAATAAAAAGTTATTGTTTATTTAAATTTCATTTAAGTAAATAAGTGTTGATCTAAAATTTTTATATGTTATTTATTTCGTCATATATAATAACTATCGTATTTCTTGTAAAATTTGAAGTGAGAAATAAAAAGAGATGTATAAAAACAGATAAATGGATTTGGGGTATTCTGAATTTGTGATTTACAATGGTTTGGATATCGGAAACCTGAGATTAACGTTTTTGTTGAAATAATTTGGTGGATTCTGAATTTTCAATATTCGAAATGTTGGGAATCGAAAACATGAAAGTCAACAAATAATTTCAACAACAAATTGAGTATCGGGTTTTTATATATTTGAAATATCGGAAATGGGAAAGAGCAGATACCCCAAATAACCTTAACAAAAACTTGAGTTTCTAGTTTGCGATAACCAATAATCGAAATTCGGAAATAGGAAATCGACAATCTTTAAGGCAGAGAAAATTCATCTTCCATGCTAGGTTAAAACGAACAACATTAACATAATAATGAGTGAGAAATAAACATTATCACAAGCAACCACATATAGACACACAATATACCCTCGAAACCCCATGCGGGGAAAACCAGCACCAATGAATATCTTCATTACATGGCCAAAACCGGCCATCCGGGCCAAGCGAGCTAGTCACCGCTCACCTCCAGGCCACTTTACAATGGAGCCTCCTCAAGCCTTATAAAGGCTTAATCACATGCAATACCATGGGACAATACCATGGGCTACAACAAAACATGTGCCCAAACCATGTGCTAGACCTAAACCAACTTTGACTCAATCCCGAGTCAAGGTTAACCCTAACAATCCCCCCTTTAAACTTGACTTGGATTAATCACCAACTCCCCTCAAATTTTACCGAGAAATCTTACATACACCCCCCTATCACCTAGGTCTATCTCCCAACTTTATCGGTGAGTTACCAGGGGTATGCATGCCTTACCAGGTCTTACAGCCATATGCCCATTTACATGCAAACCGCTCCATTAGTTTTTTTTATAGTTTTTTCATGTGTCTCATGGTGACTACACCAACACCATTCATTGCTTCATCCTCTCGCTTTCTATACTCACTTCTTTTTGCTCGTCCTTCCACTACTTGCCTTTTCATGCCTTGCCATAATACCTTTCTATTTTTATTTAACCATGATTCATAAACCATCATATAAAAAAGGTTCTTAGATAACTTAGGTACAATTGCTGCCATTTTCCAGCCCACATCCTTGGCCATACTTATCTTCACTACCCCTTTTCTACATCCATTAATTTGAAAAACAAAACCTTATGATTCACTTTTCCATTACATGTGAAATCTCAAAAGGAATTTCATTTAAAATACTCCACCATTTTAATGGACTTATCCTCCAACAATCCACCTTCATGGAATCCAGTAAAACATAATAAATACATCATCTCCACACTCCATAAAAAACCTTTCCATGTTAACATTTCATGACGTGGACAATAAAACCTTTTTTTTAAAATATATATATCTCCCCTTTAATATGGCATACATCCTTCATTTAAAAAAAAAAAACTATTTCAATAATAGCTTTTACCTTTAATTCATGGATTGAGTTCTCTTCACGGATTCCATTGGTTTTGACTTCACAACTAATTTTCCTTGGTGGAGATGGCTTCTTCACGGTTTATGCAACAACGAATTTCTTTATACATGACCAAGGTTTCTTCTACCTTCACTTCGCCTTCCTACCATAGGCTGGCTTCTTGACACAGGCAGGGCCAATCACTGGCGATGGCACTATGAAACTTTCTCCACACATAGCTCTCTCTCAATCTTCATAGACCTACAGCCTTGTCCATTGGAATGTCTCGATGAGAAGCACCACAACCACTGGTAGCTCAAACTGCCTCCTTCCTCCTGAATGTGACCTACTTGGCAATATTCAACAATGTCAGCTCCTCTTTTCATGCAGCAATTCTCCTCATGCAAAGTAGCATCCATGGACTCAGTCTTTTAAAAAATGTGGCTCTGCACAAATCATCATTCTCCACCAGAATGTGTCCCTCTTTGAACCACGAGCCGTGACTATCACCCGAGGTCAAACCTTAGACCTCCATCTCTGATCTCATGCTGAAATTCATGACTTACAACAAATTTATTGTGTTTCCTCCTTACGGATACCATGATCATGGCGGCCTCTTCAAGCTCCTTGCAGAATGATGGATTAATGAGGACCTTTTCCCATCATGAAAACAGTGACCTCTCTCTCATCAATATTTATGCCAAGCACCAGTCCCGTTCTTCACAGTCGTTCATAAGCACGCATGCATGCTTGCATGCTTTAAACATATCCCGATTTGACTCGACTTCAATTTGGTAGAAGCAACGGGCGTCTAAGATCTCAGCAGGTCTCGATATTTAACAATTGATCTACAATTTTTCATCGTAGATCTGACAATTTCACGTTCTACCATGGGCTGGTAACTTCAATCTCACTACACAAGCAATATTTTCCATAGCACAGGCACATAGAAACACCAACGAGCATAACCAAGCCAAACCATGGCTTTGATACCAGTTGTTAGGTTAAAACGAGCAACATTAACATAATAATGAGCGAGAAATAAACATTATCACAAGCAACCACATATAGACACACAATATACCCTGGAACCCCCATGCGGGGAAAACTAGCACCAATGAAGATCTTCATTACATTGCCAAAACCGACCATCCGGGCCAAGCGAGCTAGTCACTGCTCACCTCTAGGCCACTTTACAATGGAGCCTCCTCAAGCCTTATAAAGGCTTAATCACATGCAATACCATGGGACAATACCATGGGCTACAACAAACCATGTGCCCAAACCATGTGCTAGACCTAAACCAACTTTGACTCAATCTCGAGTCAAGGTTAACCCTAAAATTCCATTGCTCCACTCTGTCTTGATGTTCTCGTTTCAACTTACCAATTTCTTGTTGATCCCTATTTTCTGTCTCTACCAAGTCCCGTTTCAACTTGTCTAGCTTCACATTGCAGCACTTACACAAGTAGAGCTTCACATTGCAGTAGAGAAATTTACTAAGCATCTGCAGCTATTCGAAGCACAATTGATAGAGAATATAAGTTAGGTCGACACAGCTACAATGATGTTTGAGATTAACAAGTGGTTAAAAAAAAATAGTACATTTGTAGAGCAAATACTGAGAAGGTTCAACCACTATTTGCTTTTAAAGACTTTGAAGCAATTAAGTTTTCCTCTTGTTTCCTACATTGGACAAATGGATTGTCTTGCATTCGAGAGCATCTGGAAAAAGAGAAAGCTGGAGAAATGCGAAGGCCTGAAAGAGATGTAACTCTTGATATTGCAGTGAATGTGAGTCCTTGTATATCAGTGTTTCCAATATCTATTGTAACATTTTGTAGGGTCATACCTTGGGCTTTATGACTTGTTAAACCCTGTGCCATACGAAGTGGTAGTTGTCTACGGGATCCCCTTGTTATAGGAGATATTGGAACATAAGTAGGATTTAAAATATCCCATAAGGGTCCTTTGTAATAGAGGAATTCGACAACAAAAAAAGATGGTAAGCTAGGAGGTTGTTCATTGGACTTGTAGACAATGTCAATGAATTTTCCAAGTGAGCCATTAACAAGTCCTGCTTGAACCCATAAATTAGCAGTTACCATGACTTGTTGACCAATAGCAAGAAGGACCTTTAATGGCAACTGCTCATTGTCAATGGATCCCTGGCCATGTTTGTTCCTTTTTTCTGTGAAGCAATGTGCAATTGGCATATTAAGTTGTTTCAGCATGTGTTTATTGTGCAGTGCAACAGAGGTATTGGTGGGATATAAGTGGATAGATTGTTGAAAAGAGCAGTTTTCCACATCTGAAAGGCATGAGCTTGTTCTTGTCATTAGGAGTGCCCAGTCTTCAACAGTTGGTGTTCCATTTCGCAGGTTTAGCAAGAGTTGCCGAAAGGCAGTTTGAGAAGGGCTATTTCCTTGTTGTCGAAAAATTGTTTCTAGCATGATAAAATATCAAATGTACACCATAAAGCTATTCTAATGGATGAGCCTGCATATATTGGAATTTCCTTTACAGGAGGTAATTGTCCAAAGTCAACAATGAGGATTATGGAACAACCGCCAAATGGCATTGTACAATTTGAGGGGAAAGCATGACATAATCGTGCATCAATTTGAGTCAACATTTTTGGTCAGATAAATCTCATTTCATCTATGAGAATATAACAAATATGACGGAGTTATTCTTGAAGTTTTGAAATGGATTGGCCTTCAAGGGGTTGCATTTCACCAATGGGTATTTGAAGAGCAGAATGTATTGGAGATGCATGTATATTAAAAGCAACAACACTAGTTGGAGCAAGGAGAAGAAGTAAGCAACCACTTAAGTTCAGATGGAGTTTGTAGTGCAAATTTTAAGCAAGATATAAGGTAAGATTTCCTAGTTCATGCAGTAACTTAAATCACCATTTTCACTGATGGAGCAGATGTAGTATTTCTAAAATAAAAAATGACAACATCAAAGGCCATTTGTTGTGTGGGAGACAAGGAATCAGGTGAATTGGACATCGATAGGTTGTCTTCATGTAGCTGCGTGGACAAGCGACTGAGGTCAATAAATGATGTTGATGTATGATGCAAGTCGTTGGTTATACAGTTATGTGTCCAATCGTGATTTTTGTCAAAATCACAATGTCCAAGCATTTCAAGATCATCAATTTGAATGTTGTTTCCTGGTCGCATTTGAGAGAGAAGTTCCCATTCATCCATGTTATTGGACAAGGGAAAGTTAATAGCATTAGAGTTTGAATCATCGAATAAAGGTGTGTAGGGTTCTTCTTGTGCACGTTCAACATGCCAGATAGTATAAGTGCCTTTAATTTGTTGCCAATGAGAAATAATTTCAGAAGTTGTTGTTCCAATATCTTGAGGGATGGAACGAAAAGGTTTGTATAGAACAAGTTGGCTCCAACAAAAGGATTCAAAAGATGAAGAGTCAAAGGTAGGAATGGAAAGGAATTGTGGTTAGACTCTAACAATTTTGTGATGCAAGTTTTGTTTCCATGGATTTTTTTCCTAGTAGTAGAAAAACACCAAGAACGAGCAGCTTCAAGTAGTGTTAGATGTTCAAGAGCTACTGGTCTTTGCATGTATGCAAATATAAAGGGTGGAGTTGGAGGGATGTTATTAGTGCCATTACAAACACGTCAAAAGACACTTTGACTTACATTTAGCGAAAAGAATTGATGGCTACAAAGAACAAGTGGGAGTTTTTGCAGCATGTGACATGTCTCTTGTGCACTAATGTCTCGTTCTGCAACTGTTTGGGCAAGTAATTGTTTGATTGGCTGAAGAATCAGACCGTCACTTGGTGATGCATGTGCAAGGTAAGAGAGAATTGCATGGTAGCTTTCTGATTTTGGCTCTGCTTTTGATGCATACTTTGAGATGTATTTGAGGACTGCATGTTTACAAAGAACAGATTGGCGATCGACATTAGCCCTCCATATTGAAAGCATGATAGGGTTGTGAAAATTGAGAAGAGAATAATTTCTTGCAGGATTGTATGTTTTACGTCCATTTGCATCGATGGATAATGAAGAACCAGCTTGCAGCTCATAAGGAAAACCATAGTGACATTTCACAGATGTTCCTTTTTTTCGAAGGCAAGTTGTGAGCATCTAGTGTGTCTTTGAACAAAATTAACAAGTTCTTCATAGTCAACTGAGTAGTTTGATGCAAATATGGATGGTGATGCAAGACTGCATGGATAATTTTCTGTAGAATGATGCAACCCTGATGTTGACAAGTGCATATCACGAGGATTCCAAGATGTAACATATGTGTCAAATTTTTTTTTGCAGCTTCAACTACAACAATATCTTCCCAATCTAAAGTGTCCATATTTTGTGCATCTGCCAACCAAATAAAACCATGAATGTATGTCGATCCTCTATGTTTCCATTCAAACCTGCATTGAAGGAAAATGAATATATTATAAATCAAAATGTATAAAGTGAAAAATACGAAGAGAAAAATAAAAAGAAGACATGGTAAAATACCTGCACCAAGAATCCGTTATATGAAAACCTTTTTGAAACACCTCTTGAAGGAATGTATTGAATCTATTATGCATGTATTGTGATGTAATATGTGGATTTGATATGATGTTGTGAAATTTGCATTGGTAGTCTTGAGCTAAACCGGTAGAACGTGCAGCAGGCATCAGAGCATGTAAATCTGGTCATTTTGTATCAGCTGCACTATGGGTAAAGAAGAAAGTTGGTGTACCTTGTTGATTGATCATATTATTTAGTTCAGCCCTACTTTTGTTCCAATATGAGCATGTTCCACGTAATGAAGATCCAAACCGTGCAACCCGCTTACCAATTTTCTGATTAGGCATGTCTTGCAATTGGTTAACAAGTTTAAGTATTGTCGGAGGTAGTGTATCTTCAAGATTAGTTTTGACAAAAACAAAGGCTGTAGCATTACTCTGATGACACATAATTACATTGTATTTGTAGTAGCGGAATCGAGGATGTTGCCCAAATCTGTTGTCATGATAGTGAATTAGGTGAAGTTCATATTCGTGCATATCATCCTCATGAATGTGTGGTTGTTTAAACATTGCTGCACCTGTGGGGAACAAAGTTGGAAAATCCATGGAAAGAAGTCCTTCTGTGTTGTACTCATTAATAGGTGAAATGCCTATAGGAGGCCAATCAATTGAAGGTGCTAGTGGATTATTTGGTATATGTAACAACCGTTAATTTCTTCAACTTCAGTTCTAGCATTAGGTTTTGTTGAAATAAATGAGGAGGATTCGATTTCATAGGGTTGAAATGAATTTGGTGGTTCAACTATAGAGGACAAGCTTTGCCGATGAGATATTGTATCATTGTTATTAACATGCAGAATCAAAGGTGAAATGTCTGTTGACACAAGAGGAAGTGAAGATAATGCAACTAAGTTGACTTGTACATCCTTGTAGTATGGGTCGTTTGCCATTTTGTATTCAAGGGTAGCAAGAACATATGTATGACTAACAACAGTTCATATGGATTGTTTGTAGAGTTGCATTTGCGAACAACAAGGATGTCAAGTTTTGATATTAAATGGGGAAGGTATTTGGCAATTTTGGAAATGTCCTGGGGGAAGCTGATAGTATGTCCAGAATATTTATATTGACCACCATGAGCATGTGTAACTTGTAAAACTAGGTTAACATGACTTATCAACATTTCATCAACTTTTGTAAGTGTTGCGAGTATAGGTGGTTGGATGCCTGGATCCATATTGTTTTGGAATGAAAATTGATGGCCTTTTCTTTATAGAATACAATGAGAACAAGTATATGCCTCATGTATTTTTCTTGTTACAATACCAGGATATCATTCTTTGCAAATTGAGCAGACATGCATATCACGTAGTTGGTTCATTTTTTTACGAAATCGTTGATGTGCATCATCGAGGCGGGTGCTTGATGGATTTAGAATAGATGGTCGAAGCGAAGGTCTGTTGAGAGGTTCGAAAGAGAATCTGGACAAGACATATCCACAGGTAGCCGTGCAGATCTGTAAAGAAGACGTTGTCTCTTGTTGTTTTTATCTCTGTTCTCTGCATATACAATTCTTCTTCGTGCATTCGCTTGTTCATTGTCATGAGTTGGCATAATGCCTACAACAAAATCATAAAATTGTTAATTGCAAAGTTTATTGTTATAAAGCAATATACAACAATCAAATATTAACTCATTGCATGTAGGTAACCAAGAATAAACAAATAATAACCAAATAAACCATAATGTAATTTACATGAGATCAATTGTAATTCTCCCAAAATATCATGTATCAGAAATTGAAAGCCAACAAATTATTTCAACAAAAACATGAGCATACAACTGTTTGGTTTCCGATATTTTATTTGGTTTGTTGTTTCTGACATTAGATAATCCGAAATTGGTAATAGAAATTTGACAATCTTTAAGGCAGACAAAATGTCGAGCTGAGTAGACTCATTCAAAATGGATGAAGTAGAGATTCACAGTGCAAGAGAGAAATGTGCTAAGCATCTAGAGCCATTCAAAACTAAATTGATGGAGTATACAAGTTATGTTGACATAGCTACAATAAAAAGCGAGAATTTTGATCAAGTGAAAATAGTGCTGAAGTGAAAATAGTGGTTGAAAAACCTCATTGTGATGACTTGGCATAATGCCTACAACAAAATTGTAAAATTGTTAACTGCAAAGTTTATGGATATAAATAAATGTTTTATACAAATATGAGGTTGAAATAATGTATTTTCTTCTCGAATTTTGATATCCGAAATATCGGGTATCGGAAATCGCGAAGGAAACAAATTATTTTAACAAAAACATGAGTATCCGAGTATCTGGTTTCTAATATTGAAAATTGGAAATAGCAGATACCCAAAATAACGTTAACAAAATCTCGATTTTGCAGTTTTCCATACTCGATAATTGAAATTTGGAAATAGGTAATTGGCAATCCTTAACGAAGACAAAAATTTGAAGTTTTTCGGCCATACAGTTGAAGTTTTTCATTACATGTCCCAAGGAGAAACATGACTCTATTTTCCTATTGGCAATTGGATTAGTGTTCAGATACAAATACTCCTTGGAACTCAGTAACACTGAAAACCGATTTCATTATATGCTCGTTCGGACTTAAGATCGAAAATGGGTGTTCAACAAGTTTTTTCAAAACTTTGCTCTTTCCTTTAGAAGGTAAAAGCCAAAGTAATATTAATTTTTACGGGTTTATATCCAATGAGCTAAGAACCATTATCACATAGTAGGCTAAAACAGTGGTGTAGACATAGCTCGGCATGTTCTTCAATATTTCAAATGCAAAACATTGTAATTTTTATGGGTTTATATCCAATGAGCTAAGAATTGTTATCACATAGTAGGCTAAAACAGTGGTGTAGACATAGCTCGGCATGTTCTTAAATATTTCAGATGCAAAACAAAGTAAAAATATATTATTGAATTTATTAGATAAAGAATCACATAAGAAAAAAATAAAATGTTGTTGCAAGTTAATAGTGATAGTAGTGATTGCAGTGATCACATTAACACAGAGTCAGACAAAATCTTGTGAGGATCGTTTATTCGAGTGAACTCATTCAATTGATCATTTATTTGGTTTCGAATCTGTATCTCAGACGCTATCCTCAAGTATCAACATTTAGGATTGTAGAAATCCTATGTCATATGTTTTCCAATAACTTATATTTCGGATTCTAGAAAATTTACGTGTGAAAATAACGAATATGTTATGACCCTATTTCCGATTTTGCAACATATACATAAATCCTGTGTGTTCAAATACGAACATGTCCATGTTTCTAGTCCTAATATTTGATACTTCGTATTTGCGAGATTTTGGTATTCGAAATTTTCATTTAAGTTATTCCTACGCTAAGTTTATGCCTATTTTAAATTCGCTCTCTGTTATTTTTCATCGGTCTCTCTGTAAATTTGGCGGAAATTTGGTGTCTAAACTTGGTTTGATTCTATATATCGACCTGACAAGCATGAAACAACAGTTTTTAATTTCATTACCTAAAACAAGTAATAATAACAGTTTTTAAAGTTATTATTTATATATAAATGTAATTTTGGAAATCGAGATATAGGGTGTTCCTTATTCGAAAACATAGTTATTAAATTTTGAGAAATTAATAACAACAAGCACATATTTCACAAAATTGAAAGTTACGGTGTTCCTTATTGTAAAACATAGGATTTCCGAAATTCAAAATATGATTCATTTGCGATGAACTTGTTGATGAGGTATTTTCAATGATGACAATTACAGCTTTTAAGTGTCCAATTTCAACAACTGATGCTGATTTAGTTGAAATAAGACACATGTATTTTCCTGAGATCAGAAAAACATTTATTACAGACGAGTTGAACAAACTTATATATTTATGTATAAAGTGAAGTTGCTGATGATGTATTTTCAACCATCACAATTACAACTTTTAGGCGTTCATTTCCAGAGAAAGTCTCTGTTCTAATTGAAAGAGTAAGAAGTAATTGTTTCTTGTAGATTCTCTGGACTATTTCAGCAATTGATGTTGATTTGGTTGCAAGAAGACACAGGTATTTTGCTGAGATGCCCATTAGTTGGTTTGAAACATCATCAAATGTGATCACACCATGAAGATTTCCAGTTAGATATTCCAAGTCATCCTTTAGGATATATCGGTAGTCACATTCAGCAAACTCCCCATCACATTTAACACAATGCCAAATGTCTCCAACTTTGTCGGCAATATTTTTCATGCATTGTATACCATTAACAAAAACATGGCATGCAAGGAAATGAAAGTCATCCATGTTAACATTTGTGATGGTTGTAGCAAGAGAATACCAAACAAATTTTTCAGATGCCTGAAGAGTTTGTAGCTCATTGATGGTAATGACTTTCCGATGAGTAGAATTGAGGCACTGAATTTGCGACTCAAAGACGCAGATGCTGAACGAAATCCATTTTCATTAAACCATCTTTGGAGAACTGATGTTTGTTCAATATTTGGGTTTATAAATATATTAGAGTTTGAAATAGTGCCAACAGATTTTCCATTAAAATCTGTAACACGACCACCCTTGATCACTACTACTAGAGGAGTAGGTAAACTGTGAAGGCTGGAAAGCTCGGCTCCTTGAATTTGACAATGTTATCTCTAAAGTGTCATGCCAATATTGTAGCCTAACAGTTTCAACACCATCTCGTTTTCGTATCGTGGATGTAAGTGAAACTGAAATGACAAGTCTAAGAAGGTCAACCATGGAATTTACTGGTATAGTTTGAATCTCCTTAATAGTTTTAAAGTTAAAGCAAATTAAAGGTATTACGGTATATTCATCTAAGCATGCTTGAATGGTTGAAGTGGAACCTAGAAAAATATCGTTATGACTTTTCAAATGGTTGAAAATTGGATTCGATGCTTTAACTGTGCCATTTGATACAATGTACACTATTCCAATTTCTATTTGGTCATACAAAGAGAGTGCCAATTCATTGAATGCAGATATATGTATTTCATTATGTGAAGCGTCAACAAGGTCAAAACCAAACACTTTTCCAGATCCTAGTTGGTTCCCATATTCATGTGTGTTTGTCTTGGCGGTAACTCGACCTTGAATGTTCCAAAATTTGGTTTAAGAGGAGAGTGAATTGTATGGGATAGTCAATCCAGCTAAACTATGGTTTTGTATTATTGAGCTAGTGTTTAGTGGAACAGAACAACTACTTTGAGAAGGAGAAGCTACAGGTAATTGGTAGGGTGTAGGATCTCCAATAATTTCTGCATCCACTCTGACAACCTCGAGTGCAATCAATGCGATAGTCCTGTGAGATGAAGTATATTAGACATGAATGCGAGACAAACATTGAATACATGAACAATGTTAAACTGATTGAGAGGAAAAGAGAGAGGAAATTAAACGTACATTATATTATGTATAATGTTGCATGAACATTGGGTAATTTTGATTATAGTTCCTTGTTTTAGTTGTCCATTTTCTACAAGATGACTATACATAACCAGAAGAAGTAGCTCATGCTTGTGAAGGCAGTTTGAAATAGAGATTCGGAACCGAATAGATGATGAGTTGAGTGAATTCACTTGGTTTAATGCACAGACCTGTACCAGCGGAGAAAGGTTGATAGCACCATGTAGCAATAGTGAAATAGAATCTTCAATTACCATAGTCTCCATAACGTAATGGTTATTTTTTCTTGCCAAATGAAATAGAGAATGAAAATATAAAAAAAATTGCAATGTAGCATAATCATTTTTCTAGTATAAAATGGATATATAAAAAACAAAATTCTTCGCATTAACATATTTCATTGTTCTGGTTGTTGTTATTCATTAACATATTTAATTATTCTAGTTTGAATCTGTTTGAGCTATAAATGTATCAAGTGGAAATCCTATGTGTTGAAATACGAAGATGTCCATTTTCCTATTGCTGATTGTCGACATTTTGGAATGCGGAAATTGGAAAAGCATTTGTCTCATTTATTTTTATGTTATTTCCCGATTTTCGATCCGTAGATACATTTGAATAAATAACATTTGAACTAAAATGCATATTTAATTTGTTTACGTTTTACGAACTGGGAAAAGCATATTTTCCAATTTTTCGACATTTACGATTGCAGAAATCGTATGTTCTATGTTTTCGAATAACCGATATTTTGGATTCTGGAAATTGTACATGTTCAAATACAAACAAGTCTATGTTCCTATGTTTTCCAATACGGAACATGCTATATTCCGATTTCCGATTTTCCAACATATCCAGAAATCTGATGTGTTGAAATACAAACATGTCGATGTTCCTATTTTCCATTTCCGACATTTAGAAATGAAAATGGCCAATTTTACCTAATTTAAGCTCGGGTTCAAACAAATCAAAGATCCTAAACTAAAAAACTCATACCATTTTTTCTCGCAAGTGTATTGCTCTGATTTCCGATTTTCGAATGCGGAAATCGGAAAAGCATTTGTCTCATTTTATTTTATGTTAGTTCCCGATTTCCAATCCATAGATACATTTGAATAAATAACATTTGAATTGAAATACATACTTAATTTGTTTACGTTTTGCGAACTCGAAAAAGTATATTTTCCTATTTTTCGACATTTACGATTGTAGAAATCATATGTTCTATGTTTTTGAATAATCGATATTTTGGATTCCGGAAATTGTACATGTTCAAATACAAACACGTCTATGTTCTTATTGTAAATTTCTGACATTTCAGAATCGGGAAATTTAGGTCTTATGTTTTGCAACCGGCAATCGAAAGATGGATGATTTTGCAACATACAGCAAGCCAACAAGGCAGTAAGAATCAATTGAAACACATGAAGGGTGATTCACCATCTCATAAGGAACATTTTAAAATAGACCAAAAACTAATACCTAACATTTTATTGAGAGGCATGACATAACCAATACATTGCATAATACTTTTGCAACAAAGCAAGAGTCACATTCAATTACAACACATCAACGGTGTTTCACCATCTAATAAGCAGACTAAATGAAGAAGTAAGCAATAGCTACAAATTTAGCAACGTTCAAAATCTTCCAATTTTGCGACATATACATAAATCCTATGTGTTCAAATACAAATATGTCCATGTTCCTATTTCTAATTTTCGACACTTCGGTGTTTCGAAATCTATCTCATATTTTGTAGCAACAAGGAACATGCTATATTCCGATATCAAATTTTGCAACATATCAAGAAATCGTATGTGTTCAAATAGGAACATGTCGGTATTCCTATTTCAGACATTTCGGATTTCCAAATCCCGATTTTCACGCTTTATTTTCACTATTCTTATTATTTTCGCAAAAGTTATTCCTTTGATAAGCTTATGCCTATTTTAACAATCAATTCAAACATAGGAATGGTGTTTCACTATCTTATAAGCAACTTTTTAAATTAGGCAAAAAACTAATAGCTAATATTTTATTGACAGGCATGACATAACGAATACATGCCATAATGTTTTTGCAACAAAGCAAGAGTCACATTCAGTTAAAATGCAACAACGGTGTTTGACCATCTAATAAGCAGACTAAATGAAGAATGAACGAATACCAATACATTACACAATACTTTTGCAACAAAGCAAGAGTCACATTCAATTAAAATACAACAACGATGTTTCACCATCTAATAAGTAGACTAAATGAAGAAGTAAGCAATAACTGCAAATTTAGGAAGTTTCAAAATCATCCGATTTTGTGACATATACATAAATCCTATGTGTTCAAATACAAATATGTCCATGTTCCTATTTCCAATTTTTGACACTTCGGTGTTTATAAATCTATCTCGTAATTTGTAGCAATAAGGAACATACTATATTCCGATATCAAATTTTGCAACATATAAAGAAATCGTATGTGTTCAAATATGAACATGTCGGTATTCCTATTTCAGACATTTTGGATTTTCAAATCCCGATTTTCATGCTTTATTTTCACTGTTCTTATTATTTTCGCAAAAGTTACTCCTCTGATAAGTTTATGACTATTTTAACAATCAATTCAAAGATAGGAACGGTGTTTCACTATCTCATAAGAAACATTTTAAATTAGGCAAAATACTTATAGTTAAGATTTTATTAACATGCATGACATAACCAATACATACCGCAATCTTTTTGCAATAAAGCAAGAGTCACATTCAATTAAAACGCAACAATGGTGTTTGACCATCTAACAAGCAGACTAAATGAAGAATGAATTATTACCTGCAAATTTAGCAAATTTAGCAAACTTCAAAATCTTCTCACTGAAATTCAGAGCATAGAAGGAACACAACAAATAGTAACAAATAGTGATTACTTGAAGGCGTCTTTATCTGTGGAAAGCAAAGGAGGTGTAGCAGCGAGTGCGATAAATGAAATATTGTAAGAAGATCTTATAGATCGTCATTAGATGAGCAAAATTGAAGATACAACCCCATGTTTATCAGAAATGACAAAGTTTATTGCATTAATGGAACAACAATGCATTGATGAAGCATTAATGTGAATGAAGAGACATGGGTAAAGTGTCTTTCATCACCTGAACCAACAGTCAAACAAAACCATGACCAAATTTACGCCAAACTGACATTTTAAACGCACAAAAGAGTTGTAGAAAAATAATAGCCTAAACCCAAAGCCTCAATTGAAAATAATTTCCAACACCGGTCGTTTAGGACAACATATAGAAGTGTAGTGAAAACACGAAATCCACCCATCGAAAAAACACGGTAAACAACAACTTGAAAGAAGGATTCACAATTGAAAATCAATCCATTCAGGCACATCAACACATAGAAGTGTCATCAAAACACGCAATACACCTGGCGAAAAAAGACGGTACCGATCAAATCTATACGAACAGACAGAATAAAGCCTGAGTGTTTTCAGAACATGTACCTAACTGATCAACTCCATGCCACCTTTTTCCACACCTAAAGTCCATGCTCCATCCCTGCCCAATTATGGGATATAAGAACCGTGAAATTTAACCACGACGTGATGTAACAAAATTAAAAATCGGCAATTACCAATAGGATTGCAGAAACACCATATGGTCCAATTTCGGATTCTGCAAGATGCGATTTGTGACATTTTCGAATTCCAAAGTTTCTTATTTTCAAATAAAGAAATGTCGAAGATAGTATTTCCGACTTTTGACATTGGCGTATCTCAAATCGGTGTGAAAACCCTGTGTAAACTGCATGAAAAAAACAATCAGGTCTGAATTTGACAATTTTTAATTTTCCTTGCCATATAAAATTTGTATATGTGAGTTTTAAATTTGGTACTTGCTGCAATAACCTGAATTTTCTCTCCGGTTCTTTAATCTCCACCAAATGTAGAGGCAGACTGAAAAAAAAAATGCATAGCGAGTTTAAGATAAGCATGGACTTGGCAGAGGAAGACCTTCCGTGGAAAGAATATGAACAGACAGAATAAATCCTGACACAAATAACGAACCGATCAACTCCATGCCGCCTTCTTCCATCCCCGCCAGATCACGTGATATAATAATCGAAAAGTTTAACAATTAATCTCACCAATAACCAGGCGACACATGTCGGGATGTTAATGGCCATGGAGATGAGGAATCTTTTGGGACATCTTCTTTCATTGAGAAACACATGTACCATCATTCAAACAAAACCATGACCAAATTGACGCCAAACTAACATTTTAAATGCACAAAAGAGCTGCAGAAAAATAATAGCCTAAACCCAAAGCCTCAATTGAAAATGATTTCTAGCACCAGTTGTTTAGGACAACATATAGAAGTGTAGTGAAAACACAAAAGCCACATGTCGAAAAAACACGGTAAACAACAATTGGAAAGAAAGATTCGCAATTGAAAATCAATCCATTAAGTCAATCAATCCATTCAAGCACAACAACACATAGAAGTGTCATCAAAACACGCAATACACTTGACGAAAAAAGATGGTACCGATCAAATCCATACGAACAGACAGAATAAAGCCTGAGCGTTTTCAAAACATGTACCTAACTGATCAACTCCATGCCACCTTTTTCTACACCTAAAGTCCATGCTCCGTCCCTTCCTAATTACGGGATATAAGAACCACGAAATTTAACCACAACATGATGTAACAAAATTAAAAATCGGCAATTACCAATAGGATTGCAGAAACACCATATGGTCCAATTTCGGATTTTGCAAGATGTGATTTGTGACATTTCCGATTTTCAAAGTTTCCTATTTTCAAATAAAGAAATTCCGAAGATAGTATTTCCGACTTTCGACATTGGATTTTCCCAAATCTATGTGAAAACCCTGTGTAAACTACGTGAAAAAAACAATGAGGTTAGAATTTGACAATTTTTAATTTTCCTTGCCATAATTTTTTTTTGTATATGTGAGTTTTGAATTTGGTACTTGCTACAATAATATGAATTTTCTCTCTGGTTCTTCAATCTCCGCCAAATGTAGAGGCATACCAAAAAAAAAACGCATAGCGAGTTTAAGATAAGCATGGACTTGGCAGAGGAAGAGCTTATGCGGAAAGAATACGAACATACAGAATAAATCCTGACACAAATAACCAACTGATCAATTCCATGCCACCTTCTTCCATCCCTTCCGGATCACGGGATATAATAGCCAGAAAGTTTAACGATTAATGTCGCCAATAAACAGGCGACACATGTCAGGATGTTAATGGCTAGGGGGACAAGGAATCTTTTGGGACAACTTCTTTCATTGAGAAACACCTGAACCAGTAGTCAAACAAAACCATGACCAAATTGACGCCAAAATGAAATTTTAAGCGCACAAAAGTGCTGCAAAAATATAATAGCCTAAACCCAAAACCTCAATTGAAAATAATTTCTAGCACCGGTCGTTTAGGACAACATATAGAAGTGTAGTGAAAACACGAAAGCCACCTATCGAAAAAACACAGTAAACAACAACTGGAAATAAGGATTCACAATTGAAAATCAATCCATTGAGTCCATCAATCCATTCAGGCACATCAACACATAGAAGTGTCATCAAAACATGCAATACACCTCGCGAAAAAAGACGGTACCGATCAAATCCATACGAAGAGACAAAATAAATCCTCAGCATTTTTAGAACATGTACCTAACCGATCAACTCCATGCCAGATTTTTGCACACCTAAAGTCCATGCTCCGCCCCTGCCCAATTACGTGATATAAGAACCACGAAATTTAACCACGGCGTGACGTAACAAAATTAAAAATCGGCAATTACCAATAGGATTGCAGAAACACCATATGGTCCAATTTCGGATTCCGCAAGATGCGATTTGCGACATTTACGATTTCTGAAGTTTCCTATTTTCAAATAAAGAAACATCGAAGATAGTATTTCCGACTTGACATTGGCGTATCCCAAATTGGTGTGAAAACCTTGTGTAAACTGTGTGAAAAAAACAACGAGGTCTGAATTTCACAATTTTTAATTTTCCTTGCCATAATTTTTTTTTGTATATGTGAGTTTTGAATTTGGTACTTGTTGCAATAACCTGAATTTTCTCTCCGGTTCTTTAATCTCTGCCAAATGTAGAGGCAGACCCAAAAAAAGAAAAAAAACGCATAGCAAGTTTAAGATAAGCATGGACTTGGCAGAGGAAGAGTTTATGCGGAAAGAATACGGATAGATAGAATAAAGCCTAACACAAATAACCAACCGATCAACTCCATGCCGCCTTCTTCTGTCCGTGCCAGATTACGGGATATAATAACCAGAAAGTTTAACGATTAATCTCGCCAATAACCAGGCGACACATGTCAGGATGTTAATGGCCAAGGAGACGAGGAATCTTTTGGGACAACTTCTTTCATTGAGAAACACCTGAACCAACAGTCAAACAAAACCATGACCAAATTGACGCCAAACAGACATTTTAAACACACAAAAGCGCTACAAAAAAATTATAGCCTAAAACCAAAGCCTCAATTAAAAATAATTTTCAGCACAGGTCGTTTAGGAAAACATATAGAAGTGTAGTGAAAACACGAAAGCCATCTGTCGAAAAAACACGGTAAACAACAATTGGAAAGAAGGATTCACAATTGAAAAGAAATCTATTGAGTCCATCAATCCATTCAGGCACAACAACACATAGAAGTGTCATCAAAACACGCAATACACCTGGTGAAAAAAGATGGTACCGATCAAATCCATATGAACAGACAGAATAAAGCCTGAGCATTTTCAAAACATGTACCTAACTGATAAACTCCATGCCAACTTTTTCCGCACCTAAAGTCCATGCTCCGTCCCTGCCTAATTACGGGATATAAGAACTGCGGAATTTAACCACAACGTGACGTAACAAAATTAAAAATCGACAATTACCAATAGGATTGCAGAAACACTATATGGTCCAATTTCGAATTCCGCAATATGCAATTTGCGATATTTTCGATTTTCGAAGTTTCCTATTTTCAAATAAAGAAACGTCAAAGATAGTATTTCCGACTTTTGACATTGGCATATCCCAAATCGGTGTGAAAACCTTGTGTAAACTGCATGATAAAAACAATGAGGTCTGAATTTGACAATTTTTAATTTTTCTTGCCGTAATTTTTTTTTGTATATGTGAGTTTTGAATTTGGTACTTGCTACAATAACCTAAATTTTCTCTCCGGTTCTTTAATCTCCGCCAAATGTAGAGGTAGATTGAAAAAAAAAACGCATAGTGAGTTTAAGATAAGCATGGACTTGGCAGAGGAAGAGCTTACGCGGAAAGAATACGAATAGACAGAATAAAGCCTGACACAAATAACCAACCGATCAACTCCATGCCACCTTTTTTCGTCCTTGCCGGATCACGAGATATAATAACCGAAAAGTTTAACGATTAATCTCGCCAATAACTAGGCGACACATGTCGTGATGTTAATGGCTTGGGAGACGAGGAATCTTTTGGGACAACTTCTTTCATTGAGAAACACCTAAACCAGCAGTTAAACAAAACCATGACCAAATTGACTGCAAACTGACATTTTAAACGCACAAAAGCGCTGCAGAAAAATAATAGCCTAAACTCAAAGCCTCAATTGAAAATAATTTCCAACATTGCTCGTTTAGGACAACATATAGAAGTGTAGTGCAAACACGAAAGCCACCTGTCCAAAAAATACGATAAACAACAGCTGGAAAGATAGATTCGCAATTGAAAATCAATCCATTGAGTCCATCAATCCATTCAGGCACAACAACACATAGAAGTGTCATCAAAACACGCAATACACCTGGCAAAAAAATACGGTACCGATCAAATCCATACGAACAGACAGAATAAAGCCTGAGTGTTTTCAGAACATGTACCTAACCGATCAACTCCATGCCAGCTTTTTCTGCACCTAAAGTCCATGCTCCATCCCTACCCAATTACGGGATATAAGAACCGCGAAATTTAACCATAACATGACGTAACAAAATTAAAAATCGACAATTACCAATAGGATTGCAGAAACACCATATGGTCCAATTTCGGATTCCGCAAGATGCGATTTGCTACATTTTCGATTTCCAAAGTTTCCTATTTTCAAATATAGAAACGTCGAAGATAGTGTTTCCGAATTTTGACATTGGCGTATCCCAAATCGGTATGAAAACCCTGTGTAAACTGCATGAAAAAAAAACAATGAGGTCTGAATTCGACAATTTTTAATTTTCCTTGCCATAATTTTTTTTTGTATATTTGAGTTTTGAATTTGGTACTTGCTGCAATAACCTGAATTTTCTCTCCGGTTCTTTAATCTCTGCCAAATGTAGAGGCAGACCAAATAAACAAAAAAAAAGCAAAAAAAAAACCACATAGCGAGTTTAAGATAAGCATGGACTTGGCAGAGGAAGAGCTTATGCGGAAAGAATATGAACAGACAGAATAAGTCCTGACACAAATAACCAACCGATCAACTCCATGCCACCTTCATCCGTCCTTGTTGGATCATGGGATATAATAACCGAAAAGTTTAACAATTAATCTCGCCAATAACCAGGCGACACATGTCGAGATGTTAATGGCTACGGAGACGAGTAATCTTTTGGGAGAGCTTCTTTCAGTGAGAAAACACCTAAAGCTTAATTATATTATATTTATATGGTTGTTTTTAATATTATTATATTATATTTATATTGTTGTTTATGTTAAAGGATGATAAGTTATTAATTTGCTCATAAATTCTATAATTTTTTTCCTTATCTATAATTTTAGATGATCTATACAAATTTGTTATATTTTGATTGAGTTGAATTGATAAGTTTTGTCTAAAAAAAAATGGCTCTTATTTAAACAACAAAACCTGCATCATCCATCTAAATCTCATATCCATCTAAATCTCATATGATGACCCACTCACCTCATGTTTATGCAGCTTCTATTACAAACAATCTAGATTTACCGTTCTGTAACTTAGCAAATGTGTTCTGCAATTTAGCTTCAAAAAATACTTAATAAACATATTTTTTTTAGCAGTATGACTAACATCTTGTTACATGCCCATAATTCAAACGTCTCACATTATCGATTGACGAGGCTGTCGTTCCTGAAAAGCAGAAAAGCAATAGAGAACGTGCAACCAAGCAATCAAAGGCTTTTCGAAACGAACGCCAGATCTTGTGATAACATATTCTCTGTATTTATCCGATAAAACTACTGAAATTCGCAAGACATCCCACACCATGCAAACACGAATCTAAATAAAATGAAGTCCAATCCCTGTAGATTAATGTGTGGCGCATGTGCATGGCTTTCGCCGACTCATGAAGATGAGAGCCCTTTCTTAATCGCCCACTATTTTGTTTTACCCACGGCTTACTTTATATATTTTTTCATTGAATAAAAATTCCACTCAATAGAACAGTATTTTCGAGATTGTACAGGCCATGTGCTGCTCTCTTTCACGGATGTGTGTTAATCTAACTAGTTGCAAGAGGCAAGATGTTCTCACGAACAGACATGTTTGTGGCTATAAGGGTTTCACAATTTAATATGCTACTTTCAAAATGTTCTCCACTGTGTTGTTCAATTAAAAATAACTGTCACATATTCAGAAAGTTTTTTTATTATGTGCATCTCTATTGTATGGTTCTCCATTGAAACAGAACTTCGAATTTTTTTTAGTTTGGAAATGAAATGGTGGAGTTTTTTTTTAAAGAGTAAGGTCAGATTTCTTGTCTAGTTTACGTGAGGGTAAGCGTTTGTTAGAGCAGAAGTGTCCAAACCAGTTACTTGCATAGATTTTGAAACTGATTATTAGGGTTATTGTTTTCTGTGAAAAAACCCTGAAGTTTTCGTGATATTGGCAATAATAATATGTTATTTCGACCGCACTGACAACTTATTATTACTCATCACAACCTCCATATTCAATAAAATATTTTACTCTGAACCAATGCAAATTGTTGTGAACTCTGAGTTCTAAGAACACAAAACATTATATAATGCCGAATTATTTTAGTCTGAACCAATGCAAATTGTTGTGAACTCTGAGTTCTAAGAACACAGAACATTATATAATGCTGAATTTCAACTGATCATAGGTTTGTTCTCTTAGGTGAAAAGTTTACAGAGTACTGAAAAGTTAACTGGTTGAAAGTGTTGAACTTATATTGCTTTATTTTTGACATTTGATAATATTTGTAATATTTTTTATGAGTTAGAAATTATAATTTTTTTTTTTATAATATAAAATTATTAATAAATATTTATTTCTGATGAGTTAGAATTTATAATTGTGTTTTTATAATATAAAATTATTAATAAATATAAATTAATATTTTTAATAAGTTAGAAATTACAATAGTTTTTTTATTATAATATAAAATTATCAATAAATACAAATTAATAATTTTTTGAGATGATATTAAGTAACATTAAGAAGTTATCAGAATTTAAAATTATTAATAAATACAAATTAATTAATTTTTAAGATGATATTAAGTGACATAGTAGGTCACAAATGCCAAACAACCAATTATACAAGAAATGCTTCCAAAAAATCAGTTTTAAAGAATGAATCTCTCATAATAAACAATTTGCAGCTTATTTGAATAGGAATTAGAGAATTGGGTGAAAAAAATTGGCTTCTTGGGAGATGCAAAGGGTGACTTGAGTTAGAAGACAAGCTTTATTAGCCAAATTGCCTGCAAGAGAATTTAGATCCCAAAGAATATGGAAAGATGTGACCCCTTCAAAAATTTTCAGAATAGTCTGAATTCTAAGCAAAATTTGACTGCAAGAGAATTAAGATCCCGAAGAATATGGAAAGATGCGGCCCCTTCAGAATTTTTTAGAATAGTCCGAATTCTAAGCAAAATTTGATTTAGGACATAATTATTTAATTGATCAGCTCAATTTAAAACTTTGATCAACATCTCAGAATTGCCGAAAATATGGATTGGCTGGTATCCTTTCTCCTTTGCTATCTGACATGCCATGAGGAGGTTGTAACATTCAGACTGGTTATTTGACATGATTCCCATAACTTAGCTAAAATTGGATTCAATCAATCTATTTGGAGAGAAAACCACACCTCCAGCTCCAGAGATCCCGGGATTTCCCTTGGATGCACCATCAAAGAAAATTGTCATCGAAGATGAACTCATCCATATTTTCTTAAAAGCATCAGCACTACCACGAAAACGCCAGGGAGAATTGACAGGTTTAACACATACCATTTTTCTCGTTCCTGTTGATGAGGGTCCCAACCAAGGTAAAAATGCTGAGGGCAGAGATGAGGAGGACGAAAGGCATCCTGTGGATTCGACAATTAACAATTTGATGCTGTTAGCCACGAACTGAGGGGTTGTAACCTGGTTGCTGAAGATCCAATTGTTCCTGGTGATCCAGAGTTTCCACCACGTGCATTTTGGAATTAGAATCCAAAGCTTGAAATAATCAGAAGATTTCTCACTTTTTTTAGGACAACGCTCAATCTAGGAAAGAAAAAACGTGATGACAGAAGAAATGCTCGGGGGAGAGATTTTAGAGCCGTAGAGAACAAGCTCCCACACCTCTTTAGAAAATACACAGTCTAATAAGAGATGGTCTGTCGACTCAACAACTGAATTACATAAACAACAACGATAGGGTCCAAAAAATCCACGTTTTAGCAGATTTTTGCATGTCAGCACTTTATTGTGCATAAGCAACCATGTGAATTTTTTTACCTTGGGAAGGCAGTTAGAGGACCAGACTGATTTCAAAGTAGCGAGGGATAGGATTGATGGAAGTGGCGCTTGTAATTCAGAGAAACCTTTTGCAAATGAGTAATTTTCGGACCTGCCCTAACCCCATTTGTCTTTAAGGGAGCGATGAATTGGAGCTAGACTTGATAGGAAGGAAAGCAAAATAATTTTTTGAGAGCTGAGATGTACTGGGAGCTTAGGAAGAGACCATCCTGCCCAGTTTCCAGTGCTATCCCATGAACATATATCCGCCAAATGAAGAAAACCTTTGTTAGATAACCAACTCTTGATCTCTTCTAGCAAAATGACAGAAGAAAGTGGAGGATTTCTTAAGATTTTATCCTCCCAGAGAAGGATCCTCTTCCCATTTCTAGGGATCCTGAAGAGTTGTTGATTGAATTTGTCAATTCCTCTTTGGAAAGAATTCTAGATAGCTGTTCCTGTGGGGGTGCTAGAAGTTGATAAGTTTCTCAATGAGCATCCCTGAAGACATTTCATCCTAAAAATCTTACTGACATGGTGGTTTTTAACCACATATATCTTCCAAATGAGTTTACCTCCCAATGCCAGATTAGCCAAACCAGGGTCACGGATTTGTAGCCCACCTTCTGAAATAGGCCTTTTAAGGATATCCCAGCTTACCATATGCATCTTGTTTTGATTTCCTTTGCCTCCATTCCAAAGAAAATCTCTCAAAAGTTTAGATATCTGAGATGAAATAGACTTAGGGGCAAGAAACAATGAGGATTGAAATATGCGAAACGCTGAAAGTAATGCCTTTATCAAAATCAGTTTTCATGCCCTGGTTAACCACTGACCACCCCAAGAAGCGATTTTGGATTTTAACTTAGCTATTACTTCAAGCCATGGAGAAGGAGGGCTTGCACCAAGAGTTAAAGGCAACTCCAAATATTTTATCTTCTCCCACTTATCAAATACAGGGAAACCCAAGGAGTTAGCAATTTTGAGTATTGCCGAATGATCTACATTCCAGCCATACACGACACTTTTTTTGTTATTGATCAGGGCTCTCGAAATAAAACAGAACTTTTGAAGGATTTCATTGAAGGCACGAGCAATCTTCAAAGAGGCCCCTCTTAGAAGGGGAGAATCGTCAACAAAAAGGGCATGTTTATTGGGTCCACACCCCTAGCTATTTTTATGCCCGGAATGTAACCAACTTCTTTATCATCTAAAATTTTTCTGTTAAGGGTTTCAGCCATCAAGATGTAAAGAAAGGGAGACATCGGGCATCCTTGGCGAATACCTCTTGAAGCACGAAAAATTTTTGTGGGTCTACATTGACTAGGGGAGCAATCCAAGACCTATCTGTGCAAGCTTTGATTAGATTCACAAACTCAACACTAAATCCAGAAGAAAGAAGAACTTGAAAGAGGAATGGGAGTTTTACTTGGTCAAAGGCGTTTTTCATGTACAACTGATATTAAGTGACATTAAGAAGTTAATAGAATTGTAATTAAAATGGTTGAAATTATTAATAAATACAAATTAATATCTTTTTAGAATTGATTTTAAGTGACATTAAAAAGTTTTTAAATTTGTAATTAAAATGGTAGGTTCAAAATTTAGAACCCTTTATCATTATAATGTTGTAAGTGTGTATGTGAAACCCATATGTGTAAATGTTTTTAGTTTTTTGAATCTAGATTTCATAAATTAGAATTAAATTATTAATATAAAATTGATAAATAGTTTTAAACCTAGGAAAAACAAGATTTTTTTTTCATTATGAAGACTTGCGTTTTTCTTAACTTAATCGTGATTTTTTTTTTTACTCCAAATTGCTATTCCATAATGTTTATTACAAAATCAAAGGATGGTGACATTGGGTTTCCATCATTCATGTTTGGTAATATATCATTCATGTTTGGTAATAGATCTTATTATACCTGCTGAGGCAAGTATATTGTAATCGATCGAATTCAAACCACGTTGACTTTGGGTATTAGTTGGTGCATATCGGTGCATATTTAAAAGATTCAAATCTCTATTCCAAAGTTTAACTTTGTAACATGAAAAATAACAATTTTTAAATTTATTAAAATTGTATTTATTTGTGTTGCTTAACCATTAAATTTATTAAAATTGTATTTATTTGTGTTGCTATTGGTTAAGCAGGGATGATGTCATCCTCGAAGTTTGCTATCTGGATTTTGGTCGACTAACAATGACATTGACATTAATTTTTAAATCTACAATTGCACCAAGTTTGACCTGCCTGGTTATGAGGGTTCCCGCTTGCTGGCCAGAAAGAGACTGCTTTCAGGTAATAATTAGCAACAACTGACCAATCATGGTTTTTCCCATCTGCATCTCCATATAGTTCTTTGTAACGAGCAAGATCACCTAAATAAATCAAGCAGAGATGGCATGATAACTGACATCTTTTCAAATCAGCAGCACTCTTTTGATTGTTAGAACAGTTAATCTCTTCAGTGGAGAAGAAGTCCTGGGGAAGCCCATGCTTTGCCCTGAGCTTCAAAATCAACTCATGGTAAAATCCCTTTGCTTCAGACAAAAAACTCTTAAAACTTGCCAAAACCTTGTGAACAGGCTCACTTCTTGTGATATTTTTAGCTCCAGGCATGGGAATAGTTGGCCCTGAAGAGGTAGCTGTGGTCGCAGCCATACTTTTGCAAAGTCTGGTTCGAAACTCTTCAATTTGCTTGTAATGGAGCCTCCAAAGAGCTTGTTCAACACCATGACTTTCTGCAAAATCGTGGTCCTCTAAAATGATAGCTTCATAACTATCGCGTATCTTGCAGCGAAGGTCCCGAACATTGACACCCAAGGGACCTTTGGATTCAATCAGAGCACGCAGTTGTTTTTCAAGCTCTATAACCTACAAGACCAAAAAATTGAACTCATTCGCTATCCTGGAATTGGTAAAATCAGGATTCACACAGCTGGTCATCGTCAATAGACTATCAGTTATTGTTTGCCAAAAGACTCATCTGTGAAACTGCAACTGATCTCTACTTTCCCATGATCAGCTAAGGGAATCAACCATGACTGAAATAGCAATTATTTTTGGCACTCTGCTGAGTGAATAAACAATATTGTAACCAGAAAATAAAACCACACAAACAGGAAAGAAAAGACATGCCAACAAAACATAAGAACAGGGGCACTAATTTTAAATTTGACCTGGTTAAAACGCTGTTGTACAATGGCTTGAGAGCCAGGCACTGCCTCAGTTTCATTCGACATGGTCACCATCCATCCACCTTGATAAAAAAAATGAAAATATATTGCTGCAAAAACACATCAACACTTAGCATGTGAGTACTATGCCCCTGAGATATCTGCAAAATTTCCAGCAATCTTCAAAATGCATGTAATTGCTGGCATTGTTAGATATAAACTTCTTTGATACTTCTATTTGGACTCGCACTTCAGAATTGTTTAACTCTTAAACCTCGATGGTAGAAGGAACATATTCTCATCAAATGAACAAATTGGGATTGTTCACAGTCAGAGATGAATGGCAGAAACAATGTTCCCTAGAACCCATATCACATTGCACAACACACATAATTCTTGAATACATGACTGAATCTTTCTGTGGCTAAAAACAGAACAGTCTACAATGTCCCCATCCAAATGCAGAGAATGAGCATGCAGGTGATATCATGTAATTCTTTTCATATCCCACAGTAATTGCTAGAGACATTGAACACCACCACTGGAAGAATGCCTTGCAGAATATAAATACATCTAGATCCCTGCCCCTCAGTTTCATAGCATTATAGACACTAATAATTTTGAAATACATGTTTTTTATTATTCCTATATAAAAACTAGGAGTCATGTTTATTATTAGCTCTTGCAAGAATACATTAATTTAAAATACATGTTTTTATTTATTCGTACATAAAAACGAGGAATCTCATAAGAATTCAAGTATCTTGTTATCTTTCACACAGCTCTCATATATTCATAAGAGAAACAAAATGAGTTTGTCTGGTTTTTTAGAAAATGCTTATATGCAAAATTAAACTATAGAAACCATAGTCCTATCATTATGAGCATAGTGCTAAATCTATTGTGTCAGATTTAATTCATCTGGAAAAGTTCACAGTCCGGTTCATACATTCTTAAGTAAATAAAATGAAAAGTCTATTTGACAGAGATTAAACATCGCTCGTCTGTATAGCTTAAGTGACAGCTGAGCTTAATTTTAAAGATAAGTTCAGTTATAACATATTATTCAAATTCTTTAACAGGACATGTAGTTTGATAGAGGCCACGTCTCAGGTGTTTTCTGCACCTGTTCTTCCTGTGATATAAAGGAAGGCATATGTATATATGTATTAAACCTAATCTACAGGGCGAGTTTCTCAAAGAAGAACTAAGAGCATGAGTAAACCTGAACTGGTCTAAAGCCCTAAGTCAGTGGTCGCATACCTCTGTTATTTGCCAAGGGAAGTTTAATTATGCGCCGAGCAGAGTTGGTTGTACACCGAGTTTGTAACCACCGAATATTAACGAGCAGACAATAAGTTGTGGTGGCAGATATCCAATAGTAAGAAAAAAAAAAGGCCATTAGATAGCAATTGATTTTAATAACGAAGGTTTAAACAAACTTATAAGCAAGCATGAAATTTTATGGCAGTGGTTATAAACCCTAGCTTACCAGGTTTCATATGACTTTGTTTGTTGCAAAGTAGAAAGCTTTCGTCCCATGGGAATCCTCATTTCCTGCTGGGAGATAACTAGTGCCATTGAAGCTAGAACTATGACCGTCTCTCGCAATGAAAATCCTGCAAAACAAACTCAGCTTTTATGTAAAATTGCACAAAGTTATAGATGTGATAGGCCATGCATGGCCTCTGTTATCTTCAGTACACTTGTTGGGGAAGGAATAAGCAGTGATCCACGTAGCTTACTTGGCAATTGTGGATACGCCACGTTTTCTCTCATTCCATCAATTGATATGGTTATGTCTGATGCATATGAAGTTCAAGCACCCTTTTGATCTTTTTCCCTTTTTGTCCGTAGTTTTTAAGCAAAGCTTGAATGGGGGAATATTCATGTTTTTTTAAAGAGACATCTAATCGCAAATGCAAACATTATAAGAAATTTAATTTCAATATTATAAAATTATTTCTTTTGAATATAAAAAAAAATACAATTTTAATATCTAAATTGTTTATTTATTATTTATATACATAGGTATATATGAAAAAAAATTTGAGGTATAAATTCGTTTAAATGTATTCTTTATTTATTATTATGTAAAAATAAGTATATATAAAAAGATTAATAAGTATATATATATGAGTTTGCTTGTTGATTGAAAACATGTAAGTATAAAGACGGTTAAAAGTTTATTAAAATTAATTACACCGTTGATAACCTAAATCTGTTTCATATAATCGTTATAGTAATCATCCAAGAGAGCAGATTGTGGTTCATCATATATTGGCATACTTAGTGATACACAAAATAGCAAACATTTAAATATAGTTATTCTTAAGACAAAAAAATTGAGGTTTTTTTTCATCAAAAGAATATAATTAAATTGAAAAGGGATTTTTAGGTACTTTAATCTTCATGTCAAATACTTTTTTGACACAAAATAAACATAACCATATGAAATACTCAATCTAATCATATAAGTTAAGTTAAGGAAGGCATGTATGATATGATAGAATATATTCGAACATAAAGTTAATTAAAGTAGAGAAGAGACTAATACATCATTTATAAAAAAAAATTAATACTTTATCTTCCAACAAAATAATATAATAAAATTGAAATGGTTATTTTAAGGAGATTAGTAAATCATTTAAATAACAAACCAACACTGTGTTGTGGTATCTTTCACCAAAATAATAGAATAACATAATAATATTATAATTTTTCTAAGATTAAATATATTTAAATATTTACTTTACGTAATACAAACATAACTATATAAAATATTTAACAACTATCATAAGTAAATGAATATGTATGTATGATATCATAAAATATATAGATATATGAGAAATATTCTATGTTTTTAAAGAATTATCTTCTTGAAAGTTTCATTGTAATAGTTGGTGCTTACATTGGAATTCAGATTTTTCAAAATCTCCAATTGTTGTTACATTTTTAATATCTATATTGTTAAGTATTTATTAGGCATTCAACATTGTTAATGTTATTCAATATCTATTTCTTAAGTAATATTTATTAAACTATTTTTAAGAGCCAAGTACTAGGCATCTATGTTGCTTATCTCAACTATTGGTCGTGACAAAAGCTCTCCTATTCACAAAGACAAGTAAATTCATTTTGGATCTTTAATTTCAAGGACTTACTTAATAACTAATTAATTGATATACACATAGAAATATAAACAATGACAGTTACAAGAAGTAACAAGTAATGCAACAACCTATAAACAACAAGTAATCTCACATAGACATATAAGTGCCAAGGCAACAAGTAATACATTGTTTCAAGTTTGAATGCTTCATAATTTCTTTAACTTTTAGCTTTAAACTATATACAATATCACAATAAAATATTTATAAGAGGCAGGTATAAGCAGCCTTGCTGCTATTTCACTTGTTAATTACCAAATATGTATGTTTATTATTAATGGTTATATTTTATTGCGTATAAAGTCAAGTATAGGTTTAACTTTTTATATTTGTAAAAATTATTAATTGTTTTTAACAAATGTTTTCTAAGCTTTAATTTTTGTTTTTGTTGATTATTTTTACTTTTTAAGTTTAGTTTGGAGAATCTTTAAATAATTTTAAAAAGTCATAAAGAATAAGAAAATATTAGCAACACAAAATATAGAGATTAAAGATCTATAAATGTCAAACCTCTCTTAGCCAATAGCCTCTCATATATGTTCCTCGATAGGAAAATTGAATAGATTGTAGTATGGGAATCTAGATCTCTTAACTGCTTTGTGGTGAATCTATATTGGCAAGAAATGAGAATTGTTTCACATGTTAGTGTCCATGTTTTTTTTTTGTAAGTACAGTATTCACATTAATAATAAGAAGAAATACCTTCTAAAACCATTTACAAAGAACAAAGTCAACTTCTTCACATCTTAAACACATTGAAGCAAAAAGATAATACTACTTAAAAACTGCCCAGACCCCTAACTATCTCTTATCATTGAAAAACTTCACTACTTCCCCAACCCACAGACTCAAGCTAAAAGAGATCAGACTAGCTTTTGAAGAAGCTCGAACATAGCCAAATTGGCACCCAGTATTATAGTCATAACCCCCACAGACTCAGGCCCCATATGATTTAGAAACCATGAAGGATCATTTACCACATAGTAACGAGATAATCAAGGCATCATCCCAAAAATACAAGCATCTAAAAACCCACCACCATCTTGTGAGAATCCGGAGAAACAAAATAAAGCTATAAAGAACACTTCTTGAAGCAATGCATAAGTTAGACGACACACATAAGCTAGAAGGTACAGACCAGTTCAGAAAATTGCCAGATGCGATGAACACAGTCAGAAGGAAGAGAAAAGCCATCCACAAGAACATACCTCTCTGAAGCCGATACAACATATAATTGAACAAGATAATAGCCAAGATGATGAGCATCAGAAAGCCCCAAAAAAGAACCAAAATCATAAAAGACCATTGGAACCCAGAGCAACATTACAGCAAAATATAGGATAAGTCTTGCCCACTGCTATGAGTAGTGCCAGGAAAATCTGATTTCACTACACTAGGAATCGATGGAGTAGGGTATTGAAAACCCAGACAGACAATCAAGAAATCAACTTTATCTTCAACACCTTGAACTGAAGCTTCAACATGTTGAATCGAGGCAGATATGGCATCCTTCCATGGGTCTGGAGAAGGACCACTCTAGTCATTAGTCTGATGGTCCCACTCAGCCCTTCCCACCAAGTTTTTCATAACCTAGAACACAACTACCATTTTTTCATAAAGACTCGTACACCCCATAGTATGACCAGGGTCCAAAATCCACTCCTTCACCTTCTTACATTCCTCTTTCAATTTTTGATTATCAAGTTCGACCCATAATCTTTGCTCAGTCGCAGAGATGCGATTCTGGATGTCCTGAGGAAGTTCTAATTCAAACATTCGGGACTCCGATAAAGCCTGATGTTACACCCAGGATGCCGACTCATGGGAGTCCGAGAATGATTGCGTTCACTTTCCCTTTCCTTTATCACCCATCCCGATAAACCAGAGATTACCCGTCAACACCCTAACAAGACAATCACAGAAATTCAGAGAAAGAATGCTCGACGTGCCGCTGATAGTAATTTCACCACCCTGCGCCATAAGATATATCCTAATACCATTTCTCGTCATGATGAGCATGTCCTGAAAAATGCACGACACAATCCCCACTAAGGATCCCTAATCAGACTCACCATTAACACACTTCACTTGATCCCCAGCGGATAGAACAAGATTCGTACTAGCGTCTCTCAGACATATGAAAGCATATGCACAAACCATCATATATAAATCTCGCATCTAGTCATAACTAATAAATCAAAGATAACAACCATGAAGCGCCACGTGCTAGCGAGATTTTGTGCCAGCACTAATAACTATTCCGACCCACCATCTGGAAGCCAATACGATCATGAAGGATGAGATCTTGACACTGGGTGTGGGCTATCATGTCTAGAAGCAAGTTCCATTCACCTGCTCTCAAATTTTTACATGTGCCTACCCCCAAATTAGCCAGATTATCCACCACCTTGTTACCATTCCTTCTTACATGTGTGAAACAGACAACATTCCCATTAATGAGACATGTCCTGAGGGCAGCGATTCTACTTTCCAAGTGCCAAGAGGATAAGACCTTGGTACTTTGAGAGTCATTTTGTAGTTTGGAAGCCAGGAGAATAATCATCTGAGAATCACCTTCTGCTATAATCGGCCTGTGAAAATCCTCAATGACCTAGTCTAGACCTTGAATCAATCCTTCAATCTCCGCAGCGTTGTTAGAATCAATGCCTAGGAAACCATAGCCGAAACTAAGCATTTGACCTCTGTGGTCACGGATAATAAAGCTGTACCCTGTCTTTCCAGGATTACCCTTTGAGGCTCTGTCAAAATTTAGTTTCAAGAAACCAGTTGGCGGAGGACTCCAAAGGTTCGGGCTTTGAATGACCGAAAGAGTTTTAGGGATAATCGGAGCAAGATTCACATAATTTTCTAGACCCCAAAATGCTAGGATCTGCCTTTCCATCCCTACTAACTCCGAATCCTTTTTGTCCCAGCTGGATAGAAGGATGGTTTCCTTAATTTTGGACTCCAAACAATGCCAAACGATCGAAAGAGACGAAGCCTTGTTACGAAAAATTCTGGCATTTCTCTGATTCCAGATTGCCCATATAAAAAAATTGGGGAAGATTTCCCAAAGACGGTTCAAGATCTGACTCAGGAAAGGATTTTTAAGCTAATGAATCAAGGTTCCCACTGGGTCCTGCCGAATTCGATCAGAACGGAGAAAAAGCACAGCTCCATGATCCCATAGATCAGCCGAAAACGGACAAGCATCTAGAAGGTGCGACATTTTTTCCTTCGCTTGCTGGCACAGAGGACACTAGTAAGGACCATACAACCCACGTCATTGTAAATTTTTCCCATTTAATATTCTTTTATGAATAACTAGCCAATTGAAAATAGTGATTTTGGGCCATAACGTTTTTCCCCATAGGTTACTCCAACTTTTATCGGCTGGGTTTTCAGAATTATTGAAAAGAAGGTGGTAGGATTATTTGAGAGAAAAAACCCCCTTCGGGCAGTAACCCCAACGAAGTTTGTCATTGCCTTTTTGTCTTCGAATACATCTCATAGTAAGTTCTTCCTGAAGCCAGGAACATTCTGAGGAAGGGCCTAATTGTTCCAACCAACTCTGAGTCACCTAAGGCCGAGTGAAAGAACCAGGAGTCTAGAGCCCCCATAGGTCCGCAACTTTACATAAACCTCTGTTAATACATTCAGCTTGGAGCTGAGGACATTGCCCCACTCGTTCCAAAAGGGGGAGTTGTTGCCATGCATCCTCCCAAAAGCGAGCAGTTTTACCATCACAAATTTCCTAGAAACAATGCTGCTGAATTAGGCTATGACCTACCCAGGCCATTTTCCATATATGAGAGCCAACTTTCTCCTCAGAAAAATGAATTAATTCCCGAAAATCCCAGTTGGGAGAAAACTTGTCTAACCATAATTTAGCCCAGGGTTCCTGGGAATGAGCTAGCCAACTCCACCAAAGCTTAGCTCCAACAATTAAACCCTCTTTTTCTGGATCTTTGAGACCCAAACCACCCTGCGATTTAGGTTTACAGACAATGTCAATTTAACCAATGCCCATTTGTGAGAGTCTTGAGCACCACTCCATAGAAAATTCCTTTGGATATTCCGCAAATATCAAAGGATAGATTTCAGAGCCAACATAGTTGAAAACATATATGTAGGCATTTCCTGAAGCACCGATTTGACTAGAACCAAACGACTCGGCAAATTTAGAGATTTCAAAGTCCAATGGCTCAACTGTTTCTTGACTTTATCCAATAGTTCAATCTAAGCGCTTTTCTTAGACTAAGAGTTTATAAGAGGAGTTCCCAGAAAAGTAGAAGGAAGAAAAATCTCAGAAAAACCTAAGATACAAAGAATATTACGATGAGTAATATGAGGAGTATTAAAGAAATCATACCTAGGATTTTTGAGCATTGACTTCCAATCCAGAAGCAAAACTGATCCAAGCATTTTTGAAAGCTCGTAGCTTCCTTTACAGAGGGATAACCCATCAACATAGTATCATCAACAAACTATTGGTGGGAATGACTAGCCCCATCTTGAGTACCACTTAAACCTATAATAGAATTGGCTTCCTTAAAAGCAGAAATAGATCTTCCCAAACCTTCGGCCATCAAAATGAACATCAATGGTGACAACGGATCCCCTTGACTGATACCATGAGTTGGTTTTATGATACCAGATGGGACCCCATTAAATAGAATAGAAAAGAAGGACAAGGAGATTAGATGCATAATCCAATTGACCCAATTCACACTAAACCCAAAAGCTTCCAACATTTTCTGGATAAATTAATGCCAGTTGAGTTTATCATAAGCTTTGGCTATATCTAGCTTAACCAACATGCCTGATAGTTTTTTACATTTGATTGAATGTAAGATTTCATGAACAAGAATGATCCCATCTGAAATCTTACACCCTTCCATAAACCCTGATTGTTCTGGAGAGATCAGAGAGGGTAAAATGGGTTTTAAGCGATTAGCAATTACCTTGGTGATAATTTTGTAAATCACATTATAGAGGCTAATAGGTCCGAACTTGTCAGGAGAATCGACACCCTCACTTTCAAGGTTCAGAGTTAGAAAAGTAGCATTGAAGATAGGAAGAATACGACTAGAAATTCTAGATTGGTCCACAATATTCCATACATCCATTTTAATCATCTCCCAAAAATGATGAAAAAAATTAATCGTAAAACCATCAGGGCTAGGCGAGGTGCCTTCCTTCATCTGAAAAACTGCCTCTTGGACCTCTTGAAGAGAGATAAAATTCATTAATAGCTGGTTTTGTTCCCTCGAAACCAAGGAAGGAATTCAACTAGTAATGACATCAATGTCAATCGAGCGGTCCCTTCGAGGATCAACTAAAATATCAAAAAAGTGAGAGTTAAGCAATTCCTCAATTTCTTCCCTACCTTCCAATAGGTTTCCTACAACATTTTTAAGCGAATAAATCTTATTCTGAAACCTAGATTGGATGACAGAATGATGAAAGAATTTGGTATTCTTATCCCCTTCATGAAGCCACTTGATGCGGGACTTCTACCACCAAAGGAGTTCCTCTTGTTTTTCACGTTCTTCAAGTTGGGTTTCCACCAACCTTTCCTCCTCGAGTAAAGCCGGGGAATAGCCTTCATTAAGCCCAATGGTCTGAATCTCGTGAAGATGGATCTCTAGTTGATGCTTTTCCTGGAAAATATTCCCAAACTCTTCCTTATTCCATTTCTCGATTTTAGATTTCAAAGCCTTCAAATTTTGTTGGAAGGACCACATATTAGAAATCTGATCGAATTGCATTTCATCCCACCAGGTTTTTACCTTATCTTCGAAATCAGGATTAGCCATCTAGAATTGCTCAAAACGAAAAGGTTTCTTGAATTGAGACCCTAAACCACTCCACATGAGCTCGATCGGCCAATGATCAAACCCTCGACCAGAGAGGGTCAAGCTATGGATCTCACTTCCTAATTCAATAATAGATTCAAAAACTAAGAACCCCTGGTGTAATATCTATGAGACCCAGATCTTCAATGGTCTCGTGGAAAAGATTACATTCTTCCTCTAAACAACTCCTACCACCCTTTTTTTCCTCCAAAGAAGTGATTAGATTAAAATCACCTCCTACGACCCAGTGCTCCAAAGGCATACAGGCCATCAAATTGGAGAGGGATTTTAGAAAACTTCGCTTATCACCCGAATGCTGAGGACCATAAACATTCGTAAGTAAACCTGAAATTGGAAAACCAACCACCTTGAAATTGGCAGAGATAGAATTACGGGTTCCTTGAAAATCAGAAAGGGAAACTCAAGACGGATCCCATAAGATGCATAAGCCCCCGGAAAAACCTTTTGAATCAATACCCATACTTTCGCAACGTGCCCAGATTTTACTCCTGCACTCCTGAATAAAGTTAGCTTGACATTTGGCTTCTTGTAAAAAGACAATAGCAGGATTATCCCTCTTAATCTTATGATAGAGAATTTTCATTTTTCTCAGGCTATTAATGCCTCGAGTGTTCCAGGAGAGGAGCTTCATTAAAAAACAAAGTTATAGACCAAGAGCAGCTTTGATTGTCGGGTACTAACCTGAATCAACCAACTTCCTCCTTACATCCGCCACCCTATGTTTATTGGATTTACAACTAGGTTTCTTGCCGCCGTCTTCAACTGTTTTTTTAGTTTCTTTAAAGGAACCTGGATTAATGCCTAAAGAACTTGAGAATTTTGCTTTAAGAATGGCCTCCTTCAAAAGACTAACCTGTTCTTGAGGAACATAACCTTTAACTTTATCTTAGCAAGCTTTCTCAATTCCTTCAAGATCTAATTCACCAATTTCCATATCTTCAAATTCATCCAGGAGATCTGATTGCAGAAAAGTATCCATAGCTTCAACCTTTGATCTAGCTTCTTGTTTCGAATTTTCTTTATGAAGATCCTTGGAGATATTTGGGACAGAGGAGGGTCTCGAAGGTTGGCCAACCTCTAATTTGGAAGGATTACCCTCAGGACTTCTTGAATCCAAAGACTTCCCATCCTGGTCACCCAAAATATCAAAGGAACTAGAACTATTCACTTTCTTGACACTATCTTGATGATCTTGTTTTCTATAGCCTCGTTTGCGAGAAGTCACTTTGGAAAAACCAGGATTCTCTGGATCAGATGCCTTATCAACCAGTTTTTTAGGATGATTCAGAGGACATTCCTGAAACAAGTGGCCATACTCATGGTAGCGCCGACATCTAAAGGGCACTTGTTCATAGTCCAAGTTTTGGAGCCATTCTTCATCCTCCCAGAGCATCCTTATTGCCTCCAGAAGTTCCTTAGAGAGATCCATGTAGATATAGATACGAGCATAGGCGGTATATCGTTGAGATTTTGATAAAGGAGCCTAAATAGTTACCCAATTCTTCTAGAATTCCAGAATCCCAATATTTCTAAGGGAGCGAATATAACCTGATCCAAATCGGGGCGATTCTCATATCTTCTTTTTTCGAACAAAATTTCTCTTTCCAAGGGCGAAGGAAAATACCCGCAGAGTAATAGAAATACGGACCACCATCGATAATTTGATTCCTATCTTCTTGACTAATAAAGGAAATAGTAAAAAAACCTTTTGATCCCAAATGTAAATCATAATGACCTTTAGGTTTCCATGTAGAGTTAATCCACCAAATCAAAGCTTTCTCCGATGGCTGTAAACCGATGAATTTACCAATTAAAGCATGATTCATCATGAACTAGATCTTTTCCCTTATATTTGCAGACTTAACTATCATGGATGGAATAGTTGATGCTTTTGGAAAGCATTGACCAAGTTTACGATCTAGACCAATAGGACCAGGCAAATCACAGGACACTAAATTGATCGGGATTTCCCCAATATTCATGTCACCTTGGACAGGAAGACAGAAGTTAGAGGGACCCCCCCCCTCCAGAACCATTGAAAGATACCGAGCTTCAATTGCCTGCTAAAAACTCCGAAGGTTCCTCCCTCCTCACTTCTTGGAGCCTAACCCATCTTCAGAAAATATCTCCTCGGCACCGTACATGCTAGTGTCCATGTTGCAACATGTTGTTGTACACATTACATGTTGTTTACCATGTTTCACAATACATTATGGTTTCTTTTCACCACATTTCAAAATACGTCATGAATGGTGAATGATGTTTACTCTTATACACATTGAAATTAGGCAGCCATGAAACCTAAACTATGATTGTTGGACGACCACTAAACACAAACTATAATTGTTGGGGAGCCACTAAACACAAACTATAGTTATTTGAACAATCCCAATTGAATAACACGGGGATGTAGACACGTGACAACTAATATGTGTTATCCTGCTAGTTAGTTGTAATGAAATGCATTCCTCTGTTCCGCTCAAGTCATTGCCACACACAGTAATTTCAAGATTAATGTGTTATTTGTTTTCATGATTAGGGAGATACTATTTTTGCTGGGTTTTAATAGCCTCTTTGCATCCCTTTTCCTCAAACTAGCCTTCAACAAACAATAGTAGTTTTATATTTGAGAATAGATGGCTTTTCATACAAAAAGCGACAGTGTTTCAATCAAGTCCTTCTCTTATATAAAGATGAGATTTAAGAATTGATGACATTTCATAAAAATATTAATGAAATCTTTTAAAAGCATAAATGCTTTTTTATTATAGGAAATGGCTTTGTAAATGCTATTTTAAGATATCACTGTATCTATGGTTATATATCAATATTATAATATATAGTCTAATTTCTAAACTTAAATTTTATTTTATAAAACATTAATTATTATAAAAAATAAAAAATAAATTGATATATTATAAAAATTATTTACAAATTACTATTTATTATAAAAATTATTTATAAATAATTTTATTAAAAATAAGAATATCCATTTTTATAAAGATAAAATAAACAATTTTATTTACAATCAAATAAAAAATGTCACTGACATATTAATAAAAACTTTAATTTTAAAACAACTATAATGACACTATATTGATATATTATTAAAGCAACTATATAAAACAACTATAATTACACTATATTATATGGATACATCATTAAAGGAACTATATAATTTATATTTTTAATTAATTTCATTTACAAAACATAAACAAATAGTGAGAAGAGGACTTGCTAATTTCATATGTTCAAAAATACATTTAAAATAGTAGTCTACTAATTATTATTATTAATCAATTTCACTTGTTAAATTTTTAATTTGTGAAAATGAAATGCTCTTTTTGGTTTCAATACTTCATGAAGGTGCAAGCTTAAATGTAAATGTTTTGCTCCTTCAAATATCATATCAATAATAATTTCTTAATAGTTGCTTTAATCCCTCTACTTATTGCTTATATTGTGAAGAAATTTGATAAGGTTTTAGCACTAAAAAATCATAAAGTAGGTGATGTCTAAGTTACTTTCATCTTACACCTCTCTTGCAGGGTCTTATGTCATTTCAGTGGCTTTTACCTATATTGCTAGCGACCTTATGCAAAAGACTATTTTCTTTGCTAACAACTTTTTATCATTTCATCTTATAACAACATCTATTAGCAAAGTCGAAGACATTATCATGTATTGTCTTTTATTTATAAATATTATAATAATAAGTTAAAATCTTCCACCTTTCTTAAAAACTAATTTTAAAAGGTTTAAATTTTATAATATATAATATTTATTAAAATTCTAAA
>LPNX010991285.1:2064827-2081398 GCA_001517045.1 Pseudotsuga menziesii | reverse complement strand
TATATATATAACTCTCTCAAAATTGTAAAGCATGTACATTGTTTCAATTCAAATAATGTAATCAACTTGAAAATGACTCTGTAGGATTAAGTCAAAATAAATACGATTAAAAGAATTATAGATATATAATTTGAACAACCATTTTTCATGATAACTTAAGTTATCATGCAGAAATAATGATAGAACTACTTTAAAGACAATTACACAAGAATAAAGGGGTAGAAGGTAGAGTCAACAATGAGGTTTGATGATTGTTGTGACATAAGTCCAAGTTCAAATTCTCGATGAATTGACAAGAGGGAGACATACGACTGCGTTAGTAATTGTACTCCCATTGATTATGTTCTATCCAACATTAAGGTTAGCCCTGGTTCGAAAGGTTTACTTTAGATGATGCAACTTACAAAGCTTGTTGAGTGACTTGGAAGATTCCTCTCGAACTACATAACAATAATGAAAAACAAATTTTTACAAGTCAAAATCACCATACTTAAGTACAAATCAATTATTAAAAACACTCCCTTTACATATCAAAATCCAAACAATGTTATTGATTAGACAAGAAGTTGCATTCTAAACATACTAGTGCAACAACAATATTTAATGAAGATGTAACCAATTTATTCACCCTCTATGTTTAAAGTGTATCAAGATATTAGATGTGTAATGTAAAAGTGGAGATAATTACATAAGACATAATTAACTATTAAGTAACATGCACGTGGATATCACTCTCTCTCATGGCCGCTCCGTTTAGGTTTTATTGGGGTTTGAGGATGATGATTTTTTTGGTGGCTTCGCTTAGGGTTTTATGGGGTTCGGGTTTGATGTAAGAGGTTTTTTTGGCTTAGGCATCATTTATTCCAGCCTACTGTAATAATAAGGTGGTTCAAACTAATTATTGTTTTTAATCATTTTTCTATCCACTCGTGACTGAACTTTATTTATAGGAGTTGTTTACATATGTGATTATTTCGTCCAGACAACGAAATCGTTAGGTGCCCGCTGTCTCCGTTAACACAACACAATCGTTGTTTCCATGGTATGTAGGTATATTGGTTTCCAAAATTTCAAGGTTGTTCAAGTAGCAGACAACTTCTCACTATCAAAATTTCAAGATTGTTCAACTGCATGACATCTACTGGTAAATACTCTATTTGTGTCAATTCTCCAACCGAATTGGGAAAACGTCTCAATTTGTCCCAGAAATGAAATGTCAATTATTTTAAGCACCTTAATTTTTCGAGCGAAGAAGGCAACATTTCCAAGGAAGGGCATTGTAATTTCAGGATTTCCAAATTGTTTAACCTTCCAATAACAATCGAAATTTCTGTTAAGTTTGTACGGAACAAATTCAATTCTTCCAGGAAGCCTTGATCTGTGACTTGGAGAGGCAATGATTCCATTCTCCGACAATTTGAAAGGTCTAAGCTTTCAAGCTCCTGATATTTCCAAATGTTCTACTTGAGATTGTGAAGTTAGAACAGCTCGCTAAATAGAGATGTTGAAGTTGGCTTAAATTCCTGAAGGAGTCTGGCAGATTTTGCAACCTGAAACAACCCTTGAAGTAAAATCCTTCAGGTTTGTTAGATTCCCTAGAGAAGGTGGCAATGTCTACAAATCCCTGCACCCAAACAAGTCAATATTTTCCAGGTGTACCAACTGCCCTATGGACTCAAAACCCATAAAAGGTTAGCGCTAATATTCAACTCCCTTAACTGTAGAGGTGCCTACAATGCAATGCATTATTAAATGTAATTATTTAAATTTTAAAACTTGCGTATACCAAATTCCGATTGTAAATGAAGAGCAGAGAAACACAAAATTTCTTTAAAAAATTGGGGATTTGAATGTACCCCACTGTCAGTGTGCCACAATGTCTCCAGTGCACCCTCGATCACTTCTAAAACTCTTAAATTATTTTTTGGAATCCAGACGAGTAGGGAGATGTATGGATAGATATCCCTGTGAATCAATACAAGATCAGAGCGTCTAATCCCATTGTATATGCTTTCCAAAGAATTTCCTTCAGCTCTCAGTAGTTGTAACCCACTCATATCAACGAATCTCTTGTTGGAAGTGGAACTACTAAAACAATTTCCCATATCAACAAAGCGGTTGCCGAAAGCAAAATTAATGAAACATTTCCCACATCAAACAAATAGTTTCTTAATGTGAAGCTAAATAAATGATTGCTCAGCTCCATAGGGCCTTCAAAGGATTGCCTAGATCTACTTTGGGCCATGCAAATTCCACGCACCTAAATTGATTTCTAAAAAACATTAGAAACAAGAATGAAATTTTTGTAAACTCTAAGAATTCACAACTTGAAATACACATTTATTTGATAATACATTCGAGAACACTACATTATGTCAAGAAGAGATTTGAGTACGTACATACGATTGTTGAAATACATCATCAATACTGTCAACTGGGAGCCAAATATGACCTGTAGGTCGTGTCTCTGCCAATTGTCTTCCCATGTCTCTAAGATAATCGTGCATTCTTATGTAGTTGTCACTGTCAACCTTGACTAGAGACTTGTTTTGTAGATTTAGAAATCCTGAAATACCTTTCCATCTAGACCCATCCCATATCCTAATGCAAGGAAGAAGTGTGCTGCTAGGTTTATGGATTTTAATGTTATGGGGACTGCTATCCGTCCATATCATGGAAACGACGATTATGTTGTATTAATAGATACAACGTTGAGGGAATGGACGAAAATGGTTGGCCGAAACTGCTGATCGAGTCGGGCAAGAAGGAGGGCCCAATGACGTGACAACTACAGTCTCTAGAGAGTCTCCTGTCGGAAACCTGACGATTTCGTCGTTCGAGAAAAATCATCACATATGTAGACAATGCCCTATTTATATGTTTCCTTTTCATGTGTCGTCATTCCTCCATTGTTCTATGATTCTTTCCATTGAATGACATCTTTTTTTCTCCATCCTTTAACTTGGGATATTTGTCTTATCTATGGATTGTCCTATTGGGGGGCACTAAGGGGCACATTTCTCAATGTCATTATGATGGTTCCCATTCTTCTAGGCATGTGACTCATAGAGTTTTATCACCTCAGATGGTTGAGAACAATTCTTTTTTTGGTTTGTTTTAAGGGTGACTCCGTGTTTCCCGAATGTCTCATGCTCTTGAGAGGAGGAAGGTGAAACCCTTGTTAAGTTGGATTTTTTAGTTTTTGCTAGCATTCCTATCTCAGTTACCTTCTCTACAAAAGTCTTCCCTTTTTTTTGACAAGGGCGTTCCCTCCACAAGGGGTCCAGGCTCCTTTCTTGCATCCTCTTAGGAGGTGTGATCCAGGAGGATCTCTAAGATTGATCAAAATTAAAGTCTTCAAAATGTAAAATTAATCTTACAGTAGTGTAGAGCTTGTTGAGAGCTCTCCGATGACATTCGTTTTGTGCAAAATGACCTCCAGATGTGAAAGTTATTAAGTTATGAAGTTACGACTAAACATGTATGATGACAAAAACTGGGCCACATGGCACACCCACATGGTGCCACATGGTAGGTATAGTCAGCATGCACAATAGGCAGACATGTGACATGGAATTACTACAACATGCCATGTGGAGGCATCTAAGTGACATGGCAGTTGAGTTGGACCAATGACAGGTTGACAAGTGGTACAGAAGGCATCCATGTGGACCAACCAAGGCTTGACATGTGGCAGCTTTGTTGGCAATTGTTAGTTTTATTTATTGAAAATTTTGGATTCGGGGAGGATGGAAACCCCGACCTCCTCTCCGCCTAAGAATCTGCATCGTCCACAAAGCCATGACTCCCACTGATGGTTCTTAACTACTATAGTTCTCAAATTCTATTTGAAGTTGTTTGGTTTGTTTGTTTGAAAAAGGAACGAGACGAGGAGTTAGCCCTTGATCCAATGTGTTCACCACATATCACACCATCTAATGAGTCCATATCATACCATTGAACCAACGGTTCAATAGAAAATCCACAACACAACCGTGAGCCAAACCAACAGTTGCCACCGTAAGCCAAAACCAACACCATCGCATATCCAACAAACAAACCTTTCCATGTTAAAATGAGAGGAATGTGAGGCCCGCTAGTTTGAACTCGGAGGTTCGCCCCCATGCCCATACTTTACCAATGGGCCACGGACCAGTCCTTCATAAAGGATTGGGGAAGTATATTTAAGAATTTATTAGGATTGGTAAGCCCCAAACGGGTGCGTGGCCACCATTTCGGGGCCCAAAACCTCTATAAAGAAAACCCTATTCAAAGCCGAGAAGGGCAGAGAAAGTGACCATGCTTTGCACAACTATCGAGAAGGTGCATGCCATTAATGGGAATGTTTCTCGAGGTGGAAAAAAGTACAGTCCATATAAGCACATGCAGAGGCTATCTCAAAGTTTGTGCTAGAGGAGACTTCAGGTAAAGGGGGTTGAATTTATACTCATTTTCACAAAATTTTGAGAGGAATGTAGTGGTGCAGTGTATTTATGAGTTTGTCTAACAGAACTCAAAAGTTTTTCTAGAACTCATGTATGTACTCTTTTGAATACTTAATAAGATCAACCTTCTCATTGGATGTGGCCTTGAGACGTAGCCCAGAAGGGTGAACTCTGCTATCATCTACTATCTACTATTTTATGGTTTGCATACTTGTTTATTTTCTTATGTGGTTTGATTAAGCACTTAAATTTGTCTTTTTAAAGTCTTTTGATGAGGTTAATTATTCATTTTTCACATGCAGTTTTTATGGTTAAAAAGACCCCAAAATTTTTCAGATCAAGTTTGGTATCAGAGCAGCTTAACCATTGCATTGTGAGTTTGAGAATGTTAATAAGATCAATGCTTCAACGTAGTGTAGGAGAACTTTAAGAATTTGACCCAGAAATTGGTTCAAGAAGAGGGAGAATGGATTCACCAAAAGGAGAATATGGGGCTTCTTCAATCCCATTTGAAGGGAAATTTCTTAAGGCTTTCATGAGGATGCAAATAATGGTGGAGGAACTTTATCAATATCGAAAGAAGGGTGAAAAAGGTGGCCCATCTCATACTAAAGGTAAAAGAGAAGGAGGTGTTGAGGACCCTCCTAAAACTCTACGATATTCACCATCTTTTCTTGATGGTTCTTTACCTTCTCCATTTGAAAATCAAAATAAATTTGATGGAAAAATTGATTTCAATATGCCTGAATTAAAGCTTGATATTAAGTTTGAATTACCTATTTACAATGGAGAACTTAATGCCGAGAAATTGGATAATTGGATCTGTCAAATAGAATTTTACTGTAGGATTCAAAAATTCACTAAAGATAGCATCAAAATTCATTTGGCTTCTCTTCGACTTGGAGGGGTCGCTCTCATGTGGTGGGATATAATATCTCAAGAGGATTTTTCCACAAAAGGTAAAATTATATCCTCTTGGTAAGAGTTTACTTCAGCATTAAAAAAGTAGTTATATATGTTGGGGTATATGCAACAAGCTATGATGGACTGGAATAATTTGAGGCAAGGTAAAGGACAATGTGTGTAGGAATACACACAAGAGTTCAGAAAATAGAGCTTTGGTACTTGGCATACCTCTATACACTCAAGAAACTCTTCTCAAGTATATAATAGGATTACATAGTTATTTACGTCATATGATACTTATGTTTAATATAACTAACCTTGATGAGGTATGTGTTCAAACGACTCATATGGAGTCCAAGGGGAAGAATACAAAAGAATATTTTCCAAGAAACCTTTTAAACCAGACACAAACAAGTACAAAGGTGAAGGGAAAGGTAAACATACAACTACCATGAAGAAATAAGGGCCTACGTGCACTCATTGCTAGAAAAAGGGCCATGATGCATCCAAATGTTGGATACTTCACCCGGAACTCAAGCCTGAGAAGTTTGAGAATAAGGAAAACAAGAAGACCACTGCTCCAACAACCCAACATGATTTGGGATCTGACTCTAGGGAGGAAACTAAGGTTGTTGCTACAAGCATTCAATGTAAAAATCCTTATATTTCTATTTCTATTTCAAAGCATGAACCTATTGTTGGTGAAAAAAATAGAAATGAGTTATTTCATATTAGGCTAATCTTTCAATAAACAAAAAAAATGATACTCTTTTTGATAGTGGATCACAAGTAAATCTCATTTTAGAAGAGATAGTTAAGAAAATTCATTTGGAAACTAAGTTACACCCTAAACCATATCCACTTGGATGGGTATGTGATAATGCATAATTGCAAGTTACAAAACAATGTAGATTTAGATTTTCCAGTAATTCTGGATTTGTTGATGAAGTTGATCTAGACGTGCTCCTGTTGGATATCTATGGTATTGTCTTGGCTAGTCCTTATATTTATGATAGGAAGGCTATCTTTTACAGGGAAGATAACATGTATCAACTCACCAAATATGGTGTTGAATACATTGTTTGTGCAAACCGCATGAAAACTAATCCTTTTTTGCTCTATGCAAATCAAATGAAGAGGTTGGTAAATGTTAGTAAGAATTTTTTCCTTATGATAGTTAAAGCAAAGGACATTGAACAAACTGAATCTTTTAAGGTATGTGATCCAAAAATTAAAAAGGACTTCATTAAAGTGGTATCTAATTATGTTATTATGTTCCAAGAACCTGAAGGGTTACCTCCTAAAAGAGAAATTCAACATGAAATTCACTTACAATAGGATGCACCTCTTCCTAACATTAGTATGTACAAGTCTTCAATAATTGAGAATGCAGAGATAAAGAAGCAAATTCAGGAATTGCTTGAGAGAGGGGACATTCGTCCAAGTTCCTCTCTATGTGGTTCACAAATTGTTTTGGTGCCAAAAAAGGATGGCACATGGCACATGTATGTGGATTACATGGTACTAAACATAATTACAATTAAGAACAAGTATCCTCTTCTTCGAATTGATGATCTATTGGATCAACTTAAGAATGCAATTTTTTTCACTAAGTTAGACTTGCGAAGTGGCTATCATCAAATTCTAGTTTATGACAATGAAAATTGGAAGACTACTTTCAAAACTAAACAGGGATTGTATGAATGGATGGTAATGCCCTTTGGGCTTTGTAATGCACCAGCAACATTTATGAGGGTGATGAATGATGCTTTTAGGCCCTTCGTTGATGATTTCGTCATAGTCTACTTAGATGATATTTTGATTTTTAGTTGTACTTGGGAAGAACATGTCAATCATGTAAAACAAGTGTTGGATGTACTTGTAAGGGAGAAATTGTACTTAAAGATGTCCAAATGTGAGTTTGGAAGACATTTTTAGTTTATCTAGGTTACATTGTAGGGGGTGGTGAACTGAGAACTGATCCCCCTAAAGTGGAGGTCATTGTTAATTGGCCTAATCCAAATAATGTAATCGATGTAAGAAGTTTTTTGGGAGCAACCCAATACTGGAGGAAGTTCATTGATAACTTCTCCTTCAAAGCTTCTTTATTACATGCTTTGAAAAGTGTGAACAAAGTATTTTAGTGGGAAGGAAAAGAACAAAAATACTTCAACACTCTGAAAGAAAATATCAACAAAACTCCAGTACTTGCATTATCGGATCTACAACGACCATTTGAGACAGAAACTAATGCTAGTGGTTACGATATGGGGGGAGTCTTAATGCAACATAAACAATCAATATGCTATCCTTACGAAACTTTCTCTAAAACAATAATTAACTATCCTACCTATGACAAAGAATTGTATGCATTAGTACAAAGTGTAAATAAGTGGAAACATTACCTAATGGGTAAGGAAAAAATCATACATAATGATTATCAACCACTACAATATATTCAATCACAAACTAAGCTACAAAAATCATGGAATTTCAGGTGGATGGGTTTTATACAACAATTTCATTTGGTTATTAAGTACAAGAAAATAATTCAGCACAAAGTTGCATATATGTTATCTAGACCTCTAATAAGTGCGTCTATTGTCATTCAACAAAGTCCTTTGGTACATTCAATTTATGTTGAACAATATACTGAGGATGAAGATTTTAAAGAAGTATGTGAATCACTAATGTATGGCTCTGAAAAATGAAGAATTGGATTATCGTATTCATGACAAGTTATTGTATCATCTTGGAAAAAATTGTATTCCACAAAGTGAAAGAGTGCATGTGATAAGATAAATTCATACTTCTCTCATTTCAGGACATTTTACTGTAGGGAAAACTGTAGCACAATTGCAAAAGTTTTGTCATTGGCCTCAAATGAGTGATACTGTGTCCAAGTATGTAAAAGGATGTGTTATGTGTGCAACCAGTAAGCCAAGTAATAGAAATTTGGGCTTGTAGACTCCACTTCCAGTTGATTCACGTCCATGGGAAAGTGTGTCATTGGAATTTGTAGGAGGATTACCAATGTCTAGAAAAGGACATGATTACTTATATGTTGTTGTGGATAGGTTCAACAAAATGTGCATTCCAATGCATTGTAAGAAGCAGGTCACAACTGAGTTGACTGCTCATTTTTTCTTTCAACATGTATGGGTTCATTTTGGGTTACCTATGTCTATTATATCTGATCAATATTCCCGCTTTATTGGGAATTTTTGGTCATCTCTATGGGAACTTATGGACACAAAGTTGAATAAAAGAATAACATTCCATCCAGAAACTGAAGTGGTTAATCGGACTGTTGTACATCTTCTTCAAGGGTATTATGCCAAGCATCCAAAGATTTGGGATGAACATTTCCATTATGTTCAGCATGCCTACAATAGAGCCATACACGCTTCAACACATAAGTCTCCATTCAAGACATGTTTTGGGTATTTTCCAAAGTCTCCCTTAGACTTTGTTTTTGAGAAAGATTCAGTGGAATATGGACAAGTTGATGTAGCTAAAGCTTTGAAGTTTATTCAGCAAATCCAGTTGATTCGTCAAACAGTGCATAATAGTTGGAATACGGTAAAGCCAAGTATAAAGAAAGACATGACAAGAATCGGGTGTGTTAACCCAAAAAATCCCTCACTTAGCTCTACATGGCCTACACCACCCAAGGACACCCATGCACGACCCTCATTTCACCCCATTGGACCCCTACACCCTCAAAAAGGCTTAAGAATGAGCAAAAGGGCTTAAAAACCCCAAAAAAGAGCCTAAATAGCTCTCCTAGGGGATAAAGCCTCCAAAAAGGGGCTAAAACCCCTCAAAGGAGCTAAAAGCCCCAAAAGGAGCTAAAGATAGGGCGAAAGGGGCTAAAATTCCAAAAAAGGGTCTAAAGCCCCAACCAGGGGCTTAAAACCCTAAAAAGCCCCCAAAAAGCTATAATTAGAGGGGTGGGGTCACTCTCAAGACAATCCTCCCTTCCCTATTGTTATGATGTTGGAGTGAGTGCCTTGAGACCATCTTGACTCTCAAGCCATTCACTCTCCCTCTCCTTCATCCTTCCATTGAGCCATGGCTCCCCCATCCAAGAGAGGTGCTCTCCCAGCTAGGGCATGGCGGCCCATTCCAACCAGAAGGTATACCTATGTTGTTTTCTGTATTTTCTTTAGTAGTTTGTAGTTTTTCTAACAGTATTTGTTTGCAGGTTTATTGTTTAACATGTTTTTGCAGGTATTTTGGTTCTAACAATTGTAATCAGGGCATGGGAGCTGAACCCTGACCGTGTTTGCAGAGGGGTTCCCATCTCTTCTTTCTTTGTTGTTCTCTATTTCGTTTCTGTTCATTTTCTGCATTCATCACCAGGAACCTATCCTTCCGTCCTATAGACAAAAGGTAGCCATTCTTGCCCTGTAGCAAGGGAGAAATGGCTATAGGGCAGGAATGGCTACCTTCCGTCTATAGGACAGACAGATAGGTTCTTGGTGATGAATGCAGAAAATGAACAGAAACGAAATAGAGAACAACAAAGAAAGAAGAGATGGGAACCCCTCTGCAAACACAGTCAGGGTTCAGCTCCCATGCCTTGCATACAACTATTAGAACCAAAATAACTGCAAAAACATGTTAAACAATAAACCTGCAACCAAATAATGTTAGAAAAACTACAAACTACTAAAGCAAATACATAAAACAACATAGGTATACCTTCTGGTTGGAATGGGCCACCATGCCCTAGCTGGGAGAGCACTTCTCTTGGATGGGGGAGCTATGGCTCAATGGAAGGATGAAGGAGAGGGAGAGTGAGTGCCTTGAGACGCGATCCCACAGGATCCCTGCGTTTTATTTTTGCAAGTTTCATTTTTTTGCCCTAGTTTAGTTTTCTGATTAAATCTAGCTTAGATTCTTGTTTATTTACATTTTCAGTTACTAGAAAGCCTCCACAAGGCAAATATGAGTCCATTTGGCCACAGTACAGGTTACTGTCGGCTGGATCTGACTCGGGGTCAAAAAAAATTTCACTTTCTGGAGTAGGTCGCTCTTATTGGGCCTAGAAAGGGGACCAGGTTGCTCATTTGGGCCTCATAGGTGTGACCCCCTTCCAGAAGATAGCCCACTTCTGTCTGCAAAATCTAAGCGACCCCCTCACCTGTTTCTGAAAAAATTTGGTGACCCCCTTGCCACATTTGACCCAAAAAGTGCGATCTGTCACTCAGAATTGGGTTTTTTAATAATTAAGGACTGTCAGTGCGGCTCAGCCGCCTCTGTCCATCTGAACTGTTTTATTTCTGTTTCTATTTATGTTTATGTCAATTTCATTTACAGAACAAAGTGTAAATTAAATACTAAATGGGTTAATGAACATAGTTTGACTAAAACTCACTTAAAATCAACAATCTTGTTTAATCCTTCCTCCTCTACCCAGTCATCACCCTTCGGGGTATTCTGGGATAAGACGAAGGGCACAACTCGTATAGTAATAGGCACCTCACCTAATATTGTTCGAAACCACTAAAAACAGGTGACTTGGAAGGTAGAGGGGGTAGAGAAGGAGGGCTTCTCATGGCGCTCAACGTCCTCCCTATTGACCAACCTTGCATCTGAAAGGTGACTTGTGGATCTACTGATGGGCTTAGTCCCATTGTGTTGAGATCCCAACACCTCCTCTTGGTTGAAGAAGAATATAGGTATAAGGTAGTCACCTAGTCAGGTTATCACAATTCAGGATTACAAATGGTACATGTCTAAATTTTTTTCTGATTACTATTTACTGCTTTCATCCACAATGATATGAACTCTACGGAATATTCATAAACCATTTGTAGCCACTAGATATAACAGAAAAACAAAAAGACATACACACCATACCATACAAATCAATCCAACTTAGTTCATGACGCTGAGAGAGCTAGTAAAATTTACAAATTTATACTAAGTTAAAAATATGTAGTCTTTGAGGACATAAGTCCCTGGCTGCCTTAACTATGGGAAGTACTTGGGCCCAGCCTAGAAACTCATTGTGAGGAGTACCACGGGAACCCCAAAGTAGCCGTCTGTTGAGAGGAATTGCCAAGCGAAACGGGCAACGACCCCCGCCGATTGAGTAGCACGCCCATGAGGAAAAATCCAAGCGTTGTCTTTTGGAAATCTTGGTGGTTGAGTGACCACCTATAGCAAATAGTTAGCATTGAAACCGGGGTCCAATAATCATTACCACTAGTTTGACATTCAAATTTAACACAATTGATCCCTCACGCTCTTCCCCATGCCTAAGAGGCGAACCACCACAGTTCGGGTCATTAAACCGACATCGTCGAGACCATTCTCGACAACCCCCCAGGCCATTAGAAGGCCATACAACCTTTGATTCAGATTCAGACCCATATCAGTCTGAACCAGACCTACACACTGCACCATCAAGCCCCATGGCTGGTGCAAACCTGGATCCATTTTTCGGCATAGCAATTGCTAGTGGATCCATGTCCACACCACAAAATATCACCAACAACCCTGCAGGTGGCCCCAGCACAGTTATGCAAACTGTGATAAGTCAGTTGCCACTACCCATATTGACTAGTCAAGCTGTCCCACCTGCAACACATGGGGGTAGTGGCCCTTCCACATACACTGGCCCTCCTGTCATACATGGGGGCAGCGGCCCTTCCACATACACTGGCCCTCCTGTCATACATGGGGGCAGTGGCCCTTCCACCCACACTGTCCCTCCCACCACACTTGGGGGCACTGGCCCATCCATAATGGTGCCACAAGTACCCCTAGCAATGCAGGTGCATTATGCACCTGCAAACCCCACCACCATGGCTACCCCATCTCACATCAACTTAGGGTCAAACCTCCCTTTCATGGCACGTCTCAACTTGCCTGATTTGGCCTAGTTAACCAATGAACCTATCCACCATCAAACTTTTTGGCCTCCCATTCCAACCAAACTGCCCTTAGATATTCCCAAGTTTGAAGGGAAGGCAAGGGAGTGCCCCCAAAACCACATCATGAAGTTTCATCTATGGTGCTCATCAAACAACATCGTAGATGATTTGATCAGGCTAAGACTATTCCAACACACCCTCACAGGTGCTGTAGCCAAGTGGTACATTGAGCTACCACAAGCCAAGTACCCAGATTTCAACTCCCTGGCTTTCATGTTCCTGCAATACTTCCAACTCCCTGTCAGAGATGACAAAGGGGTGGAGATCTTGTTATCTTGCCGCCAGAACACTGCTACCCACATAATCGACCACATCCATGAGTGGCGACGACGTCGTAGTTTGTGTAAGATCCAACTTGATGACAGGATCTTCCTAGATTGGTTCCTCAAAATGTTGCTCCCACCTATAGCAAAGGACGTCACATCCGAACATCCCCAATACGAAGAGGAGGCCATCTTGAAAGCCCAGCAGTTTGATCTGATTTATGCACAGTCTAGGTACCTTTACACTGTCATTCTAGACGCTCCTCGTGTAGGTACCTCCCACCGGGATGCACCGAGGGCATCCCATGCTGCAGATGGCATCATAGGCTCGGTCTCTCACCAACCACAACACCGTCCAACACCACCTGCAGTACCACCACAACCAAGCAACACTGTTAGTGTTTCCTACCAAAACCAAACTCCGGACTATGCAAGAATGATGTCCCAGTCTAGAGCCACAACTTCTTATGCACAACCTGCGCCACTGCAGCAGGCTTAGGCCTTGGCTTGGCCAACACATCAATACACGGGGAAAATGCCCACATTTGTGGCACCGTCACCCACCCAAATTTACTATGCACCACCAATGCAAGTGGTTCAAGCCCTCGCCCCTGCTCCACCCACTCCGTTGGGACAAGTGTTTGCACAACAAAACCGTCCCAACTAGCTAGCCCCCAATAATCAACAAGTGCAAGCTAGGAATAACTGACCCCGGAACCAAGGCAACAATCAACCGTAGGGAGGCGATCAACAGCCAAACCCTCCCAACAATGCTGCGGCAAACCAGCTAGCCCAAAATCCTCCATGACCAAATGCACCAAGATGCAACGCCCCGTTGCATACAAACCAACCATGCACATTCTGTGAGGTCTACCGGCACTACACATTCGAGTCTCCCTTCATGGGTCACGCTAAGCAGGCCATTAGGAACGAGGTTCAACATGCCACCAACACAACGGACCAAGCCCAACCCAACCCCGCACCACAAGGACCTCCTCCTATGGTGCTTCAAAACCCATTACTAGTCCAAGGATTGGTGGCAACTGCACCCCCTCCCCAACCCAATCCCAATGCTCTAGGGGCACCTCCCACGATAGAAACAGGTGTCCCCCACCTGCTAGCTATGACAACTGAAGAGGTCAATCTACAAACTAGACGAAATCAGTACGGAACCAACACCGAACCCACTGACACATCAGTGACATGTACATGTAAAATAGTCAATGCACCTCTTCAATTACCCCCTTTCTCGTGCCCCCCCATACGTCGAGTTGCCAATAATGCCACGGCTAGAGCTACTGTCAGCTACAACATCGTGGATGATTTGGCACAAACACCTACCACCATGTCCGCTCTTGAGGTACTCAAAATGTGCCCAACGCAATGGAAAGCCTTACTAGCTGCCCTTGGAGCTGTAGACCCCTCTGACTCCAAGTTGATCACATTCAACATGGAGTATGGAGAACCGTGAATGCCATCAACCATTGCCTTTCAAATCCTGGTGTCTATCCGGAATTTGGTTGTGCATCGATGCATAGTGGATGAGGGGGGATCCATGTGCGTTATGTCTACCCTAGTGTGGCAGAAGCTTGGATCCCAATTCTGCAACCATCCTCCACAATTCTGTGGGCTTATGATGGCCATCCTACTAAAGCCCAAGGAATCGTCCCCCACGTCCCCATCACATTAGCTGGGAAGATAGTTCTGATTGACATAGAGGTCGTCAATGCTCAATTAGACTATAACCTTCTCCTTGGGAGAAGTTATATGTACGCCATGAGATTCGTAGCATCAACTGTCTTCCATCTCATGATGTTCCCCCATGAAGGGAAAATCATGATGGTTGACCAACTGACTTATCACGATCCGTAAGGGCTAACAGCACCAGCCAACGTTATCCCTATGATCAACACCATTGATCTGTAAGGGATGACCACACATGCGAATGTTATCCCTGCGGTCAACACCATGGCTGACAACATACCAGCCTCCCCATTGTTGAATGTGGGCCTTGAGTTGTTTTCCGATACCACCATGACGAATCCTTTCCCCTTAGTGTCACCACCATTGACACCAAATGAGACTGCAGACTTGTGCATGCTCTCATCCAGCACCGCTGCACCCAAACAACAATCGCAGCCGCAACCCCAACCGCAACCACAACACCACCAGCAACCGCAACATCAACAACAGCCGCAACATCATTTGCAGCCACAGCATTACGCGTAGCCATAACCACAACCTCATCCCCACATACAACCATCAGGGATTTATCTGGGCTCCTCTCCAGTCCATACAATTCCCTTCCTCTTTCCACCGCCTAGTGTCATGAGCAAGCCAGTAATGGCCACCCTAAACCTACCCAACTTTACATTGGGAATTCCTGTGTGGTATCTTGATCCACTAGCTCAACCACCAATGCCCTAGGTAGTCTTAACCCCCATGCAACCCATTGCAGTCGAGTCTCATCCTCCACCTGGCCCGCAAAAACCAAACACCACACCCGCACCCGCATTGCCCCATCCAAAAAGGGCTAGGGGAAAGAATGCAAAAGCTACCGCAGAACCTCGAAAGATCCCGCCTTGCGTCGTCTGTGAAGAATAGGGCCATCCGACTTAGAACTGCCACGAGATTCCCATAATTCGTGCACATTTGGATGCCATGGATACAACATAAAACCTCCCCGTGGTTGAACTTCCAAGCGGGCCAATAGTAAGAAACAATTCATTGAGAACAAACCACGCTTGTGCCCTTTGTAGATTGTATGGACACTATTCTCACCATTGCCAAGAATTATCTGAGTTCTGAATGGATTTATCTAACCTTCGACAACATTACCTTGAATCGAAGATCACTCTGATCGAAGAAGTTCACCCCCCACCTCCTTCTTCGGACACCATGTCCATTTACATGATGCCCAGTTCTACCAACCCTCTTGTCTCCACCACCACCAACGCTCCATCAGACCTGTCTCTTCCATTGTTTCCACAACCACAGCTCCATCCATAGCAACAACCTCATTCACAACCTCAACCTCAGTTACCAGGGAAACAGTGGGGTTCATTCCCGATCAACATTTTCCTTTTCATTTTCCTTTTCCCTTTCCTTTTCCTACCATTGGAGATCATGAGTAAGTCTGTCTTGGCTACCCGTAATCTATAGGATTTCACACTGGGAGATCCTGTGTGGTACCTTGAACCACCTACCATACCTCTGAGGCCCCAAGATGTGTTGACTCATGTCCAACCAATTGAGATGATGTTGCACCTACCTCCAGGTCCATCAAAGACTCCTACCGTCTCTAGGCCTGCCCCTCTTCCTCCAACAGAGACTGGGGGCAAGGAAACCAAAGCCACAACCAATACCATTTTCATGATATCTAGCACCAATTTCCCTTTCGCCTCATCGGCTGTGGAAGATCCACCTGATCTATCTTGGCACCACTTACACGATGACAGAGATATATGTAAGACTGCCTTTGGTTTTACCCCATTCCCTTTAAACCATAGTGTGGAATCGGTTCTTCCCATAAAAGACCAGATTTCATCATCCTGCCTTGCCAATGACCTTCATTTCACCAAGGGGGCATACCTCTTTGCTGACTCAGATGGTTGACTCTTGAAGAAGCCATGCAACGGGCTCCACCTCAAGAGAGTCTATGCCTGATATAACCACTATGAGTCCCTTATAATGTAGTTTTTTCCCTTTCTTATATTTCAACATTTTTTAGCACAAGTCAGGGCAACACCATCAACTGCTAATCCAAAGTTGCCTGGAACCGGTTCGAGACACCTCTCACACCTCTGGTCTCAAATTTCCATATCCTGATGCTTTCGGGACCGCTTCCTGGAAGTTATCTCAATTTACGAGTCATAGCATGGTGATGTAAGTGTCTACGGACCTGTACTTGCATCACACTTGCCTACCGCTACTCATGAGGATTCTCGAGCCACCGCCCGTAAGGAACATCTTTTTTATTTTAGCATATAGGCGTTTACTTCGTCCACTGC
>LPNX010991285.1:2008851-2063827 GCA_001517045.1 Pseudotsuga menziesii | reverse complement strand
TAAACTCATTGATGAGTTCCTTGGACCACTTGAGAGGAGTCCTTAGTGCCTCTCGGGATGGTTGTTTCTCACGTGCTTGACTCCAACTACATCATCGCACCGTTGAGATTCGTACAGGGTATAGGTCTGTACAATAGTTGGTTGAAGACCCCAGATGTCACCTGACTCTAGCAAATTGATGAGTCTATTTGAGGGATCTAAATAGGTTTATGTCCCTTGTGATTTCCGAGCTGCATTGGAGACAGTGTTCAGAAGCCCCAGCAATGCTTCTATATAGATTTATGATTGATGCAACATACTTGTACCACAGAGACTCTGACTCTCCATCAGTGAGTCCATATAGCTATGTACCATTCCAGATCTAGTAGGCTATCAGTCATGAAGATATAGAATTCCATGAGAATGCCATGGGTCCAATATAGTAGTTCTTCATATCAGTATTGTATTCAGCCTCTCATTGAGGCAACCACTATGTATCATCAGTTGTATATGACCGACTCTTGTATTATAGAGCATAGATCACATTATTCTTTCGACATTGTTACGAGCATGGGGATGCTCGCCTCGTCCGTATACATGTCACACATTATTTTTATCTAACCCATTGATGGGAACCATATTAATACAAAAAACAAAAGGCACCATGCCCTAGCCCAAGAAGCACCACCTCTCCGCAGAAAATCCTATGATGTCCATCGGCCATATGATGAGCTCCTACCCTCACACATCAGGGGGAAATCTGTTAACCCAAAAAATGCCTCACTTAGCTCTACATGGCCTACACCACCCAAGGACACCCATGCACGACCCTCATTTCACCCCATTGGACCCCCACACCTTCAAAAAGGCTTAAGAATGAGCAAAAGGGCTTAAAAACCCCTAAAAAGAGCCTAAATAGCTCTCATAGGAGCTAAAGCCTCTAAAAAGGGGATAAAACCCCTCAAAGGAGCTAAAAGCCCCAAAAGGAGATAAAGATAGGGCGAAAGGGGCTAAAAGCCCAAAAAAGGGGCTAAATCCCCAACCAGGGGCTTAAAACCCTAAAAATCCCCAAAAAAGCTATAAATAGAGGGGTGGGGGTCACTCTCAAGACATTCCTCCCTTCCCTATTGTTATGATGCCAGAGTGAGTGCCTTTAGACCATCTTGCCTCTCAAGCCATTCACTCTCCCTCTCCTTCATCCTTCCATTGAGTCATAGCTCCCCCATCCAAGAGAGGTGCTCTCCCAGCTAGGGCATGGTGGCCCATTCCAACCAGAAGGTATACCTGTGTTGTTTTCTGTATTTGCTTTAGTAGTTTGTAGTTTTTCTAACAGTATTTGTTTGCAGGTTTATTGTTTAACATGTTTTTGCAGTTATTTTGGTTCTAACAGTTGTATGCAGGGTATGGGAGCTGAACCCTAACCGTGTTTGCAGAGGGGTTTCCATCTCTTCTTTCTTTGTTGTTCTCTATTTCGTTTCTATTCATTTTCTGCATTCATCACTAGGAACATATCCTTCTGTCCTATAGATGGAAGGTAGCTATTCCTGCCCTGTAGCAAGGGAGAAATCCCTGCTACAGGGTGGATCATCACTTTCAAGTTTGTGATCAATTTTGGCTTCATATCAGCAAATACCAACTCCAAGGTGAAGGTATAAAGTTGAAAGCAATCAGGTATGGACCTTTTACAATTTTGTATCAAGTTGCTAACCATTTTTTTTTGGTTAGATTTGCCTCCTTATATGCAAATGTATTTCGTTCTTAATGTGGAAAAATTAAAATTGTATGAGCCTCCTATGATTATGGACCAAGATGTATAGGTTCATGTACCTTCTGTTGATGAATTTGCTCCTGAGTACCTTAATGAAATTTAGGAAGATGTCATACTTGATAAGAAGGTTAGAGCTTCATGAAGAGGTGACGTGGAATATCTTCATGTGGGACTTAAATGATGCATCCAAGAAAGGCACGATAGTTAGAAACTGGAAGAATGAGGGAAATGTACCCTCACCTCTTTTCTGAATGATTCCATGTTTTTGGAGGCCCAAAAGCTTCATAATGGGAAGGTTTGATTGACGAGGATCTCCAAGATTGATCAAAATTAAAGTCTTCAAAACGTAAAAATAATCTTACAATAGTGTAGAGCTCGTCGATAGCTTTTTGGTGACGTTCATTTCGCACAAAACGACCTCTAGATGTGAAATTTATGTTGGGATTATTATTAATCCTCCATTTTGACCACATAGTCTAATTGTCTATTTTACTAACTTAGGAGGTATTCATCACTCCAATAGTGCACGTGGGACACACCTAGGGGACATCTACCACTTACTGCACCTAATTGCATGAGTTTGGGAGGGACCAATCCCTATAATTTAGGAACCCATTCTAAGTTCCAGCAACAATCTCCTTCAGTTGACCTTGGTAGGTAATCAGTTATGTTCAATTATGCTCTAGTTACCATTAGTTAGATCACAATTAGTTATCCTAGCACCAGTTTACATGATTTAAGGGAGTGTGGGAGCCTTTGTTCCCCTACCCTCATCAATTAAGTGATTATAGACTAAGTTAGTTATACAGAGTTGCATTAGTGAGCTCCAGTGGTGATTTTACCACATTGAGTTAGCTTTAGAGTCAATCTAAGTTGGTAGATTCAAATCCTATCTTAGGAATTTGAATGATCCTATATGTATAACCATTGTATTACATATTAATTACTGATTCATGAATATAATCATATTATTCCAATTTTGTCTCCATGTGTCTGCAATTTTGTCATGATTAATTGAATAGTCTATGCTAAATTCTTCTCTCTCTTTTGTAACCTTGTCTTCTCATTTGAATTCATGTAGGATAATGATCCTATGCTTCATATAATTTAACATGGTACTAGAGCGAGTATCCATGCCTGCTTCAAACTTCAAAAACTTCCATTCATGCACCAAAAGCAATTGGGTTTCACATAAATACTAGAATTATTGCCTTGCTCCTTCTGGATTCTATCCAGATAAGTATATCCAAGATTTATGCATCCAGATAAAGTGCACATGTCGAGGTGGAGAGTGTTTGAACTAATTTGATTCAAATCAGAGTCTGTTTTGCAGGTACAATTTCAACAAAAAAAATTGAAAACCGTATCCAACTTAGAAGAGGTACCAAAACCTATAAAGATCATCTTAGAGGGCCTACCATATTTTGTTTGAAATGTGTTTCTGTGATCTGAAATGTGCTTTCCATGGAATTCAATTTGATTCTATGGTTTGAGAGATATGTTCAATTGAATATAGGAGGTTTGAAACAACTCGCGTCCGTCCGTATCCTCTATTCCGGCTTGATATTTTTCACTCCACGGGATGAGATAGGTCAATTTCCTTGTGTTATTTGAAATATCTATTCGATACTCAAATGGTTCTTCGATAAAATTTGATTTCGTTGATTGTAGAAGAAGTTGTGATTGAATTGGAAACATGACATCAATCACGTTTTTGAGTTTTTATTTAAGCTTACATACATGATTCGATTTACATGTACGATTTCTTGGATTCAAAGTTGTTCCTGAATTTGAAGCAGAAAATTGCAGAAACATTTATTGTACAACTTCAAAATGGATTTGAGATTAGTTCCTCCTCTATCACCATTCAATTATGTTGAGTGGAAATTGAATATGGTTATATATCTTGAGAGCCATGATCTCCTTGACGTGTCTTTTGGAGTTGGTAAAGAATATTATGAAGATGAAAATGATTGGCTAGATTACTATGAAAGAGCATATCCAAATATGTGTATGGTAATGACTCCTGATATGCGTTATCTCATAGAAACTGTTGAGTATCCGTTCGAGCTCTGGAGAAATCTAGATGGAGCCTTTGGTGTGTAGAAAGAAGTAGATAATACCTGGAGTGAATAAAAGACCTCCTCAACTGTTCTTACTTCAAATATATCGGCCTGAATTTTCTCTGAAGAAGTTGTTCAAGATGAAGAAATAACAGAATATTCAACACATTCAATTCGAAATGTTGAAAGTTTCCTTATTGTGATTCATTCTCCTGTTACTCTAGAAGTTTATGAGATATTTGATATCTCATCGTCTCATACAACTGATCCAGAATAAGTATTCTAACCTACATTGTTGAAGAAAATCTCTCCTTCCATCCTACTCAGTCATTCTCCAACGATTCTTCTTTTCTAAATTCTGTGCAAAGTTTGCCAGTGAAAGCTCAAGGAACTGAAGAGAAATTTGATTCCTCTCTCTCCAATCATGCTGCTGGTGTGCAGAAAAGTGATAATTTGGATGTTTTTGAAGAAATATCATATTTTAGGAGTGATCCATTCACCCTCATTGATATAGTGCTTCCAACAAATTCCTACATGATTGCTTGCGCAATACTCAGAGTTTTATTGAAGAAGGAGAACATAGTGCATCTGTAATCTCAATGGCGCACTTGGAACCTTTGTTCCTTATTCTTATATCTGATATCATGTTAATTGGTTCAAATTTCAAGTTTCAAGAGCCTCCAATCATGCTTGTATATGTTCTCATCAATTTTGGTATGAAAAATCAAGCACCTAAAGTCTCTTTAAAAAATTATGCTGCTGGGGATACAATGTCAGTTTCTTCTTATGAGTTTGATGATATTAAATTTTGTGAATCATTGGATATTTTGGAAGATATATAAGATTATGGAGCTCAAGAATTCACTCTCCATGGTACCAAGCCTCCTCCTCCTTCCTACTCGATAACATTCTCATCCACTCACAGTGCTAGTAAAGATGGAGACCTCTTGCATTTGCTTGGGCACTTGATCCCCACATCTAGAGCTGAATTTACCTCACATGGTTCAATGTTCAAAAATTGCAACATATCAGTTTCTTGGGTTTACCTCAATTGGTTCGAAATTCTCAAGCACATTTTCTCTTTTGTTAGATTATTTTAGTTTCTCTACATGGTCCCGTAATCTATTATGCAGCTGTCTATGTTCCTGATTCAGTTGAGTAGATTCATGTTCTTTCAAAGAGGAATATTCCTCCAGACATAATTATTTAGTTTGGGGAGGTTCACATGCACAGTCCTAGGATACTAGTGCACAAAAGGACCATCACTTTTCAAACTGCATCTCTGTGGAGCAATATTGTAGAAACATTTTTCACAACTTTTTTGATATAAAAGCTTGATCCGGGTTTTTCCTGCTTATTTTGAGGGGGGGTTTATCCCATGTGGTTTTCCACATTTTGTTTAGTTTATTTAGAAGTTATTATTTTTTGCATTTATATTGTATGGGTGGCCTTTTGTCTTAGTTTTCAGGGCCTAGGTTGTCCAAAGTCAGGATTAAGGGTGTTTGTTGGGATTATTATTAATCCTCCCTTTGACCACATAGCCTATTTGTCTATTTTCCTAACTTATGAGGTCTTCATCACTCCACTGGTACATGGGGGACACACGCAAGGGATATATTCCACTTATTGAACCTGATCGCATGTGTTTAGGTGCCCCAAGTACCAATCCCCATAATTTAGGAACCCACTTTGAGTGCCAGCAACAATCTCCTTCAATTGACCTTGGTAGGTAATCAGTTATGTTCAATTATGCTATAGTTACCATAAGTTATATCATGACCAGTTAGCCTAGCACCAGTTTGCATGATTTAAGGGAGTGTGGGCACCTTTGTTCACCTACCCTCATCAATTAACTAATTATAGACTAAGTTAGTTATCCGGAGTTGCATTACTAAGCTCCAGTGGTGATTTTCCCACACTAAGTAGCTCCGTAGTGAGTCCAATTTGGTAGATTTGAATCCTATCTTAGGAATTTGAATTCTCCTATATGTATAACCATTGTAATACATATTAATTACCGATTCATGAATATAATCACATTATTCCAATTTTGTCTCCATGTGTGTGCAATTTTGTCATGATTAATTGAACATTCTATGCTAAATTATTCTCTCTCTTCTGCAACCTTCTCTTCTCATTTGAATTCATGCAGGATGACGATCCTATGATTCTTAGAATTTAACAAGTTATTGAGTTCTGAAGTTACAACTAAATAGGTAAAATGGAAAAAAAATGGGCCACATGGCACACCCATAAGGTGCCACTTGGAAGGTACAGTCAACATGCATTTAAAAACTAAAATTAGAAGATAACATAGGTAAATATAGAAGATAAGTGATGTTGCAGTACTATAACAGGCCATCTGGAGGCGTCTAGGTGACATGGTAGGTGAGTTGCACCAACGACAAGCTAACCAATGGCAGGGAAGGAATCCATGTGGCATCCTAGTTGGCAGTTGTTCGTTTTTATACCAAATATTTTAGAGTCGGGGAGGATCGAACCCTCGAACTCCTCTCCGCCTAAGACTCCTCACCGTCTTCCTAGCCATGACTCTCATCGATGGTTCTTAACTACTATAGTCCTCAACTTTTGTTTGAAGTTGTTTAGTTTGTTTGGTTGAAAAATGGATGCCCTAGACCCCAATGTGTCCACCACCTATCAGGCCATCCAATGAGTCCATATCATACCATTGAACCAACGATCAAATGGACAAACCACAACACAACCGTGAGCCAAACCAACAGTCGCCACCATAAGCCAAAACCAACACCATCGCATATCCTACAAACAAACCTTTCCACGTTAAAATAGGAGGAACATGAGGCCCGCGGGTTTGACCTCGAGACCTCTGCTCCCCATGCCAACACTTTACCAATGGGCTACGACCTATTACTTGGTATAGGATTGGGCCAATATATTTAAGAATTTTTTGGGATTGGTAAGCGCCAAAACTGCCGCATGGCCATGATTTCGTGGCCTAAAACCTCTATAAATATACCTTATTCAGAGCCGAGAAGGGTAGAGAAAGTGACCATGCTTTGTACAGTTCCCAAGAAGGTACAAGACATTAATGGGCATGCTTCTTGAGGTGGGAAAAAGTACAGTACGTATAAGCGCAAGAAGAGGTTGTCTCAAAGTTCATGCCATAGGAGACTTCAGGCAAAGGGGGTCGACTTTATACTCATTTTTCTCAAATTTTCTAGAGGAACACAATGGTATAGTCGTTTTTTGAGTTTTACTGACATAACTCAACCATTTTTCCAGAACTCATGTACGTAAGCTTTTGAAGACTTAATAAGATCGACATTCTCATTGGAAGTGGCCCAGTGACGTAGCCCAGGAGGGGTGAGCTCCATTATCATCTGTTTTCTACAATTTTATGGTTTGCATACTTGTTTATTTTCTTATGTGGTTTGATTAAGCAATTCAATTTGTATTTTTAGAAGTCTTTTTATGAGGTTAATTATTCAATTTTCACATGCAATTTTTATGGTTAAAAAGTTCTTGAAAATTTTTAGATCAAGGTGCAAGTAGGCCCTTGACCTAGCTTTGGTAAGATTCAAAAAAGAATTAAAAGGAAACCCTTTGAGGTGATATTGGCCCTTGGCGTAGATGTGACTTTCAACGATGTCATTTCATTATCTAAGAATGTTCTTGTGCGACGGTTTGGTAGTTGAAGGATGAGCATGTCCACTTTCAATACCTAGGTGTCTTAAAATTGGAGTTCTCTTTTAGGTTATTCTCCTGGATGTTTCACTATGGCTCACGGTTGGCTGAGGGTGGATCTAAAATACTCAACTGATGTGATAAAGGTTTTGGAGGGTGTCTAGTTTTAGCAATATGATGCTCTGAAGCTTCCGAAATGGTCTTTCTTTGATGCTAGTAGAGAGAAGGCTCCCAAGCATTTTGTTTGGGTTAAGTTACCAGATTGCCTCTTGATTTTTATACCTTAGTGATCTTCGGGAAAATTGGTTAAGTGCTTGGAAGATTTTTAGCTGTGGACCTTAGCTTCAAGGATATGTGAATTATGATTGTAGCATGTATCATTTTGGATTTGGATTTCTAGGATGGCTTGCCCGAGGAGTGGTTATCACAATTGGTCTATTCTCTCACACTGAGGCACTCGATTATACTAGTATCCCTTTTCACTACAATTGATGTCACTGATATGGGCATTTGAAATGTGAATGTACCCTCCCCTTCTAGAAGAAAATTTGGTACACAAAGAATAAGAGTCCATCCAGGACTACTAAGGTTTATGAGGAGTTATTTGGGTCTCAGGCCCACATGTCTAGGATGAATGAAACTTAGGGTTACTCGAATGTGTGTGATTTTCCTCTTCTGTCTCTCGTTGCAGCTGATACAAGTCAGATGGAGTCATATGTCCATGCTACTCCTGGTTAAAGAATCAATCATTTGAATATAGAGGTGTGTATAGTTCCTTTGTTTCTATCAACACTATCTCTTTTTTTCCCTAGTACTAGTTAGTGGTCAGTTGTTGGTTATATCCCCTCTGTCTTCTCTTTTATGCCATGTTGAAAATTCTGGGGCGGGAAACCTTAACATTTTTGGAGAGATTGAAGGTTTACTCTCTTTTATCCCACCTACCAATGCTAATCTATCATCCCTACTTTATTTTTTTTCTTCGGTGGATGAGGATACACTTCCTTTGGCTCCTCTCCTCTCCTCTATTTTAGGTTGTTTTGTAAGATATAAGGATCTAAAAATGGCTTGTGTGAAGAACCTTTCTTTCTGTCCATTTGTTGATCCTTCGCTTCATGTGATAGCCATTATAGATGGTTCTTATAAGTTACGTGACTCTTTATTTTCTCTTGGTAGGGTCATATCCCCTCTTCATTCTCCTTGTAGCTTCGAAAAGGGGAAGTTGATGATGAAACACCTAGGTGTTGTTTATCCTTTTTTGTATTATGGTTCTACAATTGTGGGATGTTCTAAACCAGGTTCTATCAATGTTGTGGTATCCTATAGGAATGATCCCTAGGCAGAGTATTCGAGTCCCTTGGTTACATGTAAGGGGATAATTTTTATGCATCTCCTATGCCTCATGATGAGATTGACCTTTCACCTCTATTGATGGATTTATTGGTTATTCCTGTCTAGGACGAGAGTGGTTACTGTTCTTAGGGGGGGTCTAAAGATAGGACGTCTCCATTGAATCATATGGTTTCTACTTTTACTCCTCTTGTTATGGTTTCAGATGATATTCTTTCTTTAGAGGTTGGGGTTAATGGATCTCTTCACAAACCTATTTCTTCTTCAGTGATGTTTAGTTCTATGCCATCCAAGCCCTCGACTGTTGTATCTACTCCTCATGTTGAGGGATATAGATAGTTTATTCATTCCTTCAATGCTTTTAAATATGGTAAGGAAGTGGGCACCTTTGGTTATTTAGGACCACATCATCTTGAGACCTCTCCTAAAATTTGGGTCAAGATCCATATTATGGCATCGACTAGGGGCCATGAAGCCCTTGATGTAAGATTCGACCGAAAAAAATACTTGATTGGGACTCTTAGAGTGAGTACTCCTAGTATTCGAGTTACTTAATGTTGATTATGTCCCTAAATTGCATAGGTTTAGGCATTCACTCAAAAATATTTCCTTTAAGAGGTTTATATCTGTAAAACAACCTGTCATTATTTTCTTGCAAGAAACTATGGCTAGTGGGGACCTCTTTCTTTCTAATCTCACAGTTCTTCTCCCTGGATGAAATTGTGTCTCTTAATACTTATGGTAGATCTGGTGGCTTGATTACTGGTTGGAATACCTCTCTATTTATTTGCACTAACAATTGGTCTATTTGAACAAGTTTTGGTACAGTTCTTTTTTTTAGAGAAATTGGAAAGACCTTCAAATTCATTAACATATATGGCCCATATCAATAGAGAGTGGATTTTGGGAATACCCTTTCCATTTTGGGATGTTGTAGGGAAATAGAGTTGTAATAGGTGGTGATTTAAATTTTTGGGTGAAAGATAGATTTAGGGGTCTTTTTCTCACAAAGACACCTTGATTGACTACTTCATCAAAAGGCTAGTCGAGAACTCTTCATTTAAAATCCCCCTATCAAGTTACGACCTACATGGAGAAACAAAAGAGATGGAAATGATAGAATTGAAAAAAAAATAGACCGGTTCGTAATTAATGAAGGTGCTCTAAATTCAATTGTTTGTATTAGGCAGTGGGTTTGGGAAGGTGGTTACTTTGATCACATTCCCATTTTCCTTGAAATAGTGGTTGCTTTAGATAAACCTCCCAAACCATACAAGTTTAATTCCTATTTCTTGGAGGATCCAGATTATATTGATAAGGTCAAAAGCATATGGGTCCATATGACAACTCCATAATTGCATCTATTTGTATCTAGTTTTTAGAAAATCTTAAGAGAATTAAGATTAGATCTACTTCATGTTCTATGGACTGAAGGAAGAGATTGGACCTCGAGCTACATAGGATTGGAGATTTGTTGGACTTCTTCAATGATTCGTAGAGGGAAGGATTCTTATCCTTGGCACAAAAGAGACATGTGTTGATTCTGGAGACTAGACGAACTAAGATTCTTGATGAAAATGAAGCCACTTGGAGGCTCAAGAGAAGGGCTCTTTGGATCACGAAGGGTGATGATATTACATTAAATTTTCATAACCTTGTTAAACATAGAACACACATCAAATATTTATGGAATATTGAAGATATGGATTGTATTCAGGTTTCAAGATTCAGAAACCTTGCTGATGTAGTAGTGGCCCACTTTAACAATCTATTCAAAGAAGATGAAAGGGATGATATGGTCAAGATGTTGTGCATAATTGAGCGTTAACCTTCCTTTGTGGATGATATTAAAAATATTACTCTTATGGAGGAGGTAAAAGAAGTTGTTAACTCTTTGCAAAAAGATAAATCCCCAGGTCTAAATTGTTGGCCTATGGAGTTACTCATGGGTTTCATGGATCTCCTAAAGTTGGACTTATTGGGTGTATTGAGGAATCTAGGAGGAATGGTAGGGTTCTTGCTTCTTTTAACTCTATTTTAATTACGCTCATTCCTAAAGTGGACGATTTGAGTAAATGGGAGGATTTCAGGCTTGTATCTTCTTGTAATTGCATACACAAGATTATTGTTAAGGTGATTGCAAAATAATTAAGGGTATATTCTCTACTTCTATATCTTAGGAACAATTCACTTTGTTAAAAGGTAGACAGATACATGATGTGATTAGGACAACTTAGGAAGTACTACACACTACCAAGGTAAAACATATGCCTACAATTGTGGTTAAGGTGGACTTATCCAAAGTTTATGATAGGGTAAATTTGTTTATTTCTCATAGTGGTTCTTCGTTATGTTGGTTTCCAGCTAGATTTTGTTAATTGGATACTCTCATGTGTTCAATATGTTTCTTTTTATATCCTTATAAATGGTTATGCTAGCTCATTTTTTATATTTGGGAGGGGCCTGAGGCAAGGATGCACTCTATCCCCCTTACTTTTCATTTTAGTGGTGAAAGGTATTAACATAACTTGTATCCATGCTCGGTCTGCGGACCTGCTCATTTGAATAAAAGTTGGAGGTAACATACGCATTTCTCATTTACTATTTGTATATGACATCTTATTATTCTAGGATGGATTTAGGAGGGAACATAAAAAAGTTAAGCTATATCCTGTCACTTTTCTCTAAAGCTACAAGGCTAGTTATATATTAGCATAAATCCACTACCTCCTTTTTTCAATTGGACCAGTATAGTATTGACTGGATTTCAACTTTTTTTACATACTTTGTGGTAGACCTACATACAAACCTAAATTATCTGGGCTTTTGTTTTAAGGCCAGTGATTATCAACACAGAGACATGGATTGACTATTTTTCAAGATAAAGAAGAGACTAGGACTTTGGTTCAATATATGGTTGTAAAGATAGGCATATTGATTTTAATGAAAGCAGTATTAGAAGCTATCCTTGTGTTTTGCTTCACTCTGGATCTACCTATGGGGACTATGGATTGCATTAGGAAGTTATGTTATGTTTTTTTTATGGAAAAACAACGATGACAGATCTTTATCATAGGCGGCATGGCACAAATTGTATCTGCCAATAATATTTGGTGGTTGGGGTTTAAAACATCCCTCTTGCTTTGCAAAGGTCCTCATGGCCAAAGGTGCGTGGAGATTCATTAAGGGTGAAGGCATGTGGGTTACTGTAGTTTACCATAAGTATATATTGCCCCTTATTATTGAAGAATATCTCTCGAACATAGACAAAGCAAATATAAATGTTTTATCCATGTGGAGGGCCCTTATTTCCACTTTTGATGTTGTTGGTGACTAGATTGTATGGAAGGTTGGAAATGGTAGGTCCTTTTGCATTAGGAAAGAGCCATGGATTGGTTGCATTGGTGACTACAGGCTACCCCAACACATGATAATTCCCTTTGTGATAAGATACTCTTGCATTTATATCAAATGAGAGATGCTGAAATCAATGCCCCATTGAACCAAGTTTGGCTTAGTGCTGAATATCTTACCTTTATTGGCATTGATAGAATTCTCTGTACTAACTATATAATTTGTAATACCCCGGTTTTAACCTCGCTTGCATTAAAAATACATGAAACACATATTGTAAATAATCTTGGTGTGGAGCTAAAGGACAAGGCCCCACCATCGATTTGGTTATGTTGTGTTTCTATTTTGGGAATTGTCACCGATGGTATATCGGGACATATGACATATATTTAATGGTAGCATCATGTAAACATGCATTTTAATTAAATAAACCAACTAGCTATGTTCGCGGCAACTAAATTGAGAAGGGGCATGATTCCAAAGGGGTAAGGAAGGGGAATGTTGAACATTGAGTCATGGGGGAAAACCATGTGTCACCACCCTCTTTGTCTCCTTAAACCACCTTAGTTTTCTATTGTTGGTGGGGGGACAACGATGGGCTGGCAAGAAAACCACCACTATGCCCACGCTTGCTCTCGCTCTCCACGACGTGCCTTTGTTGTGGCGGATTGAGAGTCTATTTGTTCTCCTCTCACGCGGGCTGAGAGAAAAGGGTTCCACATTCCATTGTGTGGGGTTCGGTTCCTTTCTACCTCACCGGTTGTTGGCTTGTGAGCATGCTAGTTCTGCCTCATGAATTTGAAGGCTTTCAGATCGATTTCTTTCCTCTGTTCACGCAGAGTCTGTGTCTTTTTCCACCATTTCCAGGCTGCATAATGTTCTGTCATTTTCCATCGTTGAATCATGAGTTGAATACTGCTACTCTATTGTTGGGTCATGACCGTAATTTTCTTCCACATTGTATTTAGCTGTGTCTTTTTCCATCCTGCACAGTTTGGGAGTTTTGCTCTCTTCCCATTTTCCAGTCTGTACAGTTACTCCAGCAATTACATTAAGGATCAGTGCTGAGGGTTCATACTGTTGCGGACTGCTGTTTGTCCATGAATGATTGGCTGTGTTTTCCATGTAAAGCTTGTCTAGTTGTTTGGCTACTTGCATGCAGTGGTTTTTTCCATGGATTGACTTGGAGTGGGGAATGAGGGCTTGAGATTCTTGATAAACCTGGTGGTTGAGAACCACACAGACAGAGACGCTGAGCTGGTTTTCTTCTCCACAACCCCTGAATAACACTGGAAGGGAGATCAGGGTCTGAGGGACTGCGTTGCAGAGAAAGGACTAATTTCCTTGTGTTGGGTGTGTGTGGGTGTTCTAGAATCCAGTCCGGTTCTGGTGTCGGTGCACCAGCTTATCATTAGCCTTTCCCAGCTCTTGGATGGCATGATAAACCCAACTTTGTTGGCTTGGCTGATCCGTTGTTCGCCTGATAAACCCAACTGTGTTGGCTTGGATGAATTGTCTACCCTTGGGGTGTTGTTATCCTTGGCTATGTGTAGGCCTATGAGTTCCTTATTCCTTAGGGAATCATGCCCGGCTCGGGGGTGGCAGCACTGCTGATAGATTAAAGAGCACGCGGGCCTATGGTTGGGTGGAACGTTGCAGCGATGTAGCTGGTTGCGGAACAAGTTCTCTATAAAGATAAGTACTCTTTCCTAACTTGTGTCTGCAATTATATATTTACCATTGATGAATTAGGATATACAGGTTAAATGATGATATATATATGCATGAATGCTGATTGATATGTTTTACTTCCATTGTGTATAGGAATGATTATGAATCGTAATGTGTTTTATGTTTTTAAGTATCATGCTTTAGCACTATATGCATGTATCTTCATGTTCATGGGGCTAGATGCCTGGATTATTTGACATATAGTAGCGTCCTCTTCACTGGTTGGAGGGTCGTGGAAATTACAATGTGGTATCAAAGCTCTGGTTGCAGCGTGGGCCTGAATGGGCCATGATAGATTAGATAGTAGAGGCAGGTTTCCTTCTGCTAAGCAGCAATAAGAAATTGTGGTAGGAAAACTCAAAATTTTTTCTAAGTACCAGAACTATCGACCCATCAGAAGACTTAGTGACAAGATCTTCCGATGCAGCAGGCACTTAGTGGGAAGGCCACCCGACGGACAGTAACTGAAAAAACTTTGAAAATTTTTAGTTGAATGAGTTTCCACCATTGCGGATGGCTAGACCACTATGCTTCCAACGCATAGAGCCTGTGACCGCCGACGCTGGGAAATTTTGGAAAATTTGCCTAAGTGTTAAAAATCATCAGCGATCGGCGCCACTATGATGAAGCGATCGTGAAAACGTCAGGGGAGATTAGTAGATGATGCGTCCACTATTGTGGATGGCTAGAGGACTATCCTTTTGATGGATAGATCCTCTGACCACCAATGCCATGGAGAAAAGACGTTCTGGGAGCAGAATTTTTTTTGAAATTTTTTAGTTGAATGGATTGCCACCGTTGCGGGTGACTAAGGAACTAATCGTCCGATGCAGCAGTTGCTAGTCATTCCAACAAATGACGTGGCTGAAGAAAGTGAAAGTAAAAGAGAAAAAATTTTGGAAATTTTTCTCATAAAATCGTCAACGAAATTTAGGTGACGGAACCACCGATGTGGCGGCGGACCCTGGGAGAAATTTAGTTGTCCGAACTGCCGATTCCAGTGGCAAAAAATAGTTGTTGGGATTGCCGACACCGCGGAAGAATTTATCTATTTGTCAGCCCACTGTTGTGGTTTCCATATGGACTAAAATGCCGATGCGTAGATCTTAGTGGTTCCAACCGCCGATGGGCTTGTGACCGCAGAAGACATAGGAAGACTAAAGAGAAAAATTGAAAATTTTTCTAAGTGTTGATTTCGTCGGCCATCGAAAACTCTTAGTACTATGCATCACCGATGAACATTTGAAGGAATTAGTGGCTCAAAGCGCCGCCGTTGCGAATGCCTAGTGCACTAATCCTCTGACGCATACATGTTCTGCTAGCTAATGCCGATTTGTTTCAGTCGCCGATCGAAGGAGAATAGTCGTTGTCACCCCTGATAGAGTCAGAAGCTACGGAAGACATAGTTTGACTACAGGCCGCCATTGCGGAAGCAGAAGGGACTTACCTTTCGATGCATAGGACACCCGACCGCTGACAGAAGAAGAAATTTTCAAAATATTGTTTAAGTGTTGAAATCATCGACGGAAGTTAGTTGATGAGACCGCCGATGGACGTCGGCAGAAATTAGTTAATCAAGCACCCGCCGTCACGGAAGCTTAGACAACTATCCCATCGATACATTAGTCTCTCCACTCGCCGATGCTGAGGTGTTTAGTGTATAATGGTTCTGAGATCCGATAATCTACTAAAGTGGAGTGAAGTGCTCGGGAGTGTCGACACTATGGAAGAGTTAGGGATTATGGAAACCGCCGTTGCAGATGCTTAGAGGACTAAGTGTTCGATGCCACAGTAGGATGCCGTGTCGACCGCTGACAAAATTTGGTTCACGGAAATTATAACAGGATTGTTGGCCGCCGTTGTGGAATGATAGACCACTGCAGGCTCGATATACAGAAGGAATTAGACAAGCAACTCACCGATGGATGACCGTGGAAACCAAAGGAAGATATTTTTCCTCCGTTGCGGCTACTAAAAGGACTATGCACCTGATGCACAGTTGTTTTGCTTGCCAATAGAGATTGGAAATCTAGTTGTTTTGACCACCGTAGAATCAGAAAAATAGCTGGGATGAGGTCCGATTTGGGCCTAAGGGAATTTGAGTTCTTCGAAGGAATTTCTCAGTGATTTTTCATGCAGTTTTCGACGGTCTTACAACAGGTTTTCAGCAGATTTCAACAGATTATCAGTGGTCACAGGGTTGAAAAGAAATAGGAAAAATTCTATATTTTAACACAATTGTTGTTTTATGAAATTTCCAGAAGAAAAAGGTAAGTAGTTTGATTTATATTAATATTATGCATCTAACAGTTTGCTACTAACACATTGCAGAACTATAGATAAATTACAAGAAAAGTACTCCAGGAAGAACAGTGTGGTAAAGCAAGAGGTGGTTCAGTCATGAGAACCCATGATGGGTATGATGCTCGGGATTCTTATGAGCATGCAGAAGATGCCATGGGATAAAATGTCCGTAATGGGAATGATGACATAGAGTCTAATGGAAGGAGATTCCAGGGGACACTGTTCGAGGTTGCATCCACCATGAGAATCTTGGTTAAAGCCCAGGAAGAGTAGCATCAGTTGAATGCTACCATATTGGAAAGTTTGACAGAATTGCAGAAAAAGATAGATTCTGGATGAGGTACATCAAGACCAGAAGGCAGTAAGAGCAGCACTAGGAGAAGGAGAAGGACTTCCAGTGGATCATTTGACTCTAAAGAATCCAGTGGGGATACAAGTTCATCTTCTCATAAAAGGAAAACAAGAAGGCACCATAGGGATCGCTCACGGGATGAATTTAGGAAAACTAAACCTCCTACATTTGATGGTGAGATAAAGACGGGACAAGAAGCTGAGGCTTGGCTTCTTGGGATAAAGAGGTACTTTCAAGTGCAAGATTATTCAGGAAACATTAAGGCATGAGTTGCTATATTCAATATGAATGGAAGTGCATCCATTTGGTGGGAACATTTCAAGCAAGTAAAGAGGATCAACGAGAGAAAACTAAAGTGGAAATAGTTCAAGAAGTATTTCAGGCAGAAATACCTTTCTGACAGGTATTATGATGACAAGATCAAGGAGTTCCATGAGCTGAGATTGGGACAGTAGACCATGGATGAATATGCAAATAAGTTTTTGGAATTGTTGAGATGTGTCCGGTACATCAGAGATGAAAAAGTGAAGATCCAATGATTTCTAAGTGGATTTCCTCAAGCCTACAAAGATAGAATTGAGTTCTATGAGCCAAGAAATCTCGAAGAAGTAATAAGAAAGGCTAAATATTGCTATGAGAAAAGCAAAGGTAAAACTGATTACCATAAGGCATGGAAGGACAAGAAGAATGAGAAGTTTGACCAGAGAAGAAAAGGTTTCAAACCTTCTAGATTCAGAAATCAGCAGAAGCAACCATCCCAAGCTGCGAGTAATCCAGTTGGAGTGACAGGTGGAAAGCCTAAAGAGCCACATTAGGATAAAGGTCCACTCAAATGTTGGAAATGTGAAGGACCTCACTTGCACAGATATTGTCCACTTGAGAATGAAAGTGAAAGACCAGCTTATAACATTCAGGGAGTAGAAACAGTGGGTCAAGTAACAAGGGCAGTCCCTAGAAAATATGCAGCACTGGAGGACCTCTAGGCAGATCATCAGTCAACTGTGGTTGAAGTTACAGGTAAGATTGTTGAACAATCTGTTTCTATTTTGATTGACCCTGGTTCTACTCAGAGTTACATTACTCCTAGGGTAGTGGAGAGTTGTGCTTTGAAGAAGGTTAAGCATAGGAAACCTTGGTTAGTTTAGCTTGCCACTGGGACTAAGAGAAAAGTCAGTGACATGGTAGAGATATGTCCATTGGTCATAAATGGATTGAACACTTGTGCAGATCTGGATGTTCTACTACTTGGTTCCTATGATGTTCTCATTGGAATGGATTGGTTAGAAGCTCACAGAGTGAAGCTTGATTGTTATAACAAGACCTTTGAATGCACAGATGAAGAAGGAAACCCAGTAGTTGTAAAGGGTATTCCGAAGGTAATTTTAGTAAGACAGGTTTCAGCAATGCAATTGAATAAGTTCTGTAGGAAAGGTTGCCAGTTGTACGCAACTCATATTTTGGAACCAACAGGAGATGAGACTCCTAGGTTGGAGGACTATTAGGTGTTACATGAATTCAAGGATGTGTTTCTTGATGAGATTCCAGGGCTTCCTTCGCAGAGGGACACTGATTTCACCATTGAACTTGTGCCAGGAGTAGCACCAGTGTCCAAGACACCCTACAAGATGAGTACAATAGAGATGCTAGAGTTGAAGATGCAACTGTAAGAGCTGTTGGAAAAGAAGTATATCCGACCGAGTGTGTCTCCTTGATGAGCATCGGTTCTGTTTGTGAAAAATAAAGATGCTACACTCAAGTTATGTATTGATTACAGGCAGTTGAACAAAGTTACTGTGAAGAATAAATATCCTTTTCCTAGGATTGATGACCTCTTTGACCAAATGAGAGGAGCAAAGGTATTTTCCAAGATTGACTTGAGGTCTGGTTACCATCAGGTGAGAATCAAGGATGAAGACATTCATAAGACAACCTTCAGGACAAGGTATGGACATTATGAGTTTGTAGTGGTACCATTTGGTCTCACAAATGCACCGACTACATTTATGTGCCTTATGAATAGTGTATTCAGTAAGTATTTGGACAAGTTTGTTCTTGTTTTCCTTGATGACATTCTTGTTTATTCTAAGAATGAGGAAGAGCACGAAGAGCATTTGAGATTGACACTCAATTGCTCAGGGAACATCAGCTGTATGCAAAACTAAGCAAGTGTGACTTCTACAGGGATAGAATTCAGTATTTGGGTCACATTATCTCAAAAGAGGGTATATTAGTAGACCCTAAGAAGATCGAAGCAATTATGAATTGGCCTACTCCAAGAAATGTGATGGATGTAAGATATTTTATGGGACTTGTAGGATACTATAGGAGATTCATTGAAGGATTTTCCAAGATTGCACATGCCATCACTTCTTTGAAAAAGAAGGGAATGAAGTTCAAATGGACTTTGAAGTGTGAAGAAAGCTTCCAGCGGTTGAAGAATCTTCTCACCAGTGCACCGGTATTGAAAGTTGCAGACCCAGAGAAATATTTTGTGGTATGTACCAATGCATGTGGACAAGGGCTTGGAGGAGTCCTTATGTAGGATAACCACGTGGTATGTTATGAGTCAAGAAAGCTGAAGGAGAATGAGAAGAACTATGCCACTCATGATCTCAAAATTGCAGCCATAGTACATTCTCTCAAGATGTGGAGACATTACTTGATGGGTAGAAGATTTGATCTCAGAATAGATCACTATGGACTGCAGTATTTGTTTGATCAGCCTACTTTAAATGCTAGGCAAGCAAGATGGCTGGAATTTTTATGTGAGTTCGATTTCAAAATCAAGCACATAAAAGGAAAAGAGAACAAGGTAGCTAATGCACTCAGCAGGAAGGTATAGGAAATGCATGTGGCATCTCATAGTATTTTCCAATTAGATTTGAAGCAGTAGATTGGTAATCATGTTGCCGAAGATGAATTGTATGAGCAGGTAAAAGACAAATTGCAGCAGCAAAGTCTTGAGAAGAGGTATGAGGGATATACATTGGAAGAAGATGGACTTCTCACTTTTAAAGGCAGAATTTATATTCCAAATGTAGCAGATTTAAGGAGAATTGTTATGGACGAAATCCATCAAGCTCCATATTCGGGTCACCCAGGATACCATAAGACAATTACTACAGCTAAAAATCAGTACTTTTGGCCAAGAATGAAAAAGGACATGGCTGATGACATTTCAAGGTGCATGAAATGTTAACATGTAAAGGTTGAGCATCAACATCCAGCAGGTTTGTTGCAGCCTTTGCCAGTTCCAAAATGGAAATGGGAAGTTATTTCCATGGATTTTAGTATAGGATTGCTGATGACTTGGAGACAACATGATTCCATCATGTTTGTAGTAGAAAAGTTGACAAAAGCAACATATTTTATACCAGTGAAGTCTATGCACAATACTGATGACATTGCAAAGCTTTTCATGAAGGAGATTTTCAAATTGCAGGGATTGCCAAAGGCAATAATTTCTGACAAAGATGTCAAGTTCACTTTCAATTTTTGGAAGGAGTTATTTGCAGAGTTGGATACAAAGTTAAACTTTAGCATTGCATACCATCCTCAGACAGATGGGGAGACAGAAAGAGTTAACCAATTGCTTGAAGACATACTTCACATGTATGTGATGGACAAACCAACCAAGTGGGAAGATTACTAACACTTGGTAGAGTTTGCTTACAAAAATGGATAGCAGGCATCCTTGGGGATGAGTCCATACGAAGCTTTGTATGGAAGAAGGTGTAGGACACCAGTGACTTGGGACAACTCGGTGAACATAGTTGTGCTTGGAACAGAATTGATTAAGGAAATGGAGCAAGAGGTTGTAAAGATCATGCAGAATCTGAAACCAGCACAGGACAGACATAAAATCTATGCAGATAAGCATAGGATGAACAGAGAGTTCAGTGTTGGCGACCATGTTTACCTCAGAGTGAAGGCAAAGAAAAGTTCCTTGAAGCTTGGAAGTTGTGCCAAGCAATCACCTAGATATTGTGGGTCATTTGAAGTGCTTGAAAGAATAGGGTCTGTTGCATATAGACTTTCATTTCCTACTAGTACTAGATCTTATCATAAACCCCCTAGGATCTATTGACATATAGACTTGCATTGCCTACTAAATTCCTCTAATACTAGATCACAAGCGCATCCTCGACAGGAAGGTCACAATGCTCCGGAACCGAGCCATAGGGTAGTAAAGGTGCAATGGGAGCATTACAGACCTGAAGAGGCTACGTGGGAGCTGGAGGATGCCATGCGATTGGAACATATATTTTTTTTCAATCCTGTGGAACATTGAGGCGGTACCAGTGTAGCTTTTTGTTCAAACTTTCTTAAGCACTGAGGATAGTGCTATTGAAGGGGGAGGGGAATGTAATACCCTGGTTTTAACCCCGCTTGCATTAAAAAGACATGATACACATATTGTAAATAATATTGGTGTGGAGATAAAGGCCAAGGCCCCATCGTCGATTTGGTTATTGTTGGGCACCATTTTTACCTATTTTTTCCATCTAAATACCTTCCAGTTTCCTCCATAAACCTTCATACTGATCCATAAAACCTTAATTTCATCCACAAGACTTTGGTCAAAGGTATAAATGTTGTTGCTTCTTAACAAATTGAATTATGAGATTTTTAAGGCATTTAAATTAAGGTTTTATTCAAAATTATAGAATGTGCTAACTTCTCGTAATTTATCCTGGGTTGGATACTTGCAGGCCAGCTAGGTGTAAAATGAGAGATGGGAGAAATATCCTCGATGTCCAAGGATGGTTAAACTTCTAATGAATATATGATATGGTTCTCATAGGTGTCGAGTCAATGCCGGTCAAAGATGACCACCTGTGCTACCACTTAGCATAAAAACAGGACAATTCTGATTTTGTCTATTTTGATGGATCTGATGGAGGATCTCGAGGGTCGCATATCATTATGAGTCTTCCAGATTTGTAGCATTTCCATTTTTTTTTAAATATTGTATAAGTATTTGATTTTACACATGAAAAAAACCTCCTAGATCATAAACGTATTGTTTCTAAATCAAGACTGTGGATTTGATAAATCACTGTGTATGCCCAATTCGATGTGGTGAATGCGATTAAAGTTTAGAGCTCTGTGATTTTCTCTACATGTGTAAATGAAGCATTGGAGGGCCCCCTTTGCCAAGTCTGCACACATATTTCTGTGTCGTTGCATGTGGTATGTTTTATTAAATCCTGTAGAATTCGATTTCTTCATTTTAATTACTCATACATTGCAGAATGAGTTGGATTGTTTGAACAAGGTTAGAAACTATGTTATTTAATTGTTTACATGCTGTAGGAATGGTTTAGATTGCTTATTCAATATCGAATTGCTGTGCATTGCCTATTCAATGTCAAATTGCTGAGGACAGTTATACATTGCAAATGTCTTCTTGTAAGGGAAATTAATGATTGACTGTTTTCAATAGTGAGATAATAGGCAGAGTATCGTGATCTATTTTTAGGATTTAGGTTTAATTTGTTTTCATCTCAGAATATTTCACATATGAATTGTTGTTTAAACTCAGAGATCAAATGAAGTTGCTTCTATAAGGGAGGTTTTGTATTTCAAAGTCACAACATTCTAGCATTCAATAGATTTGTTTCATAGGTAAACTTGATTTCCAGTTAGGTCTAGCTTTGAGTCTCTATATTTGGGATATGCCTCTAAGTCTACAAACTCCGAATGGACATAAATTTAAGGTCTAATTTATACTAGTGGATTGGAGCTCAACATTTGGCGCCGTTGTCGGGGAGGCATTTTAGAAGCAGACTTAAGAACTTTAGTTCTCTAATAAAAAGAAAATTTCAAAAAAAACAAAGAGTAGATTTTAGTTTTATGTCAAGACAAAGAGACGAGAAAGGAAGATTTATCAAAAACCCCCCAAAAATAGAAGTAACAGGAACTTCTTTATTTGATAAAAAAGGATTCATTACAACAGTTGATACTTTTAAAATGGCTGAGGAAGAAACATCAAAAGGGCCAATTGCAGAACAGAGAAGGGAGTATGAGAGAAGATTAGAAATGGAAAATAAACTAAGACAAGAGTGAAGGGAAGAAGAGAGGAGACATGATAGGGAAGAAGAGAGGAGACATGAAAGGGATGAAAGAGAAGAAGAAGATTAGGAAGCTACCTTTAAATTCCCCATCTTGGACACTAGCATCATCCTAGGGGAAGAGGTAAAGATGAAAAATATCCCACCATCTGTCCTACCAAATTTCTATGGTATGAATTCTGAAGATCTGGATTCTTTCCTATTCGAGTTTGATATCTTGTGCTGAACCTATGGATATACTGATGACACCGACAAACTTCGTCTTTTCCCTGCTAGTCTTAAAGTAGCTGCCTTGAAATGGTTTATGGGATTAGGAGAGCATTCTATAACTAGTTGGGATGAGATGAGGAAAATTTTTCTTAGAAAATATCAAGAATATTGTAGATCAAAGGATTTAAAAGATGACATTTTCAGAATGTCTCAGCAGGAAGATGAGAGCTTGGAAGAGTATCTAGAAAGATTCTCATACAACTTGCAGAAATCCAAATACAATTCCTTGACACTTGAGATCACTCAGACCATGTTTTTAAAAGGAATAAGAGAAGAATACCTTGATATTTTGAATGTTATGGGAAAAGGTGACATCTCCTATTTACCCTTTGATGAGATACAAGACTTATGTCAGAAGTATTCAAGAGGAAAGGCTAGAAATGGGAAAAGGGATGTAACTTCCAAAGTAACTAAATCTGCAACTAGTGGCATATCCAGAGCTGAACTTGGAAATCTGTTAGAATATTTTAAGACTGATCTATTGAGTAGCTTAGGAACACAGGTCGAAACATCAAGAACTAAGAAAAGACAAGAACAACTGGACCAACAAGATCAAGCCCTGTCTATTTTTTTCCCTAAATGTAGAAAAAAACACCCATTAAAAGAATGTCCTTTAAATACTGTTCAAATTTGTGGCTTATGTACTTCAAATCAAAAAACTGATGATTGCCCCAGATTGAAAGAATTGTAGGCAGCTCGAATGGAGGAGAATCAAAGCATGGAGTATCTCTATTTTATGGGACAATGAAAACCTTGGCAGCCACGATTTTTAGGTATGTCTCAAGATCCTATGTAGTAGTTTCATTCAAATTATCAAACTCCTGTTCAGAATTCATGGAGTGCACCCATGCCCTGGAAAACTTGGTCTCCTCAATTAGCCCAATCTGCTCCAAATTGGCGAGGGTATACTCATGGTAACCAGACATATCAATAGGCCTATCTACAGCCCTATCAACAACCTTCTGCATATCCCCAATACCAGCAGAATCAATACCCATTTTTCCAACAACCCAATATTGCTCCTCAACTAGGCCAATAACCTCAACAGCTTCAATTGCCATCCAATCAACCTCTACTTCGACCAACACAATTGCCAGCCCAACCAATCCCAAATCCGAATAATAAAATGGATAAACCCATGTATAATGTTGATGATGGAATGGCACTCCCCTACTCAATCCTCCCACTTCAAAACATCTACTTGAGATCTGGAAAAAATTTACAAAAAGAATCTCCTGTTATTTTAGAAGAACAAGCAGAAAATGAGAAAACTCCCAAAAAAATAAATATAGAAAAATCACAGTCAGAAAAGTCACACTCAAAAAATCACAATCAAAAAGGGAAAAAATTAGTACCTTATATACATTCCCTTTCCCGAAAGGTTGGTCAAAGAAAAAATTTCAATCTCCCTACCTGATTTTGATGTTTTGAATGAGTTAACCAATGTATGTGTTAAAATTCCCCTACTGTAGGCTATAAAGGATATTCCAATCTATACTAAAGCAGTTAGGGAATTATGTCTTAATAAAATAAGGAAGAATCCATAAAAAATTCATGTGGTAGGAAATTTAGTAGGATTAATGTCTAACACTGTTTTTATTGAAAAGTATGTAGATCCTGGAATCCCAATGGTCACAATTACTGTTAACAATTTTTCAATTCCAAGAACACTGATTGATCTAGGTGCTGCCATTAATGTCATGACACTAGAGACAATGGAATACCTTCACTTGAAAAATATTAGACCAACCACTACAGTTTTGGAACTAGCTGACAGGTCTGAAATCACACCTGAAGGGATCTTAGAAGATATCATTGTTTCTTTAGACTCCTGGGAGTATCCTGTAGATTTTATAGTGCTGCAACCAAAGTCTAATCTAGGAGGGCATCCATTGATTCTTGGAAGACCCTGGTTGGCAATAGCTAATGCTTTCATAGGGTGTAGATCAGGAAGTATGCTCTTTTCACATGGGACAGAGAGAAAACAAATTACACTTTGTCCTTCTGCCCAACGACCTTCTATATTAGATCAGTTATCATGGATTAATGAGACCAAAGGTCTAAAGAAGAAGAAGTGATTCAGCCTGTCCTAAGTATCAATCAGTGCTTTGATTTTCAAGAAGAAAACAACGAAGATTTGCTAGATTACTTCATTGCTGAACCTGATATTTCTGAAGAATTAAGAGACATGTAGTATGCTATAGCAGATCAAGTTTTGGGGCAGAATTTTCAGGAAAATTGTACAGTGCATTCTCTATCATTGGAACTTCATAATATTTTTAATGTTCATTCAATCACTAATGTCCAAAGCAAAACAATTGAAATCAGTCCAGGAAAACATTTGAATATCAGTGCACATCTTACTACATCACAGGAAGAACAGTTGATAGCCTTACTGAATAAATATTCCCATGCATTTGCTTGGGAATACACTGACATTCCAGGCATTCATCACGAAACATGCACTCACCACATTTACACAGATGATAAAATCAGATCTCTTAGACAACCTGAATGTAGAATGAACCCCATACTAAAAGAGATAGTTAAGGAAGAATTGCAGAAGTGATTAAAGGTAGGATTTATCTACCCTATCTTTGACAGCTAATGGGTTTCTCCTTTGGTTGTTGTTCCTAAGAAAAATGGAAAATGGCAGATATGTGTAGATTACAGGGAGTTAAACAAGGCAACATTAAAACATTATTTCCCATTGCCCTTTATTGATCAAGTCTTAGATGCCTTAGCTAGAAAAGAATATTTTTCGTTTCTAGATGGTTTCAGTGGATATAATCAAATTAGCATTGCAAAAGAGGACCAGGACAAAACTACCTTTACATGTCCCTGGGGCACATATGCCTACAAGGTTTTACCTTTTGGCTTATGTAATTCCCCAGCTACCTTTCAGAGAGAAGTCTTGGCCATTTTTGCAGATCTAATTCATGAATGTGTTGAAGCCTATATGGACGATTTTTCTGTGCATGGAAGTGCCTTTGAGGATTCCTTAGCAAACTTAGAGAAAATTTTAAAAAGGTGTGTTGACCCAAATCTTTCCCTTAGCAACGAAAAGTGTTTTATGATGATGACTGAAGGGATAGTTTTAGGACATCACATTTCTTCATCTGGAATAAAAGTAGATCCTGCTAAAATTCAAATCATTGAAAATCTATCTGAACCAACAACTCAAACAGATGTAAGAAGCTTTTTAGGGTATGCAAGCTATTATTGTAGATTTATTGCAAATTTCAGTAAGATAGCTCTACCATTGTTTAAATTACTTTCAAAGGATGCACATTTCAAATGGGATATTAACTGTCAATCTACATTTCAGACACTTAAAGAGAAGCTCTCAACTGCTCCCATTTTAAGGGGACCAAATTGGACATTGCCCTTTCATATTTCTACTGATGCATCTGATACTGCAATAGGGGCCTCTTTGGGACAAAAAGAGCATACCATGACTTACTCTATTTATTTTATCAGTAAAAATATAACACCTGCAGAATTTAATTATACAGTCACTGAAAAGGAGATGATGGCAGTAGTTCATGCTGTGAACAAATTTTGTCATTACATTATTGGCTACGAAATTTTTGTCCACATAGATCATTCCGCTTTACGATATTTGATGAGTAAGTCTATTACTAATGGTCGGATCACCAGATGGTTACTATTAATGCAGGAATTCAATATCACTATTTTAGATCGGCCTGGACGAGAAAATCAAGTGGCATATTTCCTGTCTCGCTTACACAATACTGGTGAGGTTGTTCCTGTTTTAGATAGTTTTCCTAATGAACACTTGTTTGCAATTTCTGTTATCACTCCTTGGTATGCTAATATTGCCAACTATTTATCATCAGGACAGCTACCTCCATCTATGTCATCTAAAGAAAAGAAAAAGATTATTAAACAAAGTGCTAGGCATATATGGGTCAATGGTGATCTCTTTTACACGGGATATGATCTAATTATTAGGAGATGTGTACGACAAGATGAAGTTTTAGATATTTTGAAAGCATGTCATGATGAACCGTGTGGTGGTCATTTTGCAGAGAAAAGAACAACATAAAAGATACTCAATTTGGGGTATTACTGGCCTTCTATTTTCAAGGATTCTAAGAAGTATGTTGGGAGATGTGATACTTGTCAATAGATGGGACGGCCAGTCCGATCTAATGAAATGCCACTCCAACCACAAATCCTCATAGAACCATTTGAAAAGTGGGCTCTTGATTTCATTGGTCCGATTCATCCAACATTACAAGGAAAGAAGTACATTTTAGTATGTACTGACTATGTTACAAAGTGGGTGGAAGACAAAACATTACCAAGAGCCATAGAACAGACCATGGTAAACTTTCTTTTTGAAGAGATATTTGTCATATTTGGGGTTCCTAGAGAGATTGTCACTGATCAGGGTGCACAGTTTACTTCTAAACTAGTGCAGGAGATAGCAGCAAAGTACAAGATTAAGCACAGAAAATCTACACCTTACCATCCACAAGCCAATGGCCAGGTGGAATCTACAAACAAGACTTTGGAAGGAATCATCACAAAAAATGTCTAGATGCATAGGAAGGATTGGTCAACTAAGCTTACTGAAGATTTATGGGCATACCGAATCACTTGGAAAAACAATACTGGTTTTTCTCCTTATCAGCTCGTTTATGGTAAGCAAGTCCTCTTGCCGATAGAATTTCAAATTCATACCTTCAAGTTAGCAGTAGATTTGGGGATGAATCTTTCTGAAGCACAGCAAGAAAGGATACTACAATTGAATCAACTAGATGAGATGAGACAGGATACAATAGAACACAATATTTTGATACAACAACAGAGAGCCCAATGGCATGACAAGTTTATCAAAAAGAAACAATTTCACATCAGTGATTGGGCCCTATTGTTTGATTCAAAATTCAAATAATTCAAGGCCAAGTTCACAACTCATTGGCTTGGTCCATATGATATTGCAGAAGTATATGACAATGGCTCAGTCAAACTCCAAACAATCGATGATGAAGCACATACATTTGTGGTCAATGGCCATCGGCTCAAACTCTACACCAAGCCTATCAACAAAGAAGATTTCATACAACAGATTTCACAGCAACGGGAGATGGAAGTGCTAGATAAACACACTGGTGTTTCTCCTTCACTTTCTTCTTAGCCATTTTCTGATTTGATCATTAATCAAACATTGGGGTATGCAAGGGAACTGGAGCGCATTGTATAGAGATGGAATGGTTCTAACCTTACCTTTATTATTTCTCCTTGAGAAATTTGTACCTAAACTAGTGATTGGATAAAAAAAGTGGCATGCTCAGATAATGATTATAAAAGACATGGTTTTATGCTCCCACGAAAATATATATATATGTGCTTGGAAAATCGCATTGCAACCTGGTGACATTGGGATTGCATATCGAAATGGTCATTCCTCTTTGAACCAAACTTCACTCTTCCATCTACATACCCGATTGCTGTATAATGCACAGGCATATAGGGGTAGTATTTTATAGTGAAAAGAAGGCATGTATCACAGAGGAAGGATGCAGGCACTAGCTTTCTAAAGAATGCATACGCGCAGGAGAAATTTTGAAGCAATAACACCAGAGGGGACTTAAAACTTAAATCTTTTGCCAAAAGAATTTGCTAGATCAATAGAAATTCTAGTCTCAGAGTATCATTTTGAAATAGGAAAATATTTACAGAGCTAAAAATTGAAAAGCTGAGGTTTTCTGCTGCATACTTCTTTTCCTGTTAAAGTTGCAAAATGGTATCTAGACTAGAACTAGAGAAATTCGATTCCATTGATATTCATGAGAAATGTATGGAAATTTTTGAAAAGAAACAGTGGGTGACTTTTTTTGAAAAGTTTGATGGGCACAATGATAATGTTAGTCTAGCCTTTGCTGATTTGTTTGATGGAGAAAGGGCTACAGTGGGAAATTTGAATTTTAGACTGTCTGAAGACATTTTGGCACAGATCGTTGGCTTACCACAGCAAGGAGAGAGATTCTTTAAAACCAAACAATTCAAGGAGAAGGCATGGATACCCTTTCTGTGTAGGTCAAGGGCAGGATCAGTGAATTGGAAGAAGGGAATACCAAGGAGCTGGTTGGTTCATCCCTAGGATGAAATAGTCTATATCATCCAAAGATTTATCACCTGTGAAGGCCGATTTAGTATTGTATATCTTTACCATATCAAGCTATTGCAGCATCTGAGGGGTGATTGTGAGATTAACATGCCCCAATTTTTATTACAGAGTCTTTCCAAGATGGCTAAGGTTGTTCAAAAGCGTGTAGAAGATAAATTAACAAGCCTTTTCCACTGTGGGCTCATCAAAATAGTCATCACATATGAGTTATAGAAGCAAAACCTGACATGGCAAGAATTTCTAATTCATAACCAGTTTGAAGAACAAGAAGAGTTGCCTGAAGAAGGTTTGAAAGAAGACAAACTGTTGACGATAACATACCCCAAGGATGGAGAACAGAACCTTGAAGCAACAAGCTCAAAACTGCTTAAGGGGAAAAAGAAATAAAGAGAGGTGTTGATGATCACAGATGATGAAGACAACTCTGAGGCAACAAGCTCAAAATAGCCTCAGAGAAGGATACGAACTAGGAGTGTGATGAAAGAAGAAAGACAGTTTCAAAAGCAAGATCAAATCTTCACCACTTATAAGAAAAAGCCAAGGAAGCATCAACAAGCTAGAAATAAGTCAGCACTAGAAGAGGATGATGAAAGCTAGGAGAAATAGTATGAACACATACAATCCTTGGAAAGTCAAGAAGAAAATCTAACAGGTGAGATAGGGCAGGTCCATGAAGAAAAAGATACCCAAGAAACTGAAAAGATTTCAGATGAAGTGATAAAGCAGACTAAAAAAATCAATATCTTCTTGGAGCAGCAAGAAAAAGAAGAGAAAAAGCATCCAAGATAGGAAATATTAAATGATCCAGCTTCTCCTTTCTTAGAGCAACAAAATATGGAAGAAGAAAAGAAGGGAGATTCAGTACAAGAGAATGAAGAATTGGGGATGGACACCAATTCTGTGCAGCCTCCAATGAAGATGGAAAAGAAGAAAACTTCCAAAAACAGTAAAAAGATTAAGAGATTGAAATTGGAAGTAAGGGAATTAGAACTGAGGAATGAAAAGTTAAAAGAAAGGAACAAGAAACTTAAAGTTCAAAGGGCATGAATCTCCAAGCATGCATATAGATGGTATAAACAAAAGAAGACTTACAAAACCAAGTATGAGAAACTAAAAGTACTTTATGCATCTCGAAATTCTACAGATGCATCATCTTAGATAGGAGATTAAAAGCAGAGGGTCAGCAAGAAAATTTTGGTCATGATATAAGCAGGGTCAAATTTTTGAGATACTTTTTGTGCATGAGGACATGCAACAACTTCCTCTTGGGGGAGATGTTGGGCACCATTTTTACCTATTTTTTCCATCTAAATACCTTCCAGTTTCCTCCATAAACCTTCATACTGATCCATAAAACCTTAATTTCATCCACAATACTTTGTTCAAGGGTATAAATGTTGTTGCTTCTTAACAAATTGAATTATGAGATTTTTAAGGCATTTAAATTAAGGTTTTATTCAAAATTACAGAATGTGCTAATTTCTCATAATTTCTCCTAGGTTGGATACTTGTAGGCCAGCTAGGCGTAAACTGAGAGATGGGAGAAAGATCCTCGATGTCCAAGGATGGTTAAACTTCTAACGAACATATGATATGGTTCTCACAGGTGTCGAGTCAATGCCGGTCAAAGATGACCACCTGTGCTACCACTTAGCATAAAAATAGGACAATTCCGATTTTGTCTATTTTAATGGATCTGATGGAGGATCTTGAGGGTTGCATATCATTATGAGTCTTCCAGATTTGTAGCATTTCCAGTTTTTTTTAAAGATTGTATAAGTATTTGATTTTACACATGAAAAAAACCTCCTGGATCGTAAACGTATGGTTTTTAAATCAAGACTGTGGATTTGATAAATCACTGTGTATGCCCAATTCGATATGGTGAATGAGATTAAAGTTTAGAGCTCTGTGATTTTCTCTGCGTGTGTAAACAAAGCATTGGAGGGCCCCCTTTGTCAAGTCTGCACACATCTTTCTATGTCATTGCATGTGGTATGTTCTATTAAATCCTGTAGAATTCGATTTCTTCATTTTAATTACTCATACATTGCAGAACGAGTTGGATTGTTTGAACAAGGTTAGAAACTCTGTTATTTAATTGTTTACATGTTGTAGGAATGGTTTAGATTGCTTATTCAATATCGAATTGTTGTGCATTGCCTATTCAATGTCAAATTACTGAGGACAGTTATACATTGCGAAAGTCTTCTTTTAAGGGAAATTAATGATTGACTGTTTTCAATAGTGAGATAATAGGCAGAGTATCGTGATCTATTTTTAGGATTTAGGTTTAATTTGTTTTCATCTCAAAATATTTCACATATGAATTGCTGTTTAAACTTAGAGATCAAATGAAGTTGCTTCTGTAAGGGAGGTTTTGTATTTAAAAGTCACAACATTCTAGCATTCAATAGATTTGTTTCATAGGTAAACTAGATTTCCAGTTAGGTCTAGCTTTGAGTCTCTATATTTGGGATATTCCTCTAAGTCTACAAACTCTAGATTGACATAAATTTAAGGTCTAATTTGCACTAGTGGATTGGAGCTCAACAGTTATGTTGTGTTTCTATTTTGGGAATGGTCACTGATGGTATATCGGGACATACGACATATATTTAATGGTAGCATCATGTAAACATGCATTTTAATTAAATAAACCAACCAGCTATGTTCGCGGCAACTAAATTGAGAAGGGGCATGATTCCAAAGGGGTAAGGAAGGGGAATGTTGAACATTGAGTCATGGGGGAAAACCATGTGTCACCACCCTCTTTGTCTCCTTAAACCACCTTAGTTTTTTGTTGTTAGTGGGGGGACAACGATGGGTTGGCAGGAAAACCACCACTATGCCCATGCTTTCTCTCGCTCTCCACGACGTTCCTTTGTTGTGGTGGATGGTCTGGCCACTAGGGAGAAGGATCAAGAGTCTGTTCGTTCTCCTCTCACGTGGGTTGAGAGAAAAGGGTTCCACATTCCATTGTGTGGGGTTCGATTCCTTTCTGCATCATTGGTTGTTGGCTTGTGAGCATGCTAGTTCTACCTCACAAATTTGAAGGTTTGCGGATCGATTTCTTTCCTCTGTTCACGCAGAGTCTATGTCTTTTTCCACCATTTCCAGGATGCATAATGTTCTGTCATTTTCCATCGTTGAATCATGAGCTGAAGATTGCTACTCTATTGCTGGGTTGTGACCGTAATTTTCTTCCACATTGTGTTTAGCTGTGTCTTTTTCTATCCCGCATAGTTTGGGAGTTTTGCTCTCTTCCCATTTTCTAGTCTGTACAGTTACTCCACTGATTACATTAAGGATCGGTGCTGAGGGTTCATAGTGTTGTGGATTGTTGTTTGTCCACGAATGATTGGCTGTGTTTTCCCTGTAAATCTTGTCTAGTTGTTTGGTTGCTTGCATGCAGCGGTTTTGTCCATGGATTGCCTTGGAGTGGGGAATGAGGGCCTGAGATGCTTGATAAACCTAGTGGTTGAGAACCACACAGACAGAGCTGCTGAGCTAGTTTTCTTGTCCACAACCCCTGAATAACACTGGAAGGGAGATCAGGGTCTGAGGGACTGCGTTGCAGAGAAAGGACTGATTTCCTTGTGTTGGGTGTGTGTGGGTGTTCTAGAAGCCAGTCTGGTTCTGGTGTTGGTGCACCAGCTTAGCATTAGCCTTTCCCATCTCCTGGATGGCTTGATAAACCCAACTTTCTTGGCTTGGCTGATCCGTTGTTCGCTTGATAAACCCAACTGTGTTGGCTTGGATGAATTGTCTACCCTTGGGGTGTTGTTATCCTTGGCTATGTGTAGGCCTGTGAGTTCCTTATTCCTTAGGGAATCATGCCCAACTCAGGAGTGGCAACGTTGCGGAGAGATTAAAGAGCACATGGGCCTATGGTTGGGTGGAACGTTGCAACGACGTAGCTGGTTGCGAAACAAGTTCTCTATAAAGATAAGCACTCTTGCCTAACTTGTGTCTGCAATTATGTATTTACCATTGATGAATTAGGATATATAGGTTAAATGCTAATCTATATATGCATGAATGCTTATTGATATGTTTTACTTCCATTGTGTATATGAATGATTATGAATTGTAATGTGTTTTATGTTTTTAAGTATCATGCTTTAGCACTATATGCATGTATCTTTATGTTCATGGGGCTAGATGCCCGGATGATTTGACGTATAGTAGCGTCCTCTTCGCCGGTAGGAGGGTCGGGGACGTTACATAATTTCTCTTCATGATAGTCATATTATATTGGTTGATCAGGTGGATGAATTTATTTGGTATAGAAACATCGAAGGTGGGGTCTATACCTCTAAGTTGGGGTATGGTGTTGTTAGAGAGGAAGAGGACCTGCCAGAAACTCTATGGTGCTCTTCTGTCATTTGGAAGCTCAAATGCCCACTTAAGGTGAAGCTTTTTTTGTGGCTTGCTTTATCAAATAAAGTACCGATATGGGATATTATGGATAGGAAATTCAAGATTGGGCTGATCTAGTGCCCTCTCTATAGAGAAAACAATGAATCTATTGACCATCTTTTTGTTTTCTACCCTTTCATTTCAAACATATTGTGCCGTTTCTCTTCTCAGATTTCAAGTATCTAGTTTCTTTGGAATGGTTTAAACTTACAAAACACTCTACATCTATGGTTTTAGAACTTGATTTATAAACAGTATAAAGCTTTACTTGTGTTACTAATCCGGGGAACTTGGATCACTCGTAACATGGCTATTTTTGAAGATAATATATCAGATCCGAAGGTTATCATCTCATCCAGTTTGTCTATTCTCAATCCTTTTCCTTAGGACGATGGGATCCCCAAAGTTCATAGAGTCGTCGAGGAGAATATTGAAAAGTATTAAGGTTGGTATTACTTCAATTGGTCTGCTCAGGGACCGCTATCCATAGGTGGTGCTGGTGCTATAGTTTATTAGTTAGATCACCATTGGATAAAATTTGTTGTTGATGTTGGATTGTGATCAAACAACTAAGCCAAATTGTTGGCTTTAATGCTTGTTTTGCTTCTCTCTCATCATAGAGGTGTTCAGACTCTTCAAGTCTTTGGTGACTCGATGTTTGTTGTTGAGTGGATGAGACTTAAAAATTTGCCAAGGAATATCCATCTGGCCCCTATTTTTGAAGAATTGGTTGGTATACGTGGGTTATTTTAGAGCATCAACTTTTGCCACGTTTATAGGGAAATAAATGAATAGGCAGATCTTCTCTTAAAGTGAGGACTTCAAGTGGGAAACATTGTCTGGAATTTGTGGGAACAAGACAATGAAACCTTAATAAAACATGATCTAGGACCTCACCTTGGTTAAGTTTTATTTTATGTTTTGAACTATCACTTGTGCTCTCAGAACATCCTTGTTGCTAATTTTATTATCTATAGGATCAAATGATACATATGTTTTTATTTTGGATTCATTTCTTTCTTTTTGGACATATTATTGGGGGGATGTCTCAGCTGATGAAACACCCTGTATTTTGAACTCATTTAGGTAGTTTGTATGACCTAGATACAATGACATATCTCTATGAGTGTATGTTGATAACTATCATTGCACACGGTGATAAGATATGTAACATAAGGCACTAGTTGCCTTTGAACAAGATGATTCATTTTAATATAATGGATTGTGAAATTTTTTACGAGGAAAAAAAACATAACACACAATGAAAATAAGTGACACACAAATCATTTACTTTGGTTACTAATCCAAAGTGAATCAAGATATTAGTTATATCATGCAAAAGTGGATATGAAATAACATAACACACATTGCAAAGAGATGACACACATATAAAGTACTTTGAATACTGATCCACACAAGGAACAAATGTGGTTGGAGCAATTAACTGCACATTTCTCTATTGAATCAGGGGTCGATACTTTGTGTTTGAGTGGGTAGGGTTGGTTTAGTATTTACCTCTAGACCAACTTAGTAATGAACATAGAACACATAATGAATGTGAAAGCCACAATCCTATTTTAAGTGGATCCAATGCTAGAAACATACAAGTCATTAGGATTAACCAAAAATCAAGGTGAACAAATTGGCTTGCAACATCACCATCAAACCTTACTTTACGTAAGAAGATAAGATATTAAATTGTGTTGATTAATGGATATATATATATATATATATATATATACACACACACACACACACACACACACACACACACACACACACACTTTTTTTTGTAAGTTATCATTCACATTATATCACAAAAATAGGTACATAGAAATATAGAGCAGTTGGGACTCCCATAATGAGAAAACAACCTAGATTATGATTTTTCAGGCCTCTCCAAAGGAGAAAACAACCAGTTATCATAATACTAATTTGATGTCCATGAGAAATCGTAGTTTTGTCGATATCTAGAAAGACAAAAAGAGACTAGAATCCATTACACTATCTATCAAAAGAGAAAGCATGTTAATAGAACCAGACCCAAATCCTATAAAAGAGAGTACTGTGCAAGAGAAAGACACTACTTGACAAGTGGCCTAGTGCATGAGAATGTTGTGGGAGTAGGAGGATTGTCCTTGAATTTGATGTCACCTAGGTACTTGAGCTTGGTTCTACTACTACCAACCACAACATGGGTGTCTCCATTCTTCATTTCCATCATTGCGCCAACCTAGTTTTCTTGCTTGACATTCTCAATCGCTGCATCTTCCTCGTCATGAGTCCTACCACCCACATCTTCACTTAAACACCAATGAATTTTCCCATAATTTCTAATGGTAGTGAGCAAGGGTGAAGGGAGATGATAAAGTTCAACAATGTTTGTGCACTAGTTGTTAGCACTAAATTTATTTTTGTTGGAATTGGTCTTATTGCCTTCAAAATTTTAAGTTTTCATGGGTGATTGAGTTGGTTTCCAAAGTTTTCTCATTAAGCTATTTCCAAGTTGGAAACGAAGAGAAGTTAAAAGAATTTTTGAATGAAATTTAAAAAATGGGTTTTATAAAGTTATTATTTTATTCATATTCAAACTTATATAGTTCTGGATATTTTTCCAAAGTAAAAAAGCGGACTTTATTCACCAAACCAAGTCTTAATGAAGGTTTAAGCGCTAAACAAGGTTTATTACCTTTCTTAAGGTATAATAAAACCACTAGCACATAAAATAATCCGACGGCTAATGTAAAAAGTGAAAACTCATCAACGGGTATTATTGTTTCCGGAGAGTAAAGTTGCGCGTTAATTAAAACAAAAGGGCTCAGTGGAATGTGTACGTGTAAGCTTATCCAACGGCTGGAAAATAAAGTGAAAATGCATCAACGGTCATCATCAGATCTAGAGGATAGAGTTGCACGGTGGTTAAATTGGAAAGGTGGTAGCAGAATTTAAACCACTTTCCACATGGTAACTTTTGGTGAATTCAGCGGAGAAAAGTGGTTTGGGAAAAACAACTCAGTGGAGGCTCCAGAATAGACCATTATTTAAAAATAAAATTGACTTGGTTTTTAAAAAATAATTTCATTTGTGTGCTGCACGCGAAAGGAAGGAGACAGTCCACCATATTTCCAAACTCAACTTTTACTTGTTTTCAATCACAGGGAAAATGGCAGAGATAAAGAGTCTGATCAAGAAGCTGGAAATTGATTTTTATAGAACAAGAAAAGGGAAGACACCATTCAACAATGCAGAAGGGAAGCCCAAAAAGAATATGATCCCATAAGATTTGCAGAAATATATACAGTGAGAGCATTCGTGAAGGTATTGGTATGTGTTTAATGTCTTACAAACAGAATTTACAGTGGAGAGTGTGCAAAAGCTTGGGATTATTCAAGTGTTTTAAAAAATATGGCTACCTTGATCAATCAATTCATGGGATTTCTCTTAAAATAGATGATCTTACAAGGATAGATGTTATATGTTCTCTGAAATATAGTTAAACAATTCAAGGTTTAAAAGCAACATAGCATATGTTTTCTGAAAATGACTGTTTTAGTCATTTTATTCAATGACCTGTTTCCAGCAAACAAAGAAGAATTTTCAAAAAATTAAAGTGGTTTTACATCATGACATTGTGATATACAATAACCTCTCTCATTTTTTACCCAGGTGGTATATATTGGGATCAGCAAAGTCATCTTCAGAGGGAAAATGTTCAGATGTCAAAATGACTATTCTAGTCATAAAATTAAAATAATTGTTTACATCAAATGATGATGAATTTTGAGAAACTAAGTGAGGTGTTTATTCAAAACATACCTATCCACAATAACCTCTTTTAGTTTTCACACAGGTGCTACTTTTTAGCAGCAACAAAATCAGTTGTACAGGCCATTTTTCATGTTTTCCGAAGGACTATTTCACCCATCAAATTCAAAGAATTGTTTTTGACAAATGGAATTTAATTTTACAAAAATGAGAGAGGTTTTTATTCATAACAGGCCTATAATAAAAAATATCCTTCATTTTTTACACAGTAATCACAGGTTGGGAGAATTTAAAATATCTTCACAAGTCATTTTTCCAGAAATCTACAATTTTATTATTTGAGTCATCAACTTCAAAGGAATATTTCGAGGAGATTGAGATGATTTTGGAGAAATGAAGAAATGGGTTTTTTTGAGAACATGTCCAGTTATAAAAACCTCTCCCATATTTCACACAGCGGTCACCATTGGAGATATGCAGAAGAAACGTTGTTGTAACTATTTTTTATTTTTAGAATTCAGTTAGGTTTTGAATTCAAAGTTAGGTAAAGATTATTCTTATATAAATTAAAATGTAATTGATAGTTTAGGAGAGAGGATTTTCAAGAACGAAGAGACTCTACATTGTAATGGCTTCACATTTTCAGTAAATGAATGAAATTTACAGAGGAGGAATGTAAATACTTTTTCATGTCAGAGATTCTTGTGCCATCTTTTTCTTTAGTAAGTAATTTATTTATGTGATTGTTTATCCTGTTTCCCACTCCATTTTGTATTTGCTTTCATGCTTGATCATTAGTTTTTATGGGCTAGAATTCATCCTGCATGCTCTAGGTCCATTGTTCAAGCATTTCCAAAATATTTTCTTCTAAAGTCTTACAGAATTTAGGTGCTCTATTTGATGGAATGTCTCCCTTTGTCTACTAATCAACCTGCTAATACTTCAAGACTGAGGAAATGGTGCCTACCTTGTCTTTGTTCATAAAATTTCAAAATCATACCTCCTGCAACCTATTTCAGATCTGATTATTAACTCCATTGCCCAATGGTCTCCTCCATGATTGTCCTACCAAGTCTTTTAAAACAAATTTGTCCTATTTGTCCCATCAGAAATCTGACCTTCTGATTGTCTCTGATTGAATATATTGAGTATAAAAACTTTGTAAATAGTGAGAGATCCCTCTCTGATTGTATTAGGTCAGAAATACATTCTAAAGTGGTTTTTGCTGTTACCTTGGGATCTACCTTTCACAACCTGAGTACATTCTGAGTGTTAACAAATTGGCGTCGTTGCCGGGGAACGAAGGTTCAAATATTCCCTGGGTATAAATGACATACTTTCAGATTTGATTATTGATAGTGAAGAACAGTCAGATATCAACAAGGTTGTCCATCTTTCACCTGGTGACTCCATCTTCGAAGAATCCAGTTTTCAGAATTCCTATGGCGACTCCACTGTCAAAAGGTTGCAAAGTTTGAAGAGTTGATTCAGTTTATTCATTCGTCGAGATGAGTTCTTTGTCTGCAAGGTATGCTCTTATGAATCATGCTCACATTCCTGGTTTTCCAAATCGAATACCTAAAGTGGATTGGCAAATAGGTCTTCCAAAGTTTAAAGATCAAAATAATGATGATGCTTCCCTTCATTTGGTTAGCTTTCATATGCATATACATAAGCTGGGAGTTAAATTGCATGAGGATTCTTTAATGAAAATGTTCATGGCTACTTTAGAAGGAGATGCAAGGTCATGATATGAGGGGTTACCATCAGAAAGTTTATTTTCCCTTACTGATTTTCATACAGTATTTCATGAACATTACAAAAACCAATACCCCTCCTTGTTGCTGGTTCAATATTGTTATATGCATGCTAAAGGTTTCATTGAAGATTTGGAAAACTTGTATAGTAATGATGAGTTAGTGGATGAAGAGCTTTTAGAAATTTTATATGAGAACCCATTTTAGAAAAAAGAAATACAAATTAGCTATCTTCACATTCAAGAAAAATCTCAGCAGTTAATAATTTCTTTCTCTACTGAAAGAGACATGAGCCAAAAATCTGATTCAAGCAGCTACATTTCTTTTCCTGAAGTAGATGATAATTTGCAGTAGTCTTGTCATTCTTTGTGTGACCAAGAAGGAAGTTGGGATGTTCAATCAAACCCTTCTTCATATTATTCAACTTCTGAAGTTTTGTTTCAAGATGAGGCTACTTATTCCCAATTAGAAAATTCATTTTTGCAGCAACAATTTCCTCTAAGTTCCAATGCTTCTGTGGATGATTACATAAAGAATTCTGATTCTGCAAATTTTTAGTCTTACAGTCCCTCCACATATTTATTTTCTGAAAATGCAATTAAAGAGAAATCAGACCTTGGATTAGAATTGGAAAAAAGATATGAGCATGAAGATGATTAGCCTAGTGATGTGAAAGAAGAGGGTTATACTCTTGATGGTTTTTCTAATGATTGCGGTCAGCTTGTTAAAAATTATGTTAGTGATGGTTTTAAAGAAAAATTTAGTCTACATATATATAATGAAAAGGAAGAGCAATCATGTGATCAACCTCAGTATGTGAAAGAACCAATAGTGTACAATAAACCAAGGGATCATAAAGGAGGAGATGAGAACTCTAAATGGGATGTTTCTTTAAATCTTTCCAATTCAGAAACATTTTGTCAAGAAGACATCTTTCTGCTTAATCTTGTTGAAGAAGAAAATGATATTCCTCTTGAAGTGCTTGAGAAGAATGGAGTTGTAAATGTAGAAATATTAAATAAAGTTGCTGATATATCATTGAAAAAAAATCATGAGAATTCCTTTCAAAGCTATTCTAAAGATCAGTTTGACAGTATGCAAGAGGAGTGACTTTTTGGATAGCCTTGTCATGACAAACAGGTGATTGAGTATTTTGAAATTGTCATGATTTTTATGATCCAGTAGCAGAGTACATGGATAAATTTTTCAAATGGAGTAGTTGGTTATATGTTTGCAGCAAAGGACAAAGTTTTCATCATAACCTATTGCTATTTTGTTCTTATGTTCTAATTTCGATCAAGCATGAAGAAGAAATGGAGTTATTGGATAAATTGCTTGATTAGCTTCATTGAAAGTCAGATTTTTCTTGATTGGGCATTTGTGCTTAGTTAAGTAGGATAGATAGGCATGAATAAGCTTGACATGGCGAGCATTTCTTTCAGCAGTTTTCAGTTTGGTTTTAGTTTAAAGTGCAATTTAGTTACAGGTTACAGGTTGACAGAGTGGGATTTGTTTGCAAAATGGTTTCAGTTGATGGTTCAGTTCAAATCAGGTTGAGGATTTCAGAGAAAAATTAAGAGAAACCCAATGGATTTGGCACCTGGTCTATGGGGTTCTTTGCTACCTCGCAGGGAGGATAGCATCCCTAGTTGGAGCCAGTTGTTAGCACTAAATTTATTTTTGTCGGAATTGGTCTTATTGCTTTCAAAATTTTAAGTTTTCATGGGTGATTGAGTTGGTTTCCAAAGTTTTCTCATTAAGCTATTTCCAAGTTGGAAACGAAGAGAAGTTAAAAGAATTTTAGGTAAAAAGAGAAATAAATTTTTCACAAGTGGGGCAAAAAGTTTTATTCATTTTTGAATGAAATTTAAAAATGGGTTTTATAAAGTTATTATTTTATACATATTCAAACTTATATAGTTTTGGATATTTTTCCAAAGTCAAAAAGCGGACTTTATTCACCAAACCAAGTCTTAATGAAGGTTTAAGCACTAAATAAGGTTTATTACCTTTCTTAAGGTATAATCAAACCACTAGCACATAAAATAATCCGAAGGCTAATGTAAAAAGTGAAAACTCATCAACGGGTATTATTGTTTCTGGAGAGTAAAGTTGCGCGTTAATTAAAACAAAAGGGCTCAACAGAATGTGTACATGTAATCTTATCCAACGGCTAGAAAATAAAGTGAAAATGCATCGACGGTCATCATCAGAGGATAGAGTTGCATGGTGGTTAAATTAGAAAGGTGGTAGCGAAATTTAAACCACTTTCCATGCGGTAACTTTTGGTGAATTCCACGGAGAAAAGTGGTTTGGGAAAAACAACTCAGTGGAGGCTCTGCAATAGACCATTATTTAAAAATAAAGTTGACTTGGTTTTTAAAAAATAATTTCATTTGTGTGCTGCACGCGAAAGGAAGGAGACAGTCCACCATATTTCCAAACTCAACTTTTACTTATTTTCAATCACAGGGAAAATGGCGGTGATAAAGAGTCTGATCAAGAAGTTGGAAATTGATTTTTATAGAACAAGAAAAAGGAAGCCACCATTCAAAAATGCAGAAGGGAAGCCCAAAAAGAATATCAGCCCAGAAGAGTTGCAGAAATATATACAGTGAGAACATTCGTGAAGGTATTGGTATGTGTTTAAAGTCTTACAAACAGAATTTACAGTGGAGAGTGTGCCAAAGCTTGGGATTATTCAAGTGTTTTAACAAATATGGCTACCTTGATCAATAAATTCATGGGATTTCTCTTAAAATAGATGATCTTACAAGGATAGATGCTATATGTTCTCTGAAATATAGTTAAACAATTCAAGTTTTAAAATCAACATAGCATATATATATATATATTCTTCTTCTTTTGAAAATGACTGTTTTAGTCATTTTATTCAATGACCTATTTCCAGCAAACAAAGAAGAATTTTCAAAAAATGAAAGAGGTTTTTCATAATAACATTGTGATATACAATAACCTCTATCATTTTTTACCCAGGTGCTATATATTGGGAGCAGCAAAGTCATCTTCAGAGGGAAAATGTTTAGATATCAAAATGACTGTTCTAGTCATAAAATTAAAATAATTGTTTACATCAAGTTATGATGAATTTTGAGAAACTGAGTTAGGCTTTTCTTCAAAACATAACTATCCACAATAACCTATTTCAATTTTCACACATGTGCTACGTTTTAGCAGCAACAAAATTAGTTGTATAGGCCATTTTTCATGTTTTCCGAAGGACTATTTCAGCCATCAAATTCAAAGAATTGTTTTGGACAAATGGAATTTAATTTTAAAAAAATGAGAGAGGTTTTATTCCTAACAGGCCTATAATAAAAAAAATCCTTCATTTTTTACACAGTAATCACAAGTTGGGAGAATTTAAAATATCTTCACAAGTCATTTTTCCAGAAATCTACAATTTTATTATTTGAGTCATCAGCTTCAAAGGAATATTTCGAGGAAATTGAGATTCTTTTGGAGAAATGAAGACATGGGTTTTGTTGAGTACATGTCTAGTTATAAAAACCTCTCCCATATTTCACATATCTATCACCATTGGAGATATGCAGAAGAAACGTTGTTGTAACTATTTTTTATTTTTAGAATTCAGTTAGGTTTTGAATTCAAAGTTAGGTAAAGATTATTCTTATACAAATTAAAATGTAATTGATAGTTTAGGAGAGAGTATTTTCAAGAGAGAAGAGACTACATTGTAATGGCTTCACATTTTCAGTAAATGAATGAAATTTGCAGAGGAGGAATGTAAAATCTTTTTCATGTCAGAGATTGTGCCATCTTTTTTTTTAGTAAGTAATTTCTTTATGTGATTGTTTATCCTATTTCCCACTCCATTTTGTTTTTGATTTCATGCTTGAGCATTAGTTTTTATGGGCTAGAATTCATCCTGCATGCTCTAGGTCCATTGTTCAAGCATTTTCAAAATATTTTCTTCTAAAGTCTTGCAGAATTCACCCTAGTTATGTGCTCTATTTGATGGAATGTCTCCCTTTGTCTACTAATAAACCTTCTAATACTTCAAGACTGAGGAAATGGTGCCTACCTTACCTTTTTTCATAAAATTTCAAAACCCTACCTCCTGCAACCTATTTCAGATCTGATTATTAACTCCATTTCCCAATGGTCTCCTCCATGATTGTCCTACCAAGTCTTTTAAAACAAATTTGTCCTATTTGTCCCATCAGAAATCTGACCTTCTGATTGTCTCTGATTGAATATCTTGAGTATAAAAACTTTGTAAATAGTGAGAGATCCCTCTCTGATTGTATTAGGTCAGAAATACATTCTAAAATGGTTTTTGCTGTTACCTTGGGATCTACCTTTCACAACCTGGGTACATTTTGAGTGTTAACACCAGTCATGTTAGGATTATTGTAATCCTCCCTTGTCCACCACAGTCTAAATGTTGGTTTCCTAGCTTAGGAATATGTTTCCACTTCATTAGTTCCATGGAGAAGTTATCTGGGGCCCACCTACCACTTGATGTGCTCTCATGGATGATTTTAGAAGCTCTAGAGACCAATCCCTATATTTTAGGATCCCACATTGAGTTATGGGAGTCCCAACATCACTTCACCCTAGTATGCATTGAGTTATGCTTTGATGGGACACATTCAGTTCACCTTCAGTTATCATAGCACCACTTTTGCATGATTTAAGGAGTTAGGCACCTTTTCTCACCTACTTTGGTCTGTTAACTAATTGTGAGATGTTTCAGCTATCCAGAGTTACATTAGTGAGCCTCTAGTAGTGATTTTTCCACAGTTAGTGATTTCTAGAGTAAATCCAAGTCATGGGATTCGAATCACTCCTAGAGGATTTGAATTATCTCGATTGCATCATGGATGTATGACATAAAATTTAATGATTATTCAACTATGGTTATGTTGTCAAATTTTTACCTCTTGTTTGAATAATTTCACCATGATTGTTTCGAAACCCTAACACTGAAAATCTTCCTTATTCATTCTTCTTTCATTGTGAGGTTCAATCCATCATGATGATCCTGTGGTATTGCTAATTTTACATGGTAGAAGAGCATGATTAGGCCATTTTCAACCCGTAGATACTTTAATTGATGCACCATAAGCAACTGGATTCCACATAAATCCTGGTATCTTTGCATTGCTCCCTCTGGATTTATCCAGAGAAGTCTAGCCAGGTGTGAAGCGCCCTGATAATGTGCTAATGTAGAAGTAGAGTGTGATTAAGTTGGTTTACCTTTGAATTGAAAGTTTTATATATGTTATTTGAAGAATTCAGAAGAATTGTGTTGTTCTTGAAGCTGCAAAATGGAGAATTCAACAGCCTTAACACCGAGGATCCTCACACCATTCATTTACCTAGATTGGAGGGGAGATATGCAGATTATGTTGCGCAACAAAGGTCTGTATAGGGTCACCATGGGAAAGGAGGTTGAACCCCAACAACCTTTAGAGAAATCAAAGTACTTGAACAAATTGGATGAAGCCTTTGGTTTCATGTGCATTCATATCTCTAGGGAGTTACTCTTCCATATTGATGGATTAAAAAGACCAAGAGAAGTATGGAAGAAGTTTGAATCACTGTTTGGTAAGTAGGATGAGCTGAGAGGCCACATTTTGGAGAGTGAGTTGATTTATCTTCAACCCAACTGTTTCGAAACCATCCAATGATTCTTCTCCAAGTTTAGGTCTTTGGTCATGTAGTGCAAGCAGCGTGGAATTGACAAGAAGGATGAGCAATTGGTGCTCTCCATTTTAAGCAATATTGGACTTGAATTTTCAGTTTTTGTGTCCACCTTCCACTCCTAGAGACTAACAACCCCAAACTGGTGAATTCCCTCACTTGATGCATTCACCGAATTCCTCATTCAAGAACAAGACAAGTTGATCCAAATGGGAGCCCTCAAAGCCTCCAAGAATCAAGCTCTTTTGGTTGGGGAGACCAAGAATGAAAAAACTAAAGGGAGACAAAAGGGGAAGGACAAAAAGAACAATGAAACCAAACCAAAGGGGAAGCAAAATCCTTTAGATGGAGCCTTTGGTTCTAAGAAGGATAAGTAGAAGAGGTTTGAAAAGAATAAGTGTCTGTATTGCAAGAGAGGAAACCATCCAGAGAACCCATGTATGAAGAAAACTATAGATCATATGTCAAGAATCCTTGAACAACATGATATTTCCCTCCATAAAGGTGTAGGGAATATTGATTATGGAAGCAAGATGGAATATCATGAAAGATTCCATGCAATGAAGGTTGGATTCTCACAATCACAAGCCTTCCCCATTGACTCAGGAGCCTCCAACCACATGGTTTTTTCCAAAGAATAATTTTCTTCTCTAGATCTCACTGGTGGTCCTTGCATACACATGGGAGATGACTCTCAAATCCTAGGTGTTGGGAAGGGTTCAGTTCAATTTGAGCATGGAGTGTTCAATAATGTCCTATATATGCACTCTTTAGCATAAAATATGTTTTCTATATATCAGATGACCCATAATGGTTCACCAAAGTGAGTCGTATTCGAACCTGACACAATTGAGATCTCAGAAATATCTACTTGGAAGTTGATTGTAACACCCTGTTTTTGACCCCGCTGCATTTAGAATATATGATACATATATTGTAAATGATCTTGGTGCGGAGCTAAAGGCCAAGGCCCCACCATAAATTTGGTTATGTGGTGTTTCTGATTTGGAATGGTCATCGATGGTATATCGGGACATACGGCATATATTAAATGTGGCATCATGTAAACACGCATTTTAATTAAATAAACCAACCAGCTATGTTCACTGCAACTAAATTGAGAAGGGGCATGATTCCTAAGGGTAAGGAGGGGGAAAGCTAAATCCTGAGCCATGGAGGGGAAAATCCATGTGTCACACCATCTTGATTTATTCCCTTATTAGTTGGGGCAGTGATGTGCTGGCAAGATAACCACACCCATGCCTGCTCACACTCCCTCCATGACGTATCAGTTGGTCTGCCCACTAACCAGTTCGTGGGGTTTGTTCAGTTTCCTCATAGGGGCTGAGTTAAAAGTTGCAAATTTCGATTGATGGGGGTTCGCCTTATGACTCTCACATGATTACTGGTCTGCTGGTGTGTGTTCATCCTCCACCCATGCAGAGAATGGATTCCTTTTTTTCCTCCCCACGCATTATCGGCCTGTGTATTTTTTTCATCCTTGACAGGGGATCAGGAGCTGGAGTTTATTGTGATTTTCCTCACCGATTGCTATTTTGGTAGCTTCTTCCATGCATTGCTGACCGTGTCTTTTCTTGTACCATGTGGGAAGTGCTGTAGACTGTTGTGATTCAACACCGAACTGGGACCGTTGGGCTATGCCCTTTTCCCCATATTCTGCCTGTGTAACTACTCTAGTGTTTGCATTGAGAAATTTCTATGGATTCATAGTTGTTGTGGGCTATTGTTTACGACAATGGACTGATTGTGTTTTTCCCCGTAGAAGCTTGAATAGCTTTTTGGCTGCTTGCATGCAGTGGTTTTGTCTTCAGACTGCATTGGAGTGGTGAATGAGGGCCTGAGATGTTTGATAAACCTGGTGGGTTGAGAAACACACAGACAGAGCCGTTGAGCCAGTTTTCTTCTCCACAACCCCTGAATAGAATTGGAAGGGAGATCAGGGTCTGAGGGACTGCGTTGTAGAGAAAGGAATAATTTCCTTGTGTTGGGTGTGTGTGGGTGTTCTAGAAGCCAGGCTGGTTCTGGTGTCAGTGCACCAGCTTAGAATTAGCCTTTCCTAGCTCCTGGATGGCCTGATAAACCCAACTTTGTTGGCTTGGCTGATCTGCTATTCACCTGATAAACCCAACTATGTTGGCTTGGATGAACTGTGTACCCTTGTGGTGCTGTTATCCTTGGCTATATGTAATCCTGTTAGTTCCTTATTCCTTGGGGAATCATGCATGGCTCAGGGGTGGCAGCGTTGCTGAGAGGTTGAGGAGCACGCTGGCCTATGGTTGGGTGGAACATTGCAGCGACGTAGCTGGTTGCGGAACAAGTTCTTCATAAGATAATTATTCTTGCCTAACTTGTATCTACAATTATAATTACCATTAATGCATGAGGTTATACATGTTAATGCTGATTTGTATATGCATGAGTGTTGATGGATATGTTTGCTTCCATTGCGTATATGAATGATTATGATTCGTAATATGATTTATGTTTTAAGTATCATGCTTCAACAGTTTATGTATGTATGTTCATGTTCATGGGGTGAGATCCTCGGATGATTTGATGTATCGTAGCGTCCTCTTTGCCGGTCGGAGGGTCGGGGACATTACAGTGTGGTATCAGAGCTCTGGTTATAGCATGGGCTTGAATGGGCCATGACAGATCAGATAATAGAGGCAGGTTTCCTTCTGCCCAACAGCAATCATAAATTGTGGCAGGAAAACTCAGATTTTTTTTTCTAAGTTCCAGAACTATCGACCCATCAGAAGACTTAGTGACAAGATCTTCCGATGTAGCAGGAAGTTAGTGGGAAGGCCACCCGACGGATGGTAACCGGGGAAAAACTTTGAAAATTCTTCTAAGTCCGACCATCGACGATCAACGGAAGATAGTTGTTCTCATTGCCGATGGTCAGACGAGGAAACTACCGATGACATTGACAAGAGTTAGTGGAATGGGTTGCTGCCGTTGCGGCTGCCATGGGGACTAAAACGCCGATGCAGCAGTGTTAGTGGTTCTGACAGCCAATAGAAGGAGAAAAGTTTTGAAATTTTTGTTTAAGTGTTGAAATCATCAGCGGAGATTAGTTGATCGAGCGCTTGCTGTTGCGGATGGCTAGACCACTATTCCTCTGACAAGTAGAGCCTCTGATCGCCGATGGAGCAAAAATTCAAATTTTTTCTAAGTGTTGACTTCGTCGGCCATCAGAGCATGTTAGTAGGATGCATTGCCGATGAACAATGGAAGGTATTAGATGATCTGCACTGCTGTTGTGGATAGCTAGAAGACTATCCTTCCGACGGATAGATCCTGCGACCACCGATGCCGTAAATAAAGTTTAAAATTTTCTCTAAGGCCTGAAATCATCGACCATCAGAAGAAGATTGTGTTTCGCATGTCTGCCATTGTGGAAGCCTAGCGCACTAGTCTTTCAATTGGGAGAAGCTCCGACTACTAATGCCGGTCAAAATCATGCTTCAGTTCTCCAATCGGTCGAAGATGATGAGCTGCCATTGTGGCAACTGATCAAACTAACTCGTCGATGCTTTAGCCTTCCACTCGTCAATGTCGAGGTAATACTGGATTATGTCAGTGACAAGCAGTTACTTGATTGATGAGGGATAAGGGAGATGGATTCGACGAGTCAATAGAATATAGAGAAAGTTTTTGTCGATAGGTAACAAACGGACCGGCGAAAAATAAGCGATCGTTGAGCCAATGGAAGTTCAAGGAGGAGGAGGAAAATTTTCAAAATTTTTCTAAGTCATGGAATCATCGGCCATCGACGATGGTTAGTGGATGACATTGCTAATGCTTAGGTGATTCCGTCGCCGATGAGCATGATGGGTAAAAATTGTTGATCAAACTTCCGTCGTTGCGGAGATTGAAGAGACTAACCACCCGATGTCTAGTGCATCCAAGAGCCGATGCTGCGGCTTCTAGAGGCTCCAACCGTTGACAAAGTCAGGAGCTATGGAAGAATTAGTTGGATCATGGTCCACCATTATGAAAGCTAAAAGGACTAACCGTCTGATGCGTAGGGCACCCAGCCATCGACGGAACATGGAGAGTCTACGCCATCGCCGTTAATGTTTGGAACGTTAACCAATTATGTACCGATATGACGAAGGGAATTAGATGAGCAACTCGCTGATATGGCGGAAGAACTTGGAAGCTTCAGCCACTGAAACACCAGGGAGTCAGAGAGGAAGAGACTCGATTAGAGGGAAAACTTTAAGGAGTATAAAAGCATCGAAAATCTATTGGTGATCGGATCACTGATCAGAAGCCTAGTTAGGTTGCAGCGGAGATCATAGTAAGATTTATTTCCGCCCTTGTGGCTGCTCAAGCAACTGTGTGTCGGATGAGCAGTTGGTCTACTCGCTAATACAGATCGAGGGTTTAGTTGTTTCGCCGCCGAAATTTCAGAAGGAGAACAAGTAACAGATCGCCGATGAGTTAGTGGTTTTGACCCCCACAATGTTGGAAAAATAGCTGAGAAGCGGTCCGATTAGGGCCTAAGGAAATTTGGGGCTTTTTGAAGGCATTTCTCAGTGAATTTTCGAGTAGTTTTTGACTGTATTTTAGTCGATTTTCAACAGATTCAGCGGACTATCCATGTTCACAGGGTTGAAAAGAAATAGGGAAAATTCTGTGTTTTAGCATAGTTGTTGTTTTGTAAATTTTCCAAAGAAAAAGGTAAGTAGTTTGATTTATATTAATGTTATGCATCTAAGAGTTTGCTACTAACACATTTGCAAAATTATAGATAACTCCCAAAAGCAGTGCTCTAGAAAGAATAGTGTGGTAAAGTAAGAGGTGGTTCAGTCATGAGAACCCATGATGGGTATGATGTCTGAGATTCTTACGAGCGAGCAGAAGATGCCATGGGAGAAAATGTCCATAATAGAAATGATGATGTAGAATCTAATGGAAGGAGATTCCAGGGGACACCTTCTGAGGTTCCAGCCACCATGGGAAGCTTGGTTAAATCCCAGGAAGAACATCATCAGTTGAATGCTGCCATATTGGAAATCTTGACAGACTTGCATAAAAAGATATATTCTGGATGAGGTACATCAAGGCCAGAAGGTAGTAAGAGCAGCACTAGGAGAAGAAGAAAGACTTCTAGTGGATCATCTGACTCTAAAGAATCCAGTGGAGATACAAGTTCATCTTCTCATAAAAGGAAAAGAAGAAGGCACCATAGGGATCGCTCTCAAGATGAATTTAGGAAAGCTAAACCTCCTACATTTGATGGTGAGATAAAGACGGGACAAGAAGCTGAATCTTGGCTTCTTGAGATAAAGAAGTACTTTCAAGTGCAGGACTATTCAGGAAACATGAAGGAAAGAGTTTCCATATTCAATCTAAATGGAAGGGCATCCATTTGGTGGGAACACTTCAAGCAGGTAAAGAGGATTAGTGAAAGGAAATTGAAATGGAAACAGTTCAAGAATTATTTCAGGAAAAAATACCTTTTTGACAGGTATTATGATGACAAGATCAAGGAGTTCCATGAGTTGAGATTGGGACATCAGACCATGGATGAATATGCAAATAAGTTTTTGGAATTGTTGAGGTATGTCCGGTACATCAGAGATGAAAAATTGAAGATCTAGCGGTTTCTGAGTGGATTGCCTCAAGACTACAAATATAGAATTGAGATATTTGAACCAAGAACTCTTGAAGAAGCAATAAGAAAAGCTAAATATTTCTATGAGTAAAGTAAAGGTAAACCTGATTACCATAAGGAATGGAAGGACAAAAAGAATGAGAAGTTTGACCAAAGAAAGAAAGGTTTCAAACCTTCTAGATTTAGGAGTCAATAGAAGCAGCCATCCCAAGCTGCGAGTAATCTAGTTGGAGTGACAGGTGGAAAGCCTAAAGAACCACATCAGAATTAAGGTCCACTCAAATGTTGGAAATGTGAAGGACCTCACTTGCATAGATATTGTCCACTTGAGAATGAAAGTGCAAGACCAGCTTATAACATTCAGGGAGTAGAAACAGTGGGTCAGGTATCCAGAGCAGTTCCTAGAATTTATGCAGCACTGGAGGACTGCCAGGCAGATCATCAGTCAACTGTGGTTGAAGTTGCAGGTAATATTGTTGAACAATCTATTTCTATTTTGCTTGACCCTGGTTCTACTCATAGTTATATCACTCCTATGGTAGTGGAGAGTTGTGCTTTTAAGAAAGTCAAGCATAGGAAACCTTGGTTAGTTCAGCTAGCCACTGGGACTAAGAGGAAAGTCAGTGAATTGGTAGAGAAATGTCCATTGGTTATGAATAAATTGATCACTTGTGTAGATATGAATGTTCTACAACTTGGTTCCTATGATGTTCTCATTGGAATGGATTGGTTAGAAGCTCACAGAGTGAAGCTTGACTGTTATAACAAGACTATTGAATGCACGGACGAAGAAGGAAACCGAGTAGTAGTGAAAGGTATTCCGAAGGTAATTTTAGTAAGATAGGTTTCGGTAATGCAGTTGAAGAATTTCTGTAGGAAAGGTTTCCAGTTGTATGCAGCTCATATTCTGGAACCAACAGGAGATGAGACTCCTAGGTTGGAAGACTATCAGGTGTTACATGAATTCAAGGATGTGTTTCCCGATGAGATTCCAGGGCTTCCTCCACAAAGGGACATTTATTTCACCATTGAACTTGTGCCAAGAGCAGCAGCGGTGTCCAAGACACCCTACAGGATGAGTACACTGGAGATGCTAGAGTTGAAGATGCAACTGCAAGAGTTGTTGGAAAAGAAGTATATCCGACTGAGTGTGCCTCCTTGGGGAGCACCGGTTCTGTTTGTGAAAAAGAAAGATGGTACACTCAGGTTATGTATTGATTATAGGTAGTTGAACAAAGTCACTGTGAATAATAAATACCCTTTGCCTAGGATTGATGACCTCTTTGATCGAATGAGAGGAGCAAAGGTATTTTCCAAGATTGACTTGAGGTCTGGTTACCATCAGGTAAGAATCAAGGATGAAGACATTCATAAGATAGCCTTCAGGACAAGGTATGGGCATTATGAGTTTGTAGTGGTACCATTTGGTCTCACAAATGCACCAGCTACATTTATGTGCCTTATGAATAGTGTCTTTAGTAAGTATTTGGACAAGTTTGTTCTTGTTTTCCTTGATGACATTCTTGTTTATTCTAAGGATGAGGAAGAACATGAAGAGCATTTGAGATTGACATTGCAAGTGCTCAGAGAACATCAGCTGTATGCAAAATTGAGCAAGTGTGACTTCTACAGGGATAGAATTCAGTATTTGGGTCACATTATCTCAAAAGAGGGTATATCAGTAGACCCTGAGAAGATTGAAGCCATTATGAATTGGCCTACTCCAAAAAATGTGATGGATGTAAGATATTTGATGGGACATGCAGGATACTATAGGAGATTCATTGAAATATTTTCTAAGGTTGCACATGCCATCACTTCTTTGCAAAAGAAGGGAGTAAAGTTTGAATGGACTTTGAAGTGTGAAGAAAGCTTCCAGCAGTTGAAGAATATTCTCACCAGTGCACCAGTATTGAAGGTTGCAGATCTAGATAAAGATTTTGTGGTATGTACCGATGCATGTGGACAAGGGATTGGAGGATTCCTTATGCAGGACAACCACATGGTATGTTATGAATCAATAAAGTTGAAGGAGCATGAAAATAACTATGCCACTCATGATCTAGAGCTTGCAGCCATAGTACATGCTCTCAAGATGTGGAGACATTACTTGATGGGTAGAAGACTTGAGCTCAGAATGGATCACTGTGGACTAAAATATTTATTTGATCAGCCTAATCTGAATGCTAGGCAAGCAAGATGGCTATAATTTTTATGTGAGTTTGATTTCAAAATCAAGCACATAAAAAGGAAAGAAAACAAGGTAGCTGATGCACTCAGCCGGAAGGTACAGGAAATGCATGTGGCATCTCTTAGTATCTACCAATTGGATTTGAAGTAGTAGATTGCAAATCATATTGCCGGAGATGAATTGTATGAGAAGGTAAAATACAAATTGCAGCAGCAAAGTCTTGAGAAGAGGTATGAAGGATATAAATTGGAAGAAGATGGAATTCTCACTTATAAAGGCAGAATTTATATTCCGAAGGTTGCAGATTTGAGGAGAGTTGTTATGGATAAAATCCATCAAGCTCTGTATTCTGGTCACCCAGGATATCAGAAGACAATTTCTACAGCTAGAAATCAGTACTTTTTTCTAGGTATGAAAAAGGACATGGTTGAATACATTTCAAGGTGCATGAAATGTCAACAGGTAAAGGTTGAGCATCAAAATCTAGCAGGTTTGTTGCAACCTTCACCAATCCCAGAATGGAAATGGGAAGTCATTTCCATGGATTTTATTACAGGATTGCCGATGAATTGGAGACAACATGATTCCATCATGGTTGTGGTAGACAAGTTGACAAAAGTAGCACATTTTATACCAGTGAAGTCTACGCACAAGACTGATGACATTGAAAATATTTTCATGAAGGAGGTTTTCAAATTGCATGGATTGCCGAAGGCAATAATTTCTGACAGAGATGTCAAGTTCACTTCCAATTTTTGGAAAGGATTGTTTGCATATTTGGGTACAAAGCTAAACTTCAGCACTACATACCATCTGTTGATGTATATGTAACTTCGGAATGTATTATTCTATGTATTTTATATTATTGTAACCCGATGTTTATTCCGGGATGTTTCTATTATGTATTTGAGTCATGTGGTCATGCCCCGATGTTCCGATCGGGAGGATTATAATGTAAACAAGTCATATCAAGTCATTGGGTAAGTCCCCACAATTTAGGGGCACTTGAGTTATTATACACTAATTAAGGTGTAGGCTCGATTAGTAATTATTAGGTTGAGTGCACTTCAAGTCAACGAAAGAATATAAATAGAGAGTGAGAGTCTCTCTATTTATCACTTGTGAAATACATTACTTGCTCTCTCAAGTGTGGCGCACCTTTGGAGAAGGAAATACTTTGGCTTGACAGAAGACAGAAGGCTGTTGTTGTGTTGGGAGGTCATCTTACTGTTTTGGGATCGCATCTTGTGGTGATACTATCTTAGAGGAAGTTGAGGGGTTTTCTCCATTTATGGTTTCCCCTCCTAAAAGCTTTGTGTCTCTTGTCTCTTGTGATGTGCTTATGTTATTGCTGTGCTTGTTATTCTCTCAGTGAAAAGATCTTATCATAATGCTAGCTTAAATGTTGAAAAACTAACATGGTATCAGAGCTAACCTGAGAAGAAGACATTGTACAGCTACAGGAACTAGGGATTCCTATTTTATGGATCTTCCTCCATATATTTTCAGCACAAATATGCTAGGATGACTCTCCATTGAAGGGTGCATCTTTCTGTCGATGCGGAATTCAATTTCAATCATTTTCAGTTTCGATGTGGAAATTAGGGCTTTCTACAGAAGAGGAATTTTTGGGTGAGACCAGCATAGGATTGTTATCCTCATAAAAACCGAAATTTAGAGACCTGGATCAAGAAATTTGGTTGGGTAAATCTCTGGGAAAGTCAAACCCTAGTTTGACCCTGAGCTAGGAGAAACCCTAAATACTAAAACTGCTAAGTTTTGGTACAGTCGCTATATTCCAATATTGGCGAAGTCTCAGAAGCTGAAAATTTCAGGGACCGAAGCTAAAATCCTGATGAACACATTTTCCAAAGGGAAGCCTCTGATTCACTGTATTCCAGGAGATATGATCTCTCCAAGTTAGGGTTCCAGCCTCTTCCAGAAATCATCCATAAACAGGACACCTAGGGAGATCTGCAATATCTTGGGCTACAGAGGTCCAAATGAAATTCCTGAAGATGTTAAAGAAAGGGCACGGACTTTAATTTCTATGGTCCAAAGGTCAGACTTAGAACATGAACCAGTGACACGTGTCATGCCGTACAACTTTGCTATTCTGAACAGTCTAGTAACAGGTCACCTTGGGAAAAGGATCACAAATCCCAAATGGCGAAACCAATTCTGATGAAAACTATGGTGTTGGATCAGGGACATGCGAGGTTACCTCAGTGAGATATTTCAGACACAGAGGATCAGTAATTTCAGAGATATCACAGAAACAGTAAAAGGAATGTCTGCAGAAGAAATCAGAAAATTAGGGCTTCCTGTTCCGGGAGTTTCCCTTCACTGTTTTCAGAAAAGGAGTACATTAGACAGCTCCATTTGAAGAGATCTATCTGTTCATCCAATCAGATCTAAAATATTCCAATATT